>ML795171.1:445339-458208 GCA_009831015.1 Picea engelmannii
TTCCAATTTCATTTGTCTGATTATTTGCTTCTATTCCAATTTCCTGGAAAAGTATATCACTTTGAAAAACATTGGAAATTAGTTAAGGAATGTGAGGAACAAATGCCCCTTCAACAATTCCTTCACTACTAGCACCCTGATCTTTAAAATTGGCAGATCTTTTATATAAAAGATCAAATTCTATACAACATTCCTCATAAATCAGATCAACATAATACCTATGTTTGCAATAACCATTGAATGCATTGTGAAAATATTTCAATGAATGAATGCTAGCAATAGGGGGGTTCTACACCATTCATGAGCATGTCCTTCCAAAGAAAATATGAACATTTTAATAAGAACGTCCTCATGATCAATATTTATCCTATGCATACACTCGTGGAAATCCAACAAGTGCTCACCATGATGATCATGCTCATTTCCCCCAAACCTCAGAAGGCAAGGTTCTCATACTTCTCTATCAAGTACAAGATTTGGAAATCTAGGTATACAAGAGAAGTCACAAAATGCATACCTCTGAGATATGATCTTGTCCATTTCAAAACAATGTAGTTTCCATAGATATCTGAATAGTAGAGTCGCCATGGTGAAAGATAAGAAGTCTAAAAGTGTCTAGCTTCAGTTCACCATCCAAAGCTAGATCTAATCACCATAGTTCACCCAGGGAAGGTGTCTTCATTGTCATCCCCAACAACGATGCCAAAAATGTTAGCACTGAGAGTCACACTTAGACTGCCATGAGTGCAAGCCCAATACCCATCAAAATATAAATGGATTGAATGGTTTGAGTAGGTGGATCAACAACACTGGGAAAGAAAGGGAGAGGGAAACAAACTGTCAGCAAAAGCATTCCATTGGGCAAGGAGTCACAACATCTTACAGATCAAAGGTAATCAAACTGTATATTAGACAAAAGAGATATATTATGATGAGTAGAAGCATGGTGAATATGACAAAAGGAAGAATATCCATTGTACATAAATCCTTTCTGCAAACATATAAAGATTTCTTAAACAATGAATGATGATTTAATGAGCAAGCTACAACAGATCCTTTGTTGTTCATGAATCCATCAATCAATGACAACTATGATCCTCAAAACCTGCAATATGTTCAAGAAAGAAGATAACAAATAAGTGGGAAAACAAAAACGACAATCTGATAACAACTCTCATGAATCTTTAATGGCAAAAACTGTCATTACAACAGTACCTCAGGCTTACAAATGAGCAACTAAATTGCTCCTCTAGCTCTGTCTTCTCTTGGATCATGAATCCAACCATTTTCTTCTCAAAATCTCTTTCATTTATAGTGAATGATCTCTCTCTACCCTAAGGAGTTTGAAACCAAGGAGCTACATAAGATCCTATTCCATTTAGGAGTCTTGTTACAAAATATTCCAACAAAAACTTAACAAAATCCTATTTTCTAGGATCTTGCCTATTGTGATAAATGCCTCTTGAAACATGTCATCCTGATTGATTTGGAGATGGAAAACATGTTCCTCATATCAAACTAACTCCTAGGAGACTATTCAAACCTTCCTTCATAGTTGGCAGCCTTTCCATAACTCGTATTTTTCAAACTGTTAGAGTTCGTAACGATTGTGACAGCGTGCGTTGCGAACTTTCCTATAGGTGATGTTTTTGGCTTTTATCCAAAATTACGATCTAGGTCAAGCGAATTTTTTTTCAACAAGTCCAAAACACCATGTTTTACCTCCACACCAAATTTCAGAGGAACCCAAATTGGCAATCAAAAGTTACAAGAAAAACATTCCTATGTTGTGTGCTAATTGTTTACAAACTGTCAAAAATACCAATTCGCAGCGTTGACGCTGCGAACTCTCCTGTAGCAGCCCATTTCACTTGAAAACACCTTAAAGTATTCCAAAAACCATCTCCAGTGCCACCAACTCTTGTAACAACTCATGATCTTGGTATATGACTAGAAGAGAACATCCCAGGAGCTAAATATGGTTTATAAGGATAACCATCCTCAAATCTTCAAAAATGCATAAACAAGAAACTTGTCAAAAATTGATATTGTTTAAGGAAGTTCAACTTCTTCATTTTTTAACTCTGAAGCTCCTCCTTTGTTGCTGATTGTCCATAAATACTGTATGAGAAAACCTTACTGCAATATTAAATGATTACTAGATGTGAAACAAGGATACAAAGGATTAGGGTTTTGATGACAAGACTTTTCCAATAGGCTAATCATGTGTAGAACTTCTGTACATCTCAACTCATTACACATCGAGGAGTAAGACAAGGCATTCTTAAAATAAAAAGGCTAGGAAAATAATACTGAGAATTATAATGAAGAGAGACAAATGCAAGTCTCTGCAAAATATGTTTTTTTTGTATGAACATCAAAATTTGTTCACAAAATCACTACACTTGCAAATTTCAAGTCGGCTCCCACATATGATCAATTGCACACTACATACTGAATCGCAGCGGAAGTGGGGGACATCTTACCCAACTTTCTGACCCTTGTAGAGAGGTGACAAACTTTCTAAACCTTGTAGAGAGGTGACAAATGATGGTAGGAGGCTTGACAAATACACGAAAATAAAGGACTGGTATATACGTTTTGGAGAGAGGATGAAGGCTCGGAGAGAAACCTCCCCTTACGAACACCTTCAGTGTAAAAATTAAAAATTAATAAGTATATATAAATTAATTGAAATGTATATTAAATGTATATTAAAGTAACAAAAGAGTTTGGAACTGTACGGATAGATTAATTGAAATCTATAAGTGTAACTGAGGACTCTATTGGAAAGAATGGAGACCGGGTCTTGGCAGAGTGGCAGTGAGTCAGCTGCAAATTAGCTCATCAATAAAATGATAGAACAGCTGTTGAATCAATGGTTGGGCCCCACATGACGAAGATGATGAGGCAAAAACGGGGAAGTTTGAGACTCACGGGCTATATATCCGCATTCAAAGATCGACTCTGCGAAGACACAGTTCTGATCGAGTCAAGCGGCTTCTAGAACTACATATTTTCTTTTAAATAATTAATAAATAGTTGGAAAGCCAGCGTGGGCAAGAAAAGAACACGCCGCGCCCCATTCAATTTTTGATTATGAGAAGAAAAAAAATAATTAGGCAAAAAATAATTGGCGGGGTCTAAAACGGTAGAGCACTCAGCGCCGCCTCGTCGTGCAAGCAAAGATAAAAGGCCCATTCCCCGCACCACCCTTCAAGATGAACTGCTCTATGCAGGTTGGCCCTTGGCTTCTCACACCGTGCACCGCTTCTGTAACGTAATATTAGATAGTGCCATGATCATGTTGCTCTGTATAGATCTGGAAACAAGATAAATCTGCATTGTATTGTGTCTTCTATTTTAGAGTTCAGAGAAACCATGGCAATGCCGGCTACTGATATGTGGAGGGCCGGGAGCAGGCGTAACAGTGCTTCCGGAATTTGGAGAGCAGGAGACGAAGCGTTCTCCAGATCCTCCAGGAGTAGAGATAATGAAGACGACGAAGAGGCCTTGAAGTGGGCGGCTTTGGAGAAATTGCCCACTTACGATCGCATCCGCAAGGGGATTCTCCACAGCGTTGTGGGCGGGCACGAGGAAGTCCAAGTCGACAAGATCGGCTTTCAAGATCGCCAGCTTCTCATCGAGAGATTGCTCAGAATCGCCGCCGAAGATAACGAACGGTTTCTGCTCAAGCTCCGCAACAGGATCGACAAGTAAGGGACACAATCTTCATTATATCTTGATTTTCTAGTTTCATGTTTCTTGGTTTTCTAGTGTTGTTATGTTTTTTCGGTGGCTGGGGTTTTACAGAGTGGGCATCGACATGCCCAAGATCGAAGTCCGTTTCGAGCACTTGAACCTGGATGCAGATGTATATGTTGGTAGCAGATCGCTGCCTACTATTCCGAACTTTACCATGAATATGATCGACGTATGTTTAATTGAATCGTTTGTTTTTTGTTTCTTTAAATTGGCTCGAGAGAATGCAAATCTTAGTGGGGGCTTACTTAGAAATTGCGTTTTTCAGGCGTTTTTAGGATCTCTGAGGATCTTCCCAAATAAGAAGAGACCGATTTCAATCCTTCACGATGTTAGCGGAATCATAAAACCTTGCAGGTGAACATCAATCCGTGCAATTAATTTGCTACTTTCGTTTTGAAACTCTCAGATTGCCGAGATTCTTTATTTTTGGTGTTAAACTCCGTTGAATTGCTGAAGCGGTTTAGATTTTTAAGGATTTGAACTTGCTTGGATTTTGCAGAATGACTTTGCTTTTGGGACCGCCAGGCTCAGGGAAAACATCTTTACTCTTGGCTTTGGCTGGCAAGCTCGATTCAGAATTGAGAGTGGGTTCCCTTTACCATTCCACAATGTCCAATTCTTTTGAAAATACAGTAGACCAAAGTCTAAAATTGGGCGTCATTTGCAGGTATCCGGCTCTGTGACATACAATGGGCACAGACTAGATGAGTTCGTGCCGCAGAGAACGTCAGCTTACATTAGCCAACATGATTTGCATATTGGTGAAATGACTGTGCGAGAAACTATGGACTTCTCTGGCCGATGCCAAGGGGTTGGAACGAGATATGGTATGCTCATAATGATTCTTTAAATGGGTTACCGGACTGGTTATGGTACAGTTTCAGTGGTTTAACCGTTAAGAACATGTATCTTATAAGTTAATTTGTCTTTTAACCTAGCTGAGACCTTAAATTAAATAAATATTATTATTATAGTGAAAACATGCAAATTTCTCTCAGAATTTTCACTGAGATTTCTTGATCCATTCTTGCAGACATGTTGGTTGAGCTTTCGAGAAGAGAAAAACAGGCTGGCATCAAGCCTGATCCAGATATTGATGTTTTTATGAAGGTATGAAAGCTTTTATTCAAAGTAATATTTTTTTTCGCTTCTGTTTTCCCTTCGTAATCGTCCAGTACCTTTTTATAGGCGATCGCTGTGGAAGGGCAAAAAACGAGCCTTGTTACGGATTACATACTGAAGGTAAGTGCATTTTTATTGTAAAGAATGAAAATCTTGCAGCTGTTTAGTTAGCGGCGGCAGGCTCTGATTTCTCGAGCTTGCGGTGCAGATATTAGGGCTGGACATTTGTGCGGATACGATAGTGGGAGACGAGATGCACAGAGGGATTTCCGGGGGCCAGAGAAAACGTGTAACTACGGGTTAGGTTAATTATTTGAATTAGAATATATCATAGTATTAGAAAGAAAGAAAGAAAATGATTTTAATCTCTACCAGGTTAACAAACAGATCGCTTTACATATTGATTTCTGAAGTTCAGTCCTTTTCCTGTTTAATTTGATGATGAACTCTCTCAATTTTTTCACTGGTCCCTCCCTGAATAAGTTATTCCAAGAGCTAGTTATCAAGATACTTATATAGCTGTCCCAACTGTCTTTGAAGGCTTCACACTCTAAAATGAAATGTTTTTCTGTTTCCACTTTTTAGGTGGTTCAGAACACACACACCCTTTCTTCCCAAGCTTCTTTTGGTCTTTTCCAACGCCCAATTTCACAGCAGAGTTGATGGGAATTGGTTCTTAATTGGGCAATAATCATTTTGGCTCTCCAAGATATATTGACCCTTATGTATCCTTTTTGATGATGATTGTATGTGGGGTTAAACTCTTCAATATAATACATTTTTTTTTTTTTTTTTATGTAAGTGGGCTTTGATTGAAATCTTAAATTCAAAGCCCTTTTCCTATTCAACTTGATGATGAGCTCTCCCCATTTCTCCACTGGCCCCTCCCTGAATAAGTTATTCCAAGAGCTAGCGGTCAAGATACTTATATAGCTGTCCCTACTGTCTTTGAAGGCTTCACACTCTAAAATGAAATGTTTTTCTGTTTCCATATTTTAGGAGGTGCAGAACATACACCCTTTCTTCCCAAACTTCTTTTGATCTTTTCCAACGCCCAATTTCATAGCAGAGTTGATGAGAATTAATTCTTAATTAAACAATAATCATTTTAACTCTGTAAGATATATTAACCTTTATATACTCTTTTTATTATGATTGTATGTGGGTTAAACTCTTCATTATAATACTATTATTATTTATTATTTTGAATGTAAGTGGGCTTTGATTGAAATCTTAAATTCAAAATGTAAAAGTCTGTAACAAGATATGCAAGTGCAAGGTTTGATTGAAATCTTAAATTTAAAATGTCAAAGTGTCCGGTGGAATCAATAATTATTTGGCTAAGTGGCAAAGTTGGTTTCGTCCTGATGGTATGAAACAATTGGATGGCATAGGTGAGATGCTTGTTGGTCCTGCCCGGGCTCTGTTCATGGACGAGATATCAACGGGTCTGGACAGCTCGACAACATTTCAAATTGTGAAATGCTTACGCCAGAGTGTTCATGTCTTGGACGGGACGACCTTCGTTTCTCTGCTGCAACCAGCTCCGGAAACTTATGACCTCTTCGATGATATCGTCCTGCTTTCCGAGGGTCAGGTTGTGTATCAGGGCCCCCGCGATGATGTGCTCGAGTTCTTTGAATCCATGGGTTTCAGGTGCCCTGACCGCAAGGGCGTGGCAGATTTCTTGCAGGAAGTAAGTAAAGTGGCAATGTACCAGTCTATATTCCAACTTTTTAGTTCGATCGCTCTGTCAGCCGATCCGTATTGTATGCGATCGATTCTGATAGTGTTTAATCTGCAGGTCACTTCGAAAAAAGATCAGCAGCAATATTGGGCATTGAAAGATCATCCATACAGATATGTACCCGTAAGTGAATTTGCTGAGGCATTTCAATCATTTCATGTTGGACGGAAATTGGCCCAGGAGTTGTCGGTGCCATACGATAAAACCAAGAGCCATCCGGCTGCGCTTACAACTTCGAGGTATGGCGTGAACAAGAAGGAACTGTTCAAGGCCTGTTTCTCAAGGGAATGGCTTCTAATGAAGAGAAATTCCTTCGTCTACGTCTTTAAGACCTCGCAGGTGCATGCTTTTAATTTGCCGAACTTATTAATTTCAATTTTAACTTGCTGAACTTATTCATTTCAAATTTCAGAGAATTTATAGATAACATGTTTTAGAGAAGATAATTCCATTATTCACTTTTTTTTTTTTTTTTTTAAGTAAAGTATTTAATGTTTGATATAGTATATATATCATTTAATTCACATATACATCATTAAATATTTGAATTTATTAATTTCAAATTCCAGATATAGATAATATGTTTAACAGAATTACATAATTTTTATAGTTTTATAGCTTTCAATTATTCACTTTTTGGTAGAGTATTTAATATTTTATATATTAGATATATATCATTTAATTTTAAACATCAACATATACAACATTAAATATTTTATTGAACAATGCATATTATTTACCACTCACACTATTTACCACTTCTTTTTAATTTTTTTAACAGAATTACATAATTTTTATAGTTTTATAGCTTTCAATTATTCATTTTTTTGGTAGAGTATTTAATACTTTAAATATTAGATATATATCATTTAATTATAAACATCAATATATACAACATTAAATATTTTATTGAACAATGCATATTATTTACCACTCCCACTATTTATCACTCTTCAAAAATTAAAGCTGACCTCTTTATCCTTTCCAATCATGTCCACTTTTCGAAATTCAATTGCTTCATAGTGATTCAATCTTATAAACAAGGTGAACAGAAATTTATGGTACCTGGCCAGCTTAATGATTTGTGCAATTGACAAGCAGTTTAGTAAAATCAGTGGATTTACTGAATTTTTTCTTTTCAATTTTTTTTCTTCTTTCAAATCAATTTAGCTTTTAGATATTATTTTCATCCTATCTATTAGATAGTAAATAATGTAACATTCAATAGATAAAAGAAGGTGATACACACTTAATGATTAACTTAGTACATAATGTATTTATATTTTTTATAATTCAACATTGCAAATAAAGTTGAACAAATATTCATAATAAATTCCCATATCAGTGTGTAATTTGCATATAGATATTGACATATTACACTTGGTTTTATCCAACAACCAAATGGTCTGACATACATTTCAATGCAAAATCCATATGCCTATGTCTTTAGGTAAGGTTTGAATGAGAAAATATCAGTCTAGTATAAACTTTCTACATTTTAGTTCTTTCCAAACATTTTTTTTAGTTTGATTTAGCCCTAAATCCAGTGAAAAATGATTAAATCTGTGGATTTGAGTGGTTAAGATAAAGCTTTTAACTAATCCTCAAAATATCTGAGACCCCAATATTACTTGAACCATCTCTGCCTTATCAGGGTTCAATTTTCCTTTGATTTTCACTTATATTATGAAAATACAATAGATTTTCAATGAAAAAGTACATCATTATTTAAATTATTTTATTGAAAAATAGATTTAACTTTCTTTAAAAATTCCTAAATTTTTATTACACTTAAATTTTCCAATCTATAAAATCAAAATCTACCATTTTAATAATTCATAACCAAATTTTGAAAAAAAAATCTAGAATTTTTTTTTTGTTACCATCCTAAAACTAAATCCCTCACTAAAAATGCCATGCTCTAGCAATATAAAGTTGTCAATGTCCCATCAACACGCCCATTGCCGATATGTTGTTAAATGTGTTGTACAATAAATCACCAATTTCGATTCGAAGTGAATTGATAATTTAAAAAATTAAATATATATGTATATTTTTAAGTGTTTGTATTTATTTTTTTTAAATAAAATTTTATTTTAATTTTTTATAAAAAATTAATGATTTGAAAATTTTAAAATAAATTAAAAATTAAAATATAATTAAATAAAATTGTAATTTAAAAAATATTTAATTTGAAAAACAATTTTACTTTCATTTATTTATTTGTTTTTTCAAATTTTAATTACAAAAATAAATTAATAAAAAATTAAATTCATTTTTTTATTAAAAAATTATTTTAAATTTAATAAAAAAATTATTTGTATATAATATTTTATTTAAATTTTTTCACTTGTTTTAATATTAAAAAAATATCAAAATTAAAAGATTATTAAATTAAAATTTGAAAAGAATATTAAAAATTATCAAACAAAAAATTATTATAATTTGAAAAAAAATCAAATAAAACAAATATTTTGATCACTTTAAAAAAAAAAAACGTTTCAAGAAAATGATTTTATTTACTTATTAATAATTTTTTTTGAAATAAATAGAAATCCTATCATTATCTTATATGGATGTGTTCCGTGAGGGTTTGACAATTTGGGAAACTACCTAAATTTTTACCATGAAAAATAGATGGGTATATAAATGGAAATAGGAATTAAAAAAAAATAAATAAGATTGTTTGACTTAGATGAGTGATATGCATTATATATTAAGTTAGTAATTTGTTAAGTGTACTTTTCAACTTGTCAATTGGATACAGCTTGAGTGGGCTTGAGTGGGCTTAATGGTTAAGAACATGTGTTTCCTCTTAAACATGTGTTTCCTCTTAAGAGATCACAGATATAGGGTATACAATTTTTTCTAAATAATATATTAATCATTAACTTGGTATAGGATATATAACATATATTAATCATTAACTTGGTATAGGGTATATAATTTTTTCTAAATAATATACATTAATCAAGTAACTTTATATTTTTTTTAGATAATACACATCTAGTATATGGTATATAATTTTAGAGTTTAAATTATTAACATAGTATATGGTATATAATTTTAGAGTTTAAATTATTTTATTTTTATGATTTTTTTTATAAGAATTGATATGATAATGATAATTACAAATATTACAATAATAATAATAATCTAATTTTAAGGTTATGACATTGATTTTATATGATATCTTTTTATTAATAAAATAAAAAATTCACAAGAATTTAACTCCTAAAATCTATAAAAATATAGATACTATATTTTTCTTGATTTACCTTGTGCTGAGATTTAACTACTAAAATCTATAAAGATATAAATATGATACTTCTCTTAGATTTACCTTGTCACTCTAACCTTCTAAACAGAAACACATAAGACATGTTATTAACCTAGTTTCAAATGTAATCCTGTAATACTGTTTGATTAAATATGGAACGGTTGCCACCATTGAGTTTTTAATCTTTCAAGATATTTTTAATGACAAATCTGTGATGTTACTTGTTAGTAGTCAAAGCCTTACTGAATTGCTTGCTTGCCTGAACGCGTTTTGAACAGCTCACAGTGATGGCTTTCATCACGATGACAGTGTTTTTGCGGACCAAGATGCACCATAACTCACCAGACGACGGGAACATTTACATGGGCGCTCTCTTCTTCTCCACGATTACCTGCATGTTCAATGGGTTTGCCGAACTTTCAATGACAATTCAAAAGCTTCCAACATTTTACAAGCAAAGAGACCTTCTCTTTTTCCCTTCCTGGGCCTACTCACTGCCCATTTGGGTGTTGAGAGTTCCAATTTCGCTTCTGGAGGCCGGAATATGGGTTTTCTTAACTTATTATGTCATTGGCTTCGACCCTTATGTTGGAAGGTAAGCTTCCTCGCCATCAGAGCTTGCATCAAGCTGGACTTGAATCTGCGCAGAGCTTACAATTCACAAAACCTGGGGTTTGTTTTGTAGGCTCTTTCGCCAGTATCTGCTGCTGGTCTGTGTCCATCAGATGGCCACTGCACTGTTTCGGTTCATCGCATCATTGGGTCGGACCATGATCGTAGCCAACACATTTGGTTCTTTTGCATTGGTTATTATTTTGCTCCTCGGTGGATTTCTTCTCTCTCGACGTAAGTAGTCTTATTAAACAACCATTTTCCCAGCTATTCGTAGGAAGATATCGTCTATTATTACTCATGGTTGATTATTTTATCTTTGTGCCACGTTGACAGATGACGTCAAAGGCTGGTGGATATGGGGTTACTGGATATCTCCTCTCATGTATGGCCAGAATGCCATCTCTGTGAACGAGTTTTTGGGTCACAGCTGGAAGAAGGTAGTTTAGGAATTTTATAAACTTATCTGAAGATGAATTTATTAGAAAATTGATATATACATTTCAAATCACTGAGAACTTTCGTGTGGAATGGCAGCCAGCCGTGAGCGATGGCACCAAATTGAGCAATGACACAATGGGTGTATTTATTCTAAAATCGCGCGGAATATTTGCACGTGGATACTGGTACTGGATTGGTTTTGTAGTTCTGATCGGATACACGGGCTTCTTCAACGTTTGCTTCACTCTCGCTCTATCTTACCTCAAACGTGAGACGCTGTCCCCGTGCTTTTGCCAAATATATCTTGGAACATTGTAAAATTTGACAAGCATAATAGGTGCAAAATTTAGATCAAAATTTTCAATTACTCCGACTTTTTAGATATGAAGTCAAATCTCTGTATGGCTGAATTTAGATTAGAGATTCGAAAAATGTTTGTTGCAAACTTAGATAACTCCCTTATCCATCAGTTTAATATCTTGAGTGGATCGATCATGCAGCTCTCGGCAAAGCCCAGGCCTCGGTGACTGAAGAGTCTTTGCAGGAACAGCAGGCAAATAGAACAGGGGACGCAAATAGAACAGGGGAACATAAGACGGTTGAACTGACCTCTCGTCAAGGATCTAAAGGGAAGTCCATTGCAGAATCTACGTCTGAAGGTTGGAAGAGGAACTTCAATTTTCTTTCAAAAGCTATTTACTACACTCTATTGGTTATTAATTATTTGTTGTGCAATGGGCTGCAGGGCGTGCTGCTGAAATTACGAGGAGAAGTGATGCATCGTCTGCCGGTTCTCAGTCGGATAGATTAGGGGCAACGGCCACTGCTACTTCCGGAAGGGCAAAGAAGGGCATGGTTCTTCCATTTCAGCCCCTCTCTCTAGCCTTCGACGATATTTGTTACTTCGTCGACATGCCCGCCGTAAGACGATTATGCTTTCAATTAGTTTGTACGTTCATTGTGGTAAAACTAAATGTAGATTAAACTAAATTCCATATTTACAACATGCTGTGCAGGAAATGAAAGAACAAGGCATTACAGAAACCCGGCTACAGCTGTTAAGAAATGTAAGTGGAGCATTCAGACCGGGCGTTCTCACAGCATTAGTGGGAGTTAGCGGTGCTGGCAAGACCACCATGATGGACGTTTTGGCAGGAAGGAAAACAGGTGGATACATAGAGGGCAACATCAGCATTTCTGGTTTTCCCAAAAGTCAGGAAACCTTCGCTCGGATCTCGGGATACTGTGAGCAAAATGACATTCATTCACCACAAGTTACAGTTCACGAATCCCTTATATATTCGGCATGGCTTCGTCTTGGAAAGGAAGTTGATGCACAAGCAAGGAAGGTTAGTGATCATATATATATATCGTCCTTTCCCTGAATTTGTTTTTCTGCTTTCAGTGGCTGAATTAAATTTAATGGGATTGCAGCTGTTCGTGGAAGAAGTAATGGAGCTAGTAGAGTTGAGTTCTTTGAGAGATTCTCTGGTTGGTCTTCCTGCAGTAACTGGTCTGTCAACAGAACAGCGTAAACGATTGACTATAGCAGTGGAACTTGTGGCCAATCCCTCTATAATATTTATGGACGAACCAACGTCAGGACTGGATGCCCGTGCTGCAGCCATAGTTATGAGAACAGTTAGAAATACTGTTGACACAGGGCGAACGGTCGTTTGTACAATCCATCAGCCTAGTATTGATATCTTTGAAGCCTTCGACGAGGTAATTTAAAATTAGGGGCTAAAACTGGTTGCACATCCGTTTTGTATTAAAAACACAACAAAATTTATATTACTCGACTGGGCTTTGGATTTTGCAGCTATTCTTGATGAAAAGAGGAGGTCAGGTCATCTATGCTGGTCCGTTAGGTCGTCACTCTCATAAACTAGTTGAATACTT
>ML795171.1:463994-481914 GCA_009831015.1 Picea engelmannii
AAGTTGAAAAAAGTAGTTTTTTTTTTCCTCCAAAACTATTTACCCTTGTACTTGACCTTTCTTGTTTTGAAACTCTTTTTTAATTTCAAAATATAGTACAAAACATGTAACTATATAGTAATACATCCACATTAACTTTGGAAAATACTTAGAGGTACATATCTTATATTACATATAAGAATAAGTAAAAGAACAATTGTTGTGAATTAAGATAGCACAACAAAAAAAAATACCCAAATGCAGACATTGTAAGGTTTGTAAGTTCATATACAATGAAAACCCAAACTTCAGTAACATGAGAATTCATCTCCAACTTAAGTAGTGTTAGAGTCCTAACCTCCCTAACCCCTAAAGTAGATAGAATAATATGTTTTTCTATGTAATAAAGACCATCATTAGTAAATAAGGCCCATGTAATAATATGAACAGATATGGTGTAAGAAGACTTACTAGAAGGTTCCACCTCTAGAAAGTTATTCCTCTAGAATGTTCTCAAGAAGATAAAAATAATATATACGTGTCTTGTTGAATCATTTGTACTCGAGCTTTACTATGTTGGAGGTTTTCCCCTTGAAGACAAGTGAACATTGTTCTCGAGATCCAAAAGGTATCATCTTTTGGATCCATAGTGTCATTGTGTTTACTATTTTGTTTCATTCTGCTAATTATTGCGATAATAATTTTGTGCTACTGCTCTGCATATTTCCCTCTGGTACCTTACAAGTGGTATCATAGCACTTTACCGAGCCAACAAAAAGGGGTAATTTTTATTTTTATTTTTGCAGGTTTTCAAAAGAAAAAGAAAAAGAGGGTCGCAACACTTAGATCAATTCTTGTAGATTCTTGAGAAGAATTTAAAGAAACTGGTTATAGATCTAATTTCCTCTTGGAAAAACAACCAATTTCAACAAAAAGAAAACTGAATTGGAGCTCTAGAAGTGAAGATATTTAAAATAAAAAATTTATTTATTTATTTATTTCGTGATAGTCGTGTGACTGTAAAGCTAATAAATTTTAACAAGATGCTTAGATTGTTTCCATATCAGTGCCATTGGATAAAGGAATTTCAGAGCTTTCTTTTGGTATATCATATGTGGTTCTTCCAATGGATATGTCATGTGCTATAGCCTTTGAAAATTTTCTCTCTCAAACCCTCATGAGCATACAAAATGCTCCTCAATATATTCAAACCCTCATGGGAATGAAAAAATATTTTCTAGATATTCAAGAGACCATAACTAAATGGTATGAGAGATATATTATGAGGACCATATACCCTTACATCACAGAAGAATATAATAAGGAAAGATATGCTTGGTATGCTTTTGAGACTGATTGTGATTATTACTATATGGACAATTGTCACTTTTCGGATGATAACTATTTTCATATTCTATTTGATGACTCTACTCCACTTTATGTAGAGAAAATCATGGAGATAAGTGAAGAACCTTCTATGAATCATAATTTTCAGTTTTCTCTGTTATAGTTGAAGACTACATCATTAATTTTGAGCAATTGGCTTTTCGAATTGAAGGCATGTCGGAAACCTTCTTCCATGAATGATGAAAGGAAATAACAAATGCGAGAGAAAAAATAATCAACCAAGAACATAACAACACAAATCATGCACAATATTTATCCTAGAAAACCCAAACCGGGAAAAACCAACTAATAGATATATTAGTTCCTTTCAACCAAACCCATCCAAGCCAACCAACCTCCTGGCCCTAGCCAAGTGAGCCTCCCCACTATCACCTAGGTCTATGTCTATAATTTACCGGTAAATTACTAGGAGTATGCATTCCTAACTAGATCCTACAGTCGTATGCCCATTTACATGTAATAAATATTTCAACTTCATTATAATAATAATTTTTTTCATTATCGTATCTCGACACTTATGCTGCCATCTTCTTGCCTTTCCATAGCTTTCACCTCCAACTCTTGATGCTTGCTTCTTGGTAGATCTACAAATTGTTAGAGGAGTTAATTCTAGCAAACTTTGCACTCAAATATTGAGTTGACTAGGCTCAATATCAAGGAAACTTTTAGGGGCTAAATTCCACCCATGGGATAATTTTCCATGCTTTTCCCCAATAAAGATTCACCAATTTCCATTTTTTCCAAAAATGATTTGCCCAAATTCTATAGAATAAAATTATTTTACCTGAAAAATAGCCCAAATTCTATAGAAACTATATAAAATCCTTGGAAATTTGAATATTTTTACAAAAAGTATTGCCAAACATTTTATAGTTTGCATATTAAGGACTAGTAAGAATCACCAAGGTTTCTACATTTTGAGATAGATTTCCATCCTTAAAATTATCCCTGCTCAATATGCATCTTTTACAAACCCCAAGAACTACTTCCCTTGTCCTCTGCAACTGCCATAGCCACCATTTACTTCCAAGATGTGAAATGGATCTTGCCAAATTTTATTCTAGGGGCTCCAACCATGCCCTAAAATGATTAACATGAAGCCTTGACAATCAAATTCTATCAAGAACAACAGTAACAAAATACATACTCGGGCATTCTGAAACTGCCATATTTCATGCAATTCTTCTCAAACGGTCCTAGTTCTAGCCACCACCTATGCTCGATTTAGCTTACCAACATGTACCAAAAACCTTTCTTCCTTATCTCGACTCTCGCTAGAGAGTATAGGTTAAACTTGCTCTGATACCACATGAAAGGAAATAAAAATGCAAGAGAAAAAATAATCAACCAAGAACATAGCAACACATAAATCGTGCACGATATTTATCTTGGAAAACCAAAACTCGGAAAAATGAACTAATATATGTATATTAGTTCCTTGACCAAACCTGGCCAAGTGAGCCTTCACCGCTCAACTCTCGACACATTACTCTGGAGTATCACAAGACTTTTAAAGGCATCATTACATGAAATCCAAAGACGCTTAAACCACGAGATACCAAAACCATGTTCATGAAACTACCACTCTTGACCTAACAACTTTGACTCTTTCATCGAGTCAAGTTTAACCTAACAAATGATTTATTAGTGGCCTCAAGGATGAAATCTGAGCTCACATCCTAATGGCTTGTCCTCGGACCTGGCTTGAAGCCACTCACCGAACCAAGGAAGCACAATAGGTAGTCACTACTCAAATACAAAATCCATCCTTTATTCCATGTTTCCACCTCACCAATCCAACTCTTCCTTCCCCTTCTCTTTTAAAGGTCGAGAAAATAACTCAAGCATAAATGGTTGAATGCCAACTTAAGGAAATTTGCTACAAATGTGATGAAAAATACTTTCCACGACACAAATGTAAGGAGAAAAATATTTTTATTGCCATTTCTGAGGACATTTATGAAGATAATGGTGATGTTTCCCCTTATGAAGTGTTTCCCGAGTCGATGATACCAACCTTCCCTCTGATCCACCTAAGGCCAAAACTCACATCTCTTTGCATGTTCTCATTGGTATCTCAGCTCCAAAAACCCTTAAGTTAATTGGCTATATCAAGCATCGAAAAGTCATTATCCTCATCAACGTTGGAAACACTCATAATTTTATTCATCACTGAATTATTCAATAGACCCATTACTATATATATGTAGTTAATAAATTTCAAATCATGATTGCTAATGGTAGTTCCATGAAATGTGGGGGTCATTTTGAAAATGTGTGCTTGCAAATTTGTGATTATAATCTGAAATCCCACATGTTTTCTATTGAAATGGGCAATTGTGACATTGTTGTTGGCCCTTGACCAAGTTTTGGGGAAACTTTGGTAATTTTTGGAGGTTTTGGCCCACTTTTGGGACTTCGACACACTGTTCGAAGTAGGAGCGCCCAAGTAGAGCTGAGATCGTGGATCTAAGCTATTTTGAGGGTTATGTGGACCCAGTAAGGGGTCCTCTAGTTTTGTAACGGGTTTATGGGATGTTGTCCCATGGGTTTTCCCCATGTCTAGGTGTTATTATAAGATTTTGTAAACTATAAATAAAGAGGAATGCATTGTAGAAGCAATAGGTCTATGTGTGAAGGAATGTATGTGGTCGACACTTTGTGCTTGACTGTGATTTTGTAGACTGTGCTTAGTGCTTGTGATGCTCAGTGTGGAGTAGGTGCTAAGTGTCATGATAAGAGATTTTGGCTCTATGAATTTGACCTAGTTTTGGAAGGTAAAGAAGGAGGATCTAGTGCTTAGTGCACAGATCTCCTGTCTTGTACAAAGTTAGACTCCGTGGCTTAGTGCACATGAGTGATTGGATGTAATCTTTTTGTGAATAATAAAGAGGCAAAGTGGTTTTTGGACATAGCCCCACCCTGGGGTGAACCACATATATCTGGTGTCCCATGGTTTTCTTTGTGTAGTGTCATTTATGTTATGATTTTTCTTAGTGATTTGATTATTATGTGTAATGAATATATATTTTGTTGCTTAAGTACTTTACTTATGTTAAGGGCTAAATGAATGCTAGACTTAACTCATAGTGCTAAGTACTAACTGCTCAGGGTGCATAATCACTTGTTGTTACTTCACTTATGTGTCTTTGATTATGCTCTGCGGTGTTAATGAGGTTAATAAACTAATGCATGTTCACTTCCTAAGATTTAACAAAATATTATGCGAAGTGCTCTTATCATAGAATCGTGTCCCAACTTGGTTACAAACACCTGCATCTTGTAACCCTCCCATCTTCTACCTCAGGTGAGACTTCTCCTGCTTTGCAGGTGTTGCCGAAAGGGCTGATAGTCGGGGGTTTTTTGGTGCGTTGTTAAGCGTTGAACCCTAGGTCTTCCCCCGTGCCAACAAATGGTTCTGTTGTCGGGACAAAAACTGTGATTGTCGGGACCTGAAATTGTGATTACTGGGAACTGAAGTAAAGAAAAAGAAAAGCTCTGTGCGTAGGTTTGTTGCTGAAGTGCCCAGTACTCTACTTGACTTGTGAAGCTTTGTGCCAAGAAAGTAAGCTGTTCTGAAAAAAAGAGGTAAGATTATAAAAGAGGCAAGCTTTGTGCTTTGGTAGGAGAAAGATAAGTGAAAATTTTTGTTTTGAAAGCATTAATTTAAGTATATTTAATAGATTTTGTCCTAGTCTGAAGGCTAGGGTGCAGTTGAAAGAAAGAATTGATTTGAGTAAATTTAATGGAAATGAAGAAATATATGTTATTCCTATGCATATAAAGAGTTTTTGGATTGATAAGTGGATGCAGGAGCCTAGAAAGAATTCTTGTAGATTGCAGGTTCACCACTATGATCCTAGGGGAAGTGCGCAGTACAAAAAAGATTGGGGAACATTTAAGAGAAAAAGAGGATTGACTTTGTGTTATAATTGCAGAAGGCCGAGACATCTTTCTAAGGAATGCCCTGAGGTAGGCCCTATTTGTCTTTGTTGTAATATTGTTGGTCATGAGGTTGAGGGTTGTCCAAAGATTATTGCTAAAGTTGAAGGGAGGGACATAAGACAAGAAAATTATGAAAAAAGTCAAGAGACTAAGGGTATGTTAGAAAGTCATAAAGAGAAAAGTTCAAAGGAAGTTCAGACTATGTTATTATAGTTGGAAGAAACGATGGATGTTCATAAAGATGTCCGTTTACCAGAAAGCCTGAAATAAAAAAAACACATAAGTGTAAGAATAAAATACTTCGACATAGACTGTATAGTCTTGGATGAAGAAACACAAGTGAATATTATGACAGAAGAAACTTGGGAAGTTTTGGGAAATGCTACTATGGTACCTTGTTTAGGAAGGATAGGCTTGTTTAAGGGAAAGATGATAACTTTATGTGGAAGAGTAACCACTGTACCTACTATTGTTCATGGAACATCGACTGAAGAAGAATTTGAAGTCATTTGGTTTGTTGAGGAAAACGCCCCTTTCCCACTTTTGTTAGGTAAGACTCTGATTGAGAAGGATTAGATCAGAAGGAAAGCAGAGGAGGAAGCTAAAGAAAAGAAAAATAAAGAATTAATGGATTTCATAGCTAGGAAAATAGATAAACTAAGATAAGAAAAAGAGGATAAGTCGAAGCAACAGAGAAAAGTAACAACATAGGATGGACATGAAGCAAAATAATTAGCTATCAAGGTTGAAAGAATGCAAGAAGGCTTGAAGGACCTATCGATCCAAGAGAGAAGTGTGCCCACTCAGGAAGTGCTAAGAAAAGGGATATTAACTTCAGAACCTTTGAGGGTACCTCAACAGTGCGAAGCAACTACGCTAGGGGAAGATAAGAATAAAAATGGAAAGAGGATTCTAGAAACAATTAAAGAGACTCAGATAACATGCAAGAAGGTAAGGAAGCTTAATAAAAAGAGTTGGAAAAGATACAAGAAGTTAAGGAAAACATATGGAATACTTTGCATACCGAAACCTCGTAGGAGGCAGGTTTGTAGGGTTTGAACCTCGCTGGAACAATAGGTCCACACAGATTTGGACTTCTCCCTGGCGAAGTTATATAACCGTTGGAAGTGCCTAGACATATGAATGCCTCGTCGAGGATACATAGTTAAAGAATCTAGAGGCTCAGTTACAGGAGGTGCAAAAACAAGCATTTTCATTGCAGGCGCAGATGAAGCTGCTCACAACAGTGGAAAGGATGAAGAGATCCCAGGAGCAGCGCACAGTACAACAATAGATCATTTCCCTCTAGGGTAAGGTGATGGAAGTAACAAAAAATTTACAACCTGTGAAGGACAAAGCTTGCAAGGTGTTCGAGGAGATCGATAGCTAGGGTTCACAGTTAGATCAAGTAGTTGCAGTAGTAGAACAATGCCTGGAAGGGCATGCTACATAGCAAACAATCCAAGAGCTCGTTGAGCAGGAGACTCAGGCGAGACAACAAGTCAAGGAAGCTCGAGTTAAGCTCAAAGCTTTTGAAGCAACATTGTCCAGACTTGAGTGACTCGGGACGAGTCACAAGTGAGTGTTGGGGGCCTGTTGGCCCTCTACCAAGTTTTGGGGAAACTTTGGTCAGTTTTGGAGGTTTTGCACCACTTTTGGGACTTCGACATGCTGGTCGAAGTAGGAGCGCCCAGGCAGTTGAGATCGTGGATCTCACCTATTTTGAGGGTTATGTGGACCCAGTAAGGGGTCCTATGGGTTTTGTAATGGGTTTATGGGATGTCGGCCCATGGGTTTTCACCATGTTTAGGCCTTATTATAAGATTTTGTAAACTATAAATAAAGAAGAATGTATTATAGAAGTAGTAGGTTTGTGTGCAAAGGAATGTATGTGGTCGAGGCTTTGTGCTCGACTGTGATTTTGTAGACTGTTCTTAGTGCTTATGATGCTCAGTGTGGATCAGGTGATAAGTGTCATGATAAGAGATTTTGGCTCTATGAATTCGACCTAGTTTTGGAAGGTAAAGAAGGAGCATCTAGTGCTTAGTGCGCAGATCTCCTGTCTTGTGCGAAGTTCAAATCTGTGGCTTAGTGCACAGGAGTGACTGGATGTAATATTTTTGTGAATAATAAAGAGGCAAAGTGGTTTGTGGAAGTAGCCCCACCCTGGGGTGAACCACATATATCTGGTGTCCCATTGTTTGCTTTATGCAATGACTTTTCTGTTATGCTTTTTCTTAATGCTTTGATTATTATGTGTAATGAATATATATTTTGTTTCTTAAGTACTTTACTTATGTTAAAGGGTAAATGAATGCTAGACTTAACTCACAGTGCTAAGTGCTAAGTGCTCAGGATGCATAATCCCTCATTGTTAATTCGCTTATCTATCTTTGATTATGCTCTGCGTTGTTAATGAGGTTAATAAACTAATGTATGTTCACTTCCTAAAAATTAAAAAAATATTCTGTGAAGTTCTCTTATCACATAATCATGTCCCAACCTGGTTACAGACACCTGCATCCTGTAACCCCCCCTGCTTCTACCTCGGGTGAGACTTCGCCTGCTTCGCAGGTGTTTCCGAAAGGGCTAGTAGTCGGGGTTTTGTTGGTGCATTTTTAAGCGTTGAACCCTGGGTCTTCCCTTGTGCCAACAATTGTTATGGGTGTTGAATGATTACGCACTCTTGACCCCATCACCATGGAATTCAAGGAATTATACATGAGCTTCCAACATGATAGACATTGATACAAGTTCTAGGGCATCGTGGTATGTTCCCCCAAGATTTTCAGTTCACACCGAATGGGAAAAATCCTCAAAAAGGGTCATTCTAGAATTATTTCCTAGTTCCATGCCANATTCATCCCGACATGCAACTTATCCTCTCCAAAAACCAATCCTTGTTTACAACCCCCATGGACTCCCACTCTCCCATGGCCCCCATGATCATTCCATTCCACTTGTTTCTAGTAGTCTTCCTCCCAATGTTCATCTTTATCGTCACCCATTTGCTCAAAAAAATGAAATTGAGAATTTTTTTCAAGAATTGTTAGCTACAAGTGTCATCTACCCTAGTGAAATCCCTTATTCCTCTCCCATGGTCATGGTACTCAAGAAATAAAGTACTTGGCACATGTGCCCTAATTTTTTTATCCCTCAACACAAGTGCCATCAAAGATAAATTTCCCATTCTCGTCAATGATGACCTTTTCGGTGAACTTACTAGTTCTCAATTCTTTACCAAAATTGATCTTCATTATGGATACCACCAAATATGTATGAAGGAGGCCAATATTCCCAAGACTACCTTTAATGATCATGAAGCCCATTATGATTTCTTGGTCATTCCATTTGGCCTATGTAATGCACCCTCCACTTTCCAATGTCTCATGAATCATTTCTTCTACCCCTTCCTCCACAACTTTTTATTGGTCTTATTTGATGATATCCTCATTTATAATAAAACTTGGGAATCCCATCTTGCCCATGTAGATCAAGTATTACACTTACTTTCTCAATATCAACTATTTCTCAAATAGTCTAAATGTGCCTTTTGAGCTTCTGAAGTAGAATACCTAGGCCATATAGTTGGTAAGGATGGTGTCCATGTGAATCTTAAGAAAATAGAAGCTATGAAGGATTTTCCTTTCCCTCAAACTCTTAAAATTTTGGGAGGTTTCCTTGGTTTAACTGGATATTATTGAAAGTTTGTATAGAATTATGGCAAATTGTATTCCCACTCACTTCCCTCCTTAAGAAGAACAATTTTAGTTGGAATGTGGCCAATAATCAATCCTTTCAAGATTTGAAAGAGGCTATGTGTACGAATCTAGTACTAACACTTCCTGACTTCACAAACACATTTGTTTTGGAGTGTGATGCCTTCAGGAAAGGCATTGGGAAGTTCTCATGCAAGAGGACAAGCCATTGGACTTTACTAGTAAATAACTTTCTGAGTGACACTTGGGAAAATCCACTAATGAAAAGGAAATGTTGGATATTTTGCATGCGGTGGATATCTGACATCCTTAATTTCTTTGGAAATGCTTCCAAATTAAAATTGATCATCGCATCCTCAAACATTTTTTGGAACAAAGGATTTTATCCCTTGAACAACATAAGTGGTTGACCAAAATGTTTGGATATGTTTATTAAATAATTTACAAGAAGGGAAAAGAGAATGTGGTTGTTGATTCTCTTTCTAGGAAATGTGAAGAAGAAGGGTCTCTCTTTTCACTCTCCTTCATTGTAGCTAATTGGTTAAAGGTATTTTTCCATGAATGGTTCCAAGATCCCAAAATTTCTATCCCAATCCAATGATTAAAACAAGACACTAATGCATCTCAGGGATACACTTGGAAAAATAACAAGCTTCTCTATAAAGGCCACATGTTTTTGAGCAAACAGTTCCACTTTAAATCCATTGTTTTCTCTAAACTCCATGCTTCACCGACAACAAGGAATTTTGGCTTTCATAAAACATATGATCTGATCAAACGTTCCTTTTTTTGGGAAGGCATGAAGCAAGACATACACACTTTTATGGCCAAATGTGATACCTTCCAATGCAACAAGGTAGAAACAATCAAAACTCTAGGCACATTACAACCTATCCATATTCCACCTACTCTATGGACTAATATCTCTATGGAATTCATCATTGGATTACCCAAATCTTGCAATAAATTAGTCATCATGGTTGTGGCTGATTTTCTTTCAAAATATGCTCATTTCTATGCCCTCCAACTCCCATTTAAATCCTCCACAGTGGCTCAAGTTTTCATGGACAATATATTCAAAATCCATGGAATTCTCCAATCCATTGTCTCTGATTATGATCCAACTTCACAAGCAACTTCTGGAAAGAATTATTCAATCTCTAGGGAACCCATTTTTATCTCAACATTTCCTATCATCCCTAGAATGATGGTCAAACCAAAGCTATAAAAAATTTCTTGGAATCATATTTGTGGTGTTTCACATTTGAATGACAATCTCAATGGGTTTAGTGGTTACCACTAGATGAATGGTGGTACAATACATATTACCTTGGTGCCACTTGCATGACTCCCTTTGAGGCAGTCTATGGTCAAAATCCACCCTCTATATTATCTTACCTTTCCGACATCTCCAAGGTCCAGGAGGTGGATAGAACCCTTACAATCGGAGCTGGCATTCTATGCACCCTCAACGAGAATTTTGTCATGGCTCATAATTGAATGAAGAAAAAAGTTGATCAATGTCATTCCAAATGTCATTTTGCTGAAGGAGATCAACTGTTTCTTCGTCTACAACCATATAATCAAAATTCCCTCAAAGAATATCACTTCCAAAAATTTTCTCCAAATTTTTATGGCCCTTATACAATCATCAAGCACGTAGGGCCCATGGATTACAAGTTATCCCTTCCCATTCACTCTAATATCCATCCATTTTTCATGTTTCTTGTTTAAATAAAGTGATTGGAACCAAGTTCCATATTCAAACTAGTCTCCCTGAATTGGATGAAGAAGGTTCCATTTGGTTGCAACCATAAGTAGTATTGGCCCAACACAAGAGGAATCTTCGTCAATGCACAATTTAGGAAGTTTTAGTACAGTGGAAGGATACACAACCCAATGATTCCACATGGGAGTCGACTTCCATTCTATAACAATTCCCACATCTCAACTCTTGAGGAAAAGGATGTTCTTTAAGGGGGAGGTTATGTTAGAGTCCTAACTTCCCTAATCCCTCAAGTATATAGAATAATATGTTTCTCTATGTAATAAAGGATGCCAGTAGTAAACAAGGCCTATGTAATAATTTGAACATGTCTAATGTAAGAAGATTTACTAGAAGGTTCTGCCTCTAGAAATTTATTCCTCTAGAGTTTTCTCAAGAAGATAGAAATAATACACACACACACACACACACAAATCATTGAAAATATTTTCTTGACGAATCATTTGTACTCAAGATATGATCTATTTGAGGTTTCCCCCTCAAAGAGGAAAGTGGACATTGTTCTTAATATAATAAAGGTATCATTGTTTGGATCCATGGTGTCACTATGCTTACCATTTCGTTTCTTTTTGCTAATTATTGTGATAATACTTTTACTACTACTATGCATATTTCCTTTTGTTGAAACAACAATAAGTTGGAGGGATGATTTGAGGTCCTTGTATAATAATTTTGAAGATGTGGAAGAATAAGAAATGTACAAAATCACATTAATTTTTGTAATATATAATTTTTGTTAATGGCTTTTTTTTTTATAATTGTTTGAAATACTAGTTTTGTTAATAACGACATCTTAATTTTTTTGGAAAAATATAATTTATGTGCATATGTAGGTGCACCACTTCAATATGTAAATGATGTTGTATTTCCTTAAAATTTGGTGCAGAGGACACTTATCCTTCTTGTGCCCAATATTTGAAGTCAAGTACATAATCCTCTTGTAGACCAAAGATTCCTTCTATATGAATTATATCATGGTTTGAGGCCCTCCACATCTATGAACCCTAAAAGTCATGTTTGGGATATAAATCTCATGGTTTTGTCCCCAACCATGGGTTGGATCATGATTTCCATGCCTCCTATACCTAATCGTCATAATCATGCCTATATTTATCTCATAGGAAGATATTCCTTCTATAGATGTAACATACATGTTACCAAAAAAACGAAAACACTCGGATACCCATTAAAATAAAATGCAACATGACTTGAAATACTCATGCAATTATTGTTATTCTAAAAATATGAATGCACTATATTTATCCATGCCCACCATTCAAACACACAGTAAAATTAAAAAAACTAAGAATAACATTAAATCCATAAATAAGAACACTTATCTTTAAGGAAAAAACCAAGTAGTTATGTATGAGGGATGCTTCTCTCAACCGTAGGATTTATTGTTCCATTTCTCTTAAAAAAAATCCACCCTCGAGTTGGATCTATGAGTCCAAAAGGAAGGAATTCCCCTAATTTTTATTGCAGTCAACTCAACAATCCAATACCTAGAATAATAACTTCCACATTAATTCCAATCCACCAGCTCTCTTTCCCCTCAACCTACACAATCCAAGGAATGGGATCCCCTTCTCTGCCACACAGTCCTTCAGAATATCCCACTTCCTTCTAGGGATCCAACACAAGTTGGCCAGGAAATATATTAGCTAGGGACTCCACGAATATAAGTTGAAATAGGAGTGCTCACAACAACCTTCTCAAGGATCTTGAGTGATTTCTCAATAGAAATGTCACTCCCAGGCATGAAATCCTAGTTCTTATTATAACACCCAAGTTCACCAAGCTATTTTTCCATACCCAGTATGGATTCCCTCCATTTACGACACCAATCTTTCCTTTTCTCTCCTTTTCCTAGCCGCAAAATTTGTCCCCTTCCTCTACTCAAATTTCTCTTTTCTCCTTCTCCATGCACCTTGACTCTCACAATTCCACAAAATTGGTTGTACTCATCCCATTATCTCATAATATGTGAGATGAGTTTCCCACTTCCCTTCTAGGAATCTAGCACAAGACAACCATGAAGTCTCAAAGTTGTGGCTAGGAACTCCAACTGCAATCATTTCACTATTTATTGACTCCTGCATCAATTCCAACCAACAATATCTCATTACCCTCAACTTGCACAACCCAAGGGATGATATTTCCTTATATACATCATATTCCCTCAAACAATCTCCATTCCCTCCAACGCTCTAGCATAGAAAAACAAAAAAGTCTCAAAGTTATGGCTGTAGGAATTCCAACTACAATAATAGTCTCCAACTTTTTTCAAAATACCTACAGGTGCATCTCCTGCATTGCATATTCCAACTCCCTCTTTTCTTCTTCCTGTTAGTTGTGGAGCTTGATTATCTTCCTGATTCATAGGTTTGTTTCAGCCATGCTTGGATCCCATTTCATGATGGGGGGNCGACGACCGTTCATTATAAGGTCATATATCTGGTGGTATAAGTTATGTTATGGATTTTTTCCCTAGAAGGAAACCCTATTTTATGTATGAGAAAATTGTATTGTGGCTGTGAGTGATAGTGAATATTGTATTCTGAGAGAGGATACTGTGAGAGAAAGAAGATGAAGTTACAATTGGTGTGTGTAATGATCCCAAGCCAAAATTTTCTCTTGGAATCACTAACTACTACTAATTTGTTGATGTGTAGGTGTTATTGAGTTATTAAATGCAATTATAACAGATTCATCCAACACATGAAGATCATCACACATTCAATATATAAAGCACAAACATAAATCTGACCTTTATTATAGAATCATGAATCAGATACAATAGAATGAGCAAATTTGGAATAATCTTCAGATGGCTCCAATGTAAGACAAGTATGAGCTACTACAAAATGCTCCCGCTGATACAATAAGCCTCCCAAAGGCTGAATAAGATATGAAGACCGATACATGCAGAAATGAATGCCAATGTCCCTCAGCTGGAAACTGCCACGCTCCACTAGAAGGCTAAAACCCTCAATAAATCGGCCCAACTGAAGGAAGGCTCCAAATGAGTCCAAACTCGGCCAGATGATAGATCGGGATGATGGGATCACCCTCCTGAAGTCTCAAGCTCAACGTCCAAGGCAAACCCTCCAAACTCTGAATCTTCTGCTGAAGCTGTGCCTTCCTGGATAGCTTCAACCCTTGGTGATTTGGCCTTGAAGAGAAAAGCCTCCAAATGCTCTGAAACTCTCCAGAAATGTAGATCGGGCTAAGAGAACCCCGTGGGTGAAGTTTTAGACACAGATCTCAAGCGGATCTCTCTAGATCTGAGAAATACAAAATGGTGGGACGTCCTCCTTTCCTCCAAATCGTCCCAGTCTAAATCTAAATGTCTGATGGTGATAAATCTCTAGAAAAGAACTCAAAATGATGGTGGAGCACCTGCAAGTAAAACCCAACTGATGAAATGCCCAAAGCTCCTCCTGATTGGCTAGATCAAACCCTTCTCTTCAAAATGGTGCGCCCTTGTTGAAACTCCTCAAAACAGTACAACCCTGTTAACTTCAGAAGCACTAGGAAGAGATATGATGATAATAGAACGGTGTGGAGGAATCTTTCATCCCCGAGACCAAGATATGGAACAAGGTGAGTGGATGTTTCACCACTGATTTTCTCACAAGGGTTTGTACAACAAAACCACCAAACTGAATGCTCAAGAGTAATAACAAGCAATATGCCAAATCCAAAATGCCTAATAGGTGCGCCCTTGCCTCTTACTTATACTTTTCCTTCTAATCCTCTGTTGAGTTAAGTTAACTCCCAGGGTTAACTTCTATTCTTCTGTTGAGTTATCTTTCCCTCCTTTTATCCTTTCCCTTTCTCAAGTCAACTTAAAAGTATAACTTTAATCTAGTTGACCTCCCCCCTCAGTGTGAGACTATGACCTAGTAGGGGTGCCCAGGCCACTGAGTCTCCTCATCACCTCCCTAAGAGGTGAGGGACATTATAGTCTCCCCTGCTTGAAATTGCTTGTCCTCAAGCAATTCCAAACCTACATCTCATACCATCTATTCAGTCTCCCAAGTGGCATCCTCAATGGGCAAGTCTTTCCACCTGATCAGATACTCCTTGATGCTTCTCTTCCGAAGCTTCTTTTCTTGAACTTCCAATATCTCTTCCGGAATCAACACCAGTTGACCTTCTTCTTCCATGGGAGGTAGTATCTCAATGGGGCGGATGTGTTGACCGATGGCCTTCTTCAGGAAGGATACATGGAATACATTGTGTATCTGGCTGCCCAGTGGAAGCTCTAACTCATAAGCCATGGCCCCTATCTTTCTACTGATCCTGTAGGGCCCAAAGAAACGTGGTTGTAGTTTTTCTACTCCACTTCTTTTAATTGAGGCCTGCCGATAAGGTTGGAGCCTCAAATAAACCAATTCACCCACTTCAAAAGTGCGCTCCATTCTGTGTTTGTCCGCCTGGACCTTCTGCTGATTCTGTGCCCTCTGTAAATGATCCTTCAACTCCCAGAGAATGTCCTGGCTCTATTGTACCCAATCCTGCACCATGGGTGCCCTGCTATCCCCAAAGGCAATCTCCACAAAGGAAAGGGGATCATAGCTATATAAATCTTTGAATGGTGTCATGCCTATGGATACATGATGGGTGATGTTGTAGCAATATTCTCCCAAGTGCAACCATATGAACCATGCTTTCTGTTGTTCTGCTACGTAATTTCTGAGGTAGCCTTCCACCCATTTGTTGACTATTTCAGTCTGACCGTCCGTCTGAGGGTGATAGCTAGTACTAGGAGTCAATGTCGTACCCACTAATCTGAACAAATCCTGCCAAAACGTACTCATGAATCTGCTATCCCTGTCACTGATAATGGTCTTGGGTAGGCCGTGTAGTCTGAACACCTCTATGAAAAATAATTCGGCCACCTGTGCTGCACTGAAGTCTGTGGCTATGGAAAAGAAGTGTACAAACTTCATCAAGCTGCCTACCACCATGAAAATGCAATCCTTCCCCTGTGCTCTGGGCAACCCGTTGATGAAATCCATGGATATACTTTCCCATTTGTGTTCTGGAATGGGTAGGGGCTGCAACAGTCCTGCAGGGTGAGTGTGCTCATCCTTGTTTTCTTGGCATGCAGTGCACTCTTTGACATGATTAATCACATCCTCCTTGAGGCCTTTCCATGCAAACCTCTCTCTCACCTGCCGGTACGTCTTATTGATGCCCTGATATCCTGCTACGGGTGAGTTATGACATGCATGCAGGATCTTAGCTTTGAGAGCTGATCCAAGAACTAAGAAGATTCGGCCTTTGTAATAAATGAGGTCCTTCATGACCCTGAAGTTTTTGTCCTATATTTGTTCGTCCAACAGTTGAAAAGTGAACTGATCCTTTGCATATTCCACTATCAAGTGATCCTTCCAGTCAACTGACATACTGGACATGGAAAAAATAGATGGCCTCTTGGATAATGCATCGACTACTGCGTTGTTCTTCCCTTTGATGAATTCAATGTC
Source organism: Picea engelmannii (assembly GCA_009831015.1). NCBI lineage: Eukaryota > Viridiplantae > Streptophyta > Pinopsida > Pinales > Pinaceae > Picea > Picea engelmannii. The sequence continues at coordinate 480,329 of ML795171.1, forward strand.
GAAGTCGTAGCCCTGTATTTTTATTACCCATTTTTGTTGTCTTTCATTCAAATCCTTCTTCTCCAATAGATATTTAAGACTGTTATGGTCTAATTTGACCACAAACCTTGCACCTACCAAATATTGCCTGAATTTGGCTAGTGCATGCATGATAGCCATCGTTTCTTTGTTGTAAATGATGTAAAGTAGCTTAGGACCCCTGAGTTTTCGACTTTCATAGGCGAGGGGGTGCCTATTCTGCATCAACACGTCCCCTATACTTTCCCTCGAGGCATAACACTCCAAGGTGAAGGGTATGCCGAAATCTGGAAGAGCTAGAACTGGGCAGGTGCTCATGACTTCTTTCATTCTCTCCATCGTGGTTTGGGCCTTGTCATTCCATTTGAAGGACCCCTTTTTGGTTAGGTCACTCAAAGATGCGCATAGTTGAGAGAACCCTTTGAAAAATTTCTTGTAGTATGTGCATTGGCCCAGGAATCCCCTCAATTCTGTGAGTGTCTTCGGAGTAGGCCATTCCCTAATGGCTATTATTTTCTCCTGGTGTACTTGTACCCCCTTTTCCCCTATGATGTGTCCCAAGTAGAGCACCTTTGTCATCCCAAACTCACACTTGGATTCCTTGGCGTATAGTGATTGTTCTTCCATGATTGATAGGATTTGGTCCACATGTCGAAGGTGTTCCTCCCAGGTCTTGCTGTAAATGAGCAAGTCATCAAAGAATACCAACAAGTGTTTCCTCAGCTGTTTGTTGAACACATGGTTCATGCAGGACTGAAATGTGGCTGGGGAATTGGTTAACCCAAAGGGCATTACCAAAAACTCATAATGGTCGTAGTGACACCTAAAAGTTTTTTTTGAGATGTCCTCCTCCCTCATCTTGATTTGATGGTAGCCCGAACGAAGGTCATTTTTTGTGAAATAGATAGCTCCATGCAGCTCATTCAACAACTCATCAATCCTGGGTATGGGGTACCTATTTTTGATCGTCTTTTTATTCAAAGCCTGGAAGTCAATGCACATTCTCATCATTCCATCCTTCTTCTTTACCAAGACTACTGAAGAAGCAAACATGCTTGAACCCGGCCTGATATGTCCCATGTTTAGAAGCTCTTTGATAGCCTTCTCTATCTCGTCTTTATACTTCTTAGGGTTCCTATAGGGTGTGGTGATAACAGGTTTAGCCCCTGCTTCTATCTCAATGATGTGCTCAAACCCCCTATCGGGTGGCACACCTGGAGGAATTGGCCCAAACACCTTATGGTGCCTGTCCAGGATTCTTTTAATCTCTGGTGTGTAATGCACCTTTCCCTTCTCATCCACCCATGTTGAGATCTTTCATTCTGCTGTGTATACAATTTCTTCCCTTCTAAAGATGGCTTCCATCCTCTTGGCCATGACCACTCTGGCGGAGTTACCTGTCATGCCTCTGAGCACAACCTTTCATCCTCCTTCCTCTACAAAGGACATTTCCATGGTCTTGTAATTGGTGGTGATGGGTCCTAAAGTGCTGAGCCACTGCACCCCTAGGATGATGTTGGTATCGGGAAGATCCATCACATACACATCCTGAACTAACTCATGCCTTC
>ML795171.1:510287-520832 GCA_009831015.1 Picea engelmannii
AGAAGGTGATTGGAACCAGGTGCCAACTTCAAACCAACCTTCCAGAGTTAGCTAAAGAAGGATCCATTTGGCTACAACCAGAAGCAGTTTTGGACCAGAGGGAGCGTCGCCTGCGTCAGAGAACCATCAAGGAAGTGCTAGTATAGTGGAAAGATATGACTCCAGCAGATGCAACTTGGGAACTAGCTACCATTCTGTAGCAATTTCCACATCTCCAGCCTTGAGGACAAGGTTTTTTTTAAGGGGGCGGACATGTTAAGGTCCTAACCCGCACATAGGTAGATCAATGTATTCGGATGTAATAAAGGTCAATATTAATAAGACCTCTCAATAAAATAGAATAAGTTGGATGTAAGAACACCTAATAGAAGCTTCCGCTTCTAGAAGGATCTTCCTCTAGATGCTTCTTTTTAGTATAAATAGGAGTCGAGGGTATGAGAACCCTAGCTTGGATATTATTGTAATAGAGCGTTGCTCGATTGGAGGTTTCCCCCTCGAAGAGGCCTGTGAGCATTGCTATCTGATTCAAAGTGCTATTTCTGTTGCTATTTCGTGAATCATTTCTGTGTATTGTGAAGATTATGCTGGATATTTTACTGTTATTCTGTTATTTCTAGCATTTCGTTTCTGTTCTGCATATTTTATATATCTGGTATCTTGTATTTGTCCATATTGATAAAGAAAATAGAACAAAGCTTGAAGAAAAATCCAAGACGTGTACCTTTATTGGATACAATGTTAATGATTTTGGTTATTGCTTATGGGATTATGAAAATCACAAAATCATTAGGACTAGAGATTTCATATTCAATGAGAAGCTCATGTACAAAGATCACTTGTAGGGACAGAAACAAGAAAAAGAAAAACAAGAATACATAGTGCTTGATGAGATCATTGAAAAAGAAATCCCAAAGGTACCAGAAAATAAAAATGTATAACAATAGGAGCAGAAGGTACCTCAAACTCCTACAAGTGTTGTTAGAGTATCTACCAAGTTAAGTAGACCCCCTGAACAATACTCTCCTTCATTGTATCATTTATTATTGACTGATTCTGGTGAACCAGAAAGTTATGAAGAGGCAATGCAGGTAGAAACTAAAATGAAGTGGGAGCAAGGCATGAAAGAGGAAATGGACTCCTTGTATATTTTAATGTTGTACAATATTTACTGCAAACATATTTTCAGTAAAGGAACATAAAAGATACAATGGAAAATACAAACATTACACAAAGATTTTTCCCCTGGAAACCCAAACCAAAAAAACCAACATATTCTATATTCATTCATGGTGATACATTGTTTGCAATACAATATACATATGGGAGCCAACAACATCCAAAACCCTAACCCAATGACCTAGATTATTCAACAACCCTAATTCCTTAAGCGGAAATAGAAAACCATCGACAAAGAAACCATGTGTCGAAAAACCACCTAAATATGTGACACGTTTTCCAAGGCATAATATTTTTTTTCGGGGGTGGTTCCCCCAAACCCCCACATGGGGGGCTTTTCGCCCCTGCACCCCCCAAAGAGGGGCCTAGAGGCCCCCTCTCTAACCCCCCTATGCACACGACACAACACACAGACACTACTTCTTGTGCAAAGAATATAACACATACCCAACACTCCTTACTAAATAAACAGACTTGAGACTTGGTTCAATTTTCTACAGGAATAAGAGCATTGCAGAATAAATGGGTTTACATGTTGAAGGAGGAATATGGAAGAAAATAGAGGTACAATTCTAGACTTGTTGTAAAGAGGTTTGCACAAAAGAAAGGTATAGGTTTTGATGAAATATTTTCTCTTGTTGTTAATATGACTTCAATTGGGACTATTTTAAGTCTTGTGGAAGTAGAAAATTTTCATCTTGAACAATTAGATGTAAAAACAACGTTTCTCCATGGGGATTTGGAGGAAGATATTTATATGCAACAACCACAGGGGTATGAATTCAAAGGAAAGGATTATTTGGTATGCAAGTTGAAGAAGACCTTGTATGTCCTAAAGAAAGCTCTAAGGTAGTGGTATTTCAAGTTTGACAGGTTTATGATAGAACAATGTTATATTTGATGCCATTCTAATTATTGTGTTTATTTTAAAAGGCTAGAAAATGCAAGCTATATTATCTTGCTATTGTATGTAGATGACATTCTTTTTGTAGGGTCTAATATGAAGGATATAAATTTTCTCAAGAAGAAAGTATCTAATTCATTTGCGATGAAGGATTTGGGTGTTGCAAAGAAAATCCTTGGTACGAGAATAACAAGAGACATGAAAAATTACAAATTGACATTGTCTCAGGGTGAGTACATAGAGAAGGTGTTGGAGAGGTTTAGAATGCAGAATGAAAAACCAGCTAGTACACCTTTGGCCAGCCATTTCCAATTAACTAAGTAAATGTTTCCCAAGACATAGAAGGAGATAGAATACATGTCCAAGGTCCCTTATTCATCAATAGTTGGCAACTTGATGTATGCTATGGTTTGCACAAGACCAGATATTTCACATGCTATGGTTTTATCATGGTTTTGAAATGCTATTGTTTTCACATTAGCAGCTTGACGTATGCTATGGTTTTCACATTGGGAGGTAGTAAAGTGGATTCTAAGGTATTTGAGAGGTACTAGTACTCATGCATTATGTTTTGGAGGTTCATACACTGTTCTATAGGGATATGATGATTCACATATGTAAGGTGATAAATATAGAAAAAGGAGCACCACATGATATGTTTTTACTGTAGGTGGAACACCAATAAGTTGTATTTTGAAAGTGCAAAAGGTTGTTGCACTTTCAACAACAGAAGAAAAGTATGTTGTTGCTACAGAGGCTAGTAAAGAGATGGTTTGGTTACATAGGTTTATGGAGGAATTGGAAAAGAAGTAGGAGAATAGCAGGTTGTACTATGACAACACGAGTGTCATTCATCTTGCAAAGAACTCAACCTTCCATTATAAGACTAAGCAAATACAACTTAGGTACCATTTCATACGATCTGTCTTGGAAGATGGACATTTGAAGTTGGAAAAGATACATACTAGCCAGAATCCTACAAACATGTTAACAAAGGTAGTAACTGGGGAGAAAATGAATTCCTCCTTAGTTTCAGTTGGTCTTCAATCATGAAGGTGAAGATGATAATTTTTCTAGGTCCAAGGTGGATCATAGTCTAGCAGGTACAACAATAGTGGAGTTGTTGTGATCGATGTCTAAGTGGGAGATTGCTGGTTGTGGAGATTGATTATCTTCCTGATTCAGAGGTTTGTTTCAACCATGCTTGGATCCTATTTCTTGACGAGGGGGTGTGGGGGGGATTACCCCCCAACTAATGTCGTCATGGGGTCCATGGGGGGGGGGACCGTTTATTATAAGGTCATAGATCTGGTGGTAGAAGTTATGTTAGGGATTTTTTCCCTATAAGGAAACCATATTTTATGTACGAGGAAATTGTATTGTGGCTATGAGTGATAGCGAATATTGTATTTTGAGAGAGGAGACCGTGAGAGAAATAAGAGGAAGTTACAATAGGTGTGCTATAGGTTTTATCCCTTCATTTTTCTATAAAATAATAAAGGAGGGATCTGGAAATTTCTTTGGTGGACGTAACCGACACTGGGTGAACCATGCATATATGTGTTTCTATTGTATTGTGTATCTTCTGTGTTTTATTTCTACGTTTGTTTTATTTTATTGCTCCACGATCTTCTTTTTCTAACTCTTCCAATATGTAACAAGTCCATTGGACCTTACTTGTCCTTTTCCTTTTCTCTTGAGATATGTTTCCTTTTAATGCTCTTATTTCAAGGTACTCAATTCATGTCTTCATATTCAGTTGTTCCGATAGTAGCCATGAAGAACTACACATGTTATAGCCATTATCATGAAAAAATTATATTAGCCATAGGAGTTGTCAATTCCCAAATGTAATCATGCATTCAAAAATAAGTTTGCAATCATAATCCAATACTTATATGTATGGTTGTTTCTTTGTTTCACAAAGCTACCATGGGAAAGAATTCAAATAATTGTCCTTTTTGAAACACTCTTATGGTTATATCCACCATGCTACACACATTTTTATGTTTCCTTTGCCCTACCACACTCACCCTATGGTATCAAACATCCCCTTCTCTGCTACACATTCCCTTGGGTGACCCATCATTTGCTAAGGTTTTTACATGCAAGGAGAGTGCCAACTTACTATGATATATCAACTAGTATTTTGTAGCCAATAAATCATGGAAATCATAGGGTTCCAATGTCATAATAGTGGCCTTCTCCCCAATATTTATATCTTCAATAACCATCATCTACATTGTGCAAGATACCAGATATAATAAATATGCAGAACATAAATAAAATGCTAGAAATGGCAGAATAACAGTAATATATCCATCATAATCTCCACAATAACACAAAAATGATATAAGAACAACAACAAAAATAACACTTTGATTCAGAAAGAAATGTTCATAGGCCTCTTCTAGGGGGAAACCTCCAATCGAGCAACGCTCTGTTTCAACAATATCCAAGCTAGGGTTTTCATACCCTCGACCCTTATTTATACTAAATATGTCTATCAAGAGAAGCCTCTAGAGGAAGATCCTTCTAGAAGCAAAAGATTCTATTAGGTCTTCTTACATCCACCTTATTCTATTTTGTTGAAAGGCCTTATTAATATTGACCTTTATTACATCCAAATATATTGATCTACCTATGTGCGGTTTAGGACCCTAACATGTCCGCCCCCTTAAAAAAAGCCTTGTCCTCAAGGCTTGAGATGTGGAAACTACTGCAGAATGGTAGCTGGTTCCCAAGTGGCATCTGCTGGATTCGTATCTTTCCACTGGACTAGCACTTCCTTGATGGTTCTCTGACGCATGTGACACTCATGTTGGTACAAAACTGCTTCTGTCTGTAGCCAAATGGATCCTTCTTCAGCTAACTAGGGAAGGTTGGTTTGAATTTGGCACCTAGTTCCAATCACCTTCTTTAAGCATGAAACATGAAAAAATGGATGTAGCTTTGACTGAATGGGCATAGCTAATTGATATGCGACTTGTCCCACATGCTTGAGAACTGTATAAGGACCATAAAATTTGGGCGCTAGCTTCTGACAATGCTCAGCCTTGAGGGAAGTTTGCTTGTATGGTTGCAGTTGCAGAAACACCCGATCCCCTTCTGCAAATTGACGTTCAGAGTGACCTTGATCTGCTTGTTGCTTCATGCAATTCTGTGCCATGACCAAGTTCTCTTTAAGGGTACGAATAATATCCTCTCGAATTGTAAGTGTTTGGTCAACCGCCTGGACCTTCGAGGTACCCGGTAAGTATGAGAGAACTAAACGTGGCTTCTGTCCATATACCACTTCAAAAGGAGTCATGCGAGTAGCTATATGGTAGGAAGTGTTGTACCACCATTCAGCTAGGGGTAGCCATTGAGCCCACTGATGTTGTTTTTAAGAGGCAAAACACCTCACATATGTTTCCAAACATTTGTTGACAACTTCTATTTGACCATCAGTCTGGGGATGATAAGCTGTGCTGAGATGCAATTGGGTACCCTGGAGCTTAAACAGTTCTTGCCAAAAATTGCTTGTGAAAGTTGGGTCACGATCATAAACAATAGAGTGTGGCATGCCCTGGAAGATTGAAGACCTGGTCCATGAAACGTTGAGCCACCGTTGATGCAGTAAATGGGTGTTGAAGAGCACAGAAATGAGAATACTTGGAAAGGCGATCCACAACCACCATTATGACTGATTTATTCCCTGATTTGGGTAAGCCGGTAATAAAGTCCATAGAGATATCCTTCCAAATAGCAGGTGGAATCAGAAGCAGTTGTAGTGTTATCGGAGATTTGACTGTTTCTCCCTTATTGCATTGGCACACCTCACATACAGTGACAAAATTATGGATGTCTTGTTTCATACCATCCCAGAAAAAAAAAACGTTTGACTCTGTCATATGTTTTGGTGAACCCTGAGTGCCCCACTATGGGTGTAGCATAAAGCTCAAAAAGTACCATGGATTTAATATTTGATTGTTTAGTTAAATACAAACGACCTTTGTATCGAAGCTCATCCTGGAGCCAAGAGTACCCTGGGGGAGCCGGAACCTTGGTCTGCAATTGTTGGATCAGATGCAAACTTTTTGGATCTTGAAACCATTCCTGGCGCACAGCTTGGAGTCAATCGGGTATAATGAAGGAAAGAGAAAAAAGGGATCCTTCTTCTTCATATTTTCGGGACAGTGCATCCGCCACTACATTTGCTTTTCCCTTCTTGTAAATGATCTCATAATCATAACCAAAGAGCTTAGTCACCCATTTTTGTTTCTCCTGGAAGTAAATGCGTTGTTCCAGAAAGTACTTGAGGCTTTGATGGTTGGTCTTAATTTGGAAGCATTTCCCCAAGAGATAAGGGTACCATAGATCAATGTCATGCAGAATAGTCAACATTTGCTTTTCATAAATGGGTTTGCCCAGATTCCTTTCAGACAGTTGTTTGTTGGTGAAGGCCAAAGGTCGACCCTCTTGCATAAGGATAGTGCCGATTCCTTTCCCTGAGGCATCACATTCCAACACAAAGGCCTTTTTGAAATCAGGAAGGGACAGAATTGGAGTGGTTCACATGGTCGTCTTCAAGGTTTGAAAAGATTTAGCAGCAGCTGGAGTCCAAGTGAAAGAGTTCTTTTTGAGGAGAGCAGTGAGAGGTGCTGCAATCTTTCCATAGTTCTTAAAAAACTTGCGATAATACCCTGTTAAGCCCATAAATCCACACAAGATTTTGAGAGTCTTTGGGTACGACCAATCTTGCATAGCTTCAATCTTTTTCGGATCCACCCTGACACCATCCTTGCCAACCAGATGACCCAAGTATTCTACTTCTGAGGCACCAAAAGCACATTTAGACTATTTCAGGAAAAGTTGGTGCTGGGAAAGGAGATGGAGAACTTGATCCACATGAGTAAGATGGTTTGTCCAGGTTTTTCTATAGATGAGGATATCATCAAAGAAAACTAAGACAAAATGACGGAGAAAGGGACGCAAGACATGATTCATGAGGCTTTGGAAGGTGGAGGGGGCATTACACAAGACAAAGGGCATGACCAAAAACTCATAGTGGCCCTCATGAGTGTGAAAGGCCATCTTGGGAATGTCTGCCTCTTTCATACGTATCTGGTGATAGCCAGAGTGAAGATCAAGTTTAGTAAAGAATTGGGCGCCACTCAATTCATCCAGGAGGTCATCAATGTCAGGAATGGGAAATTTGTCTTTAGTGGTCAGTTTGTTGAGGGCATGGAAGTCAGGACACATTCTCCAAGAACCTTCTTTCTTCAGGACCATGACTACAGGAGAAGAGTAAGGGCTCATACTAGGGTGGATAATGCCTGCATTAAGGAGTTCCTGGACCATTTTCTCAATTTCATTTTTTTGTGAAAAGGGGTGGCGATATGGACAGATATTGGGAGGAAGGCTTCCAGGTACAAGGGGAATGGAATGATCATGAACATTGCGGGAAGGAGGGAGGACTTAGGGAGTGGAAAATACCATTTGATGTTTAGGAAGGAGATCTTGGAGGTCATGTAGCACCGGGGGTGCCTCTATTGCTTGAATGGCATGGAGTTGGGCAATGACACCAGAATGAACTTTTTTGAGCAGATTTTCCATGCGATGGGAACTAATGACCTCAGGTGAACCAACAATGATTCCTTGGAACTTATATTGGTGTCCTTCCTGGTCGAATTTCATGGTTAATGCCTTAAAATCCATGAGAATGGGACCCAAAGTTCTTAGCCAGTCTTCACCCAACACAATGTCACAACCACCCATGTCGATAGCAAACATATGGGATTTTAGGTGGTAGTCACTGATTTGGAGACGCACATTTTCACAACACCCTCCACATTTCATGGAACCACCATTGGCAATCATGATTTAGAAATTGTTGACAGCATGGATGTAACAATGAGTTTCTTGGGCAATGCGACAATGAATAAAATTATGGGTGCTTCCACTATCAACCAGAATGATGACCTTCCGATGCTTGATGTAACCGATTAACTTGAGGGTTTGGGGAATGGAAAATCCAATGAGAGCATTGAGGGAAATGACGGGTTCTACTTCGGGATGGTCTGAGGGAGGGGTTATGTCAGTGATTTCAGGTGACTTAGACACAAGGGGAGTTTCAACATCCTCTTCTGAAATATCCTCAGAGATGGCCATAAGAATATTTTGTTCCTTGCACTTGTGGCCCGAGAAATATTTGTCATCACAATTATAACAAAGGCCTTTGAGTTGGCGTTCAACCATTTCAGCCCTGGTCAATTTTTGGATTTTTAATGGGGCGAAGGGAGTAGTGGGAGTGACGGGTTTAGGGCGAGGGATAAAGGAGGGTTTTTGGTTTTGAGATGATACAACTTGTTGTGATTCTTTATCTCTTTTAGTAGCCTCCACCCAAGTCGAGGGTCGAGCCATGAGGACATGGGCCCAAATATCCTCCTTGAGGCCACTGATAAAACACTCTCCAAAGAAAGCATCAGTCATGCCCTCTGTTAGAAAAGCCAGGCACTCAAAGGAAGCTATGAAGTCTTCTACTTTTCCAGATTGTTTCAACTTTATCAAACGACCCAAATGGTTGGTGTCTGTGTCAAAGCATTCATAAAGCTTAGTCACAAATTGGGTCCAAGCAATATGCCCTTGATGGGAATTTTTTCTCCATTGCCACCATTGCCAATGTTCTTGATCTAGATGGAGAACACCATACCAGAGTTTGGCCAAGTCGTCTGTAATGCCGTATAAAGAGAAATAATATTCCATTTGGGTTACCCAACCAGTGGGGTCTGAGCCATCAAATTTGGTCACATCCACCCGTGGAAGGTGTATGTCACGTTGAAAGTGATGGGATTGAAAGGTATAGGAATGGGAGGAATTTTCACCTTCAGTCTTTGGAGGTGCTTCAGAGAAATGGTCATCTGTAGGGATCTTTAGTTTGGTACAGAGTGATGCAAAGACATATTCAAGTTGGGTGGTCAGTTCTTGTTTGACTTCCTCCATTGAGGTCTGCATGGTTGTATTTATGGTAGCATTGATGGACGAATCGATGGAGGCAATGGTAACACTAAGTTGTTTCACTTCTTTTTAGGTTTCGAGGAAACTAGATTGCATGGTGTTGAAGCGAGCTTCCAGGTCTTGGCTACGAGTATGGGCCATGAGGATGGGTGAATTGAAAAGGGGCGGGCGGGGTAAAATTTTTTTCCTAAAAATGATAGGGATGAATGTGATAAGGGCAGAGAGATGAATCCAATGGAATAGGTCTCAAATAATGGTGAAAAAATTTCCAGTTTTTTTTTTTTTTTTAACACCTGCGGAGTTATATTCCAATCTGAAGAATAATGCAGTGATGAAATCCCCAAATGCTTAACCAAAAAGAAATGTGTATTTACTTGGCAACCCGAACATAGTTGCACAACAATAGATCTGGTCTGTTTTAATTTGTTTATGTTTCTATCCCCCAAGGGTTATGTATTCAAGGGTTCTATAGACAAGGGTTTGCCTTGTGCTATAGCTCTCTGATATATGTGCGGGGTCCAACAGTAGTACTCAGCACAATATCTCAGAGCACTAACTAAGGATGATAGACCGTACCCTTTGTCGTACTACCCGACTACCCATGTACTAGAGAGTATCTTCCCGAGTGTTGTTCTCGGTGACACTATAGCAGTCCAGTGGCCGATAGGTTTATCTAAAGAGGGCTTCAGGAAATCTAGGCCGATTCGTACACAGGTGTTGTCTGATGCGCTACCACTCGAAGGGGTACTAACAGGGGTTACAAGGGTGGCCAACAGATGTGCGCTTAAGAACCACTTGTATTTCCTGCATGTATGAATCCCTCAACTGCGGGTTTATGCGCGTAATGACAGATCTCTGTGGCTTAAAGACGCCGAAATACTTCTCTACCCTAAAAAAAAATTCCCACAATTTCTGCCAAGGAAAGTGCTCTGATACCACTTGCAAGATACTAGATACAATAAATATGCAGAACAGAAATAAAATGCTAGAAATGGCAGAATAACAGTAATATATTTGTGTTCTAAGACTTTTACGATCATTGTTTTGTTCAGAGAGTACTTTCGGATCCATCGCATAGGTTTTATGTTTTTCGACGTTTCGGACCAAACTAGTGTGGTCGATCATCAAGAAAGCGTTTTTGAAGAATGAAGGAAAAGAGAATATAACATGTATATAAATACTTGAAAAATTATTGTAGGGAGCCGACTTATTGAAATGAAATCAGTAAATATATATTTTTTTTAATTGTTTGTTTGTTTAATTAATTAATTGTTTTAATAATTAATTAATTACTTGTTTGTTTATTAATTTTTAAAAAGAGTTGACTGGATAATGTTTTAAAAGCTAATATTTAGAATTATTCATATTGGCTAGGGTAGGGATCCAATTTTGACTAATTTTCCACCCGTCATCTCTGTTTAGATTATTAGGTTGTTTTTCAATTTCGATTGCTTCTCTGAATTTCC
>ML795171.1:521215-534382 GCA_009831015.1 Picea engelmannii
TTCATACCCTCGACCCTTATTTATACTAAATATGTCTATCAAGAGAAGCATCTAGAGGAAGATCCTTCTAGAAGCGAAAGCTTCTATTAGGTCTTCTTACATCCACCTTATTCTATTTTATTGAAAGGCCTTATTAATATTGAACTTTATTACATCCGAATATATTGATCTACCTATGTGTTGGTTAGGACCCTAACACATTGTGTAATATTTATTAAGTTACCATGATACATCATCATAATAATTACCATTATAGATTTCAATTCTATTTCATAGAGAGATCCAATTGCCAAGTATGAGATTCCCTCTCATAATGTTTGGCTCTTTTTGAATAGGTATCAATCTTTCTTATTGGATTACACTCATTACCATATCCAAGACCATTCTACTTTCAATTTACCTGAATTTTCAACCATCTAAACAAACTGTGAGTATCCATGCACATCATCCTTTTATTGCAACATTTACAAAAACCCATGAAGTGATCTCAAGATTATAACATACTAATAATTCAATCAGCTTCAGTTGTTAATCACAACAAATGTAATGACTAACATTCTTTATATATTCATTATTTATCACACCAAGCCTTTCATAATGCAATCAAATATTTCTACCAATAATCCAATGTGCCAATACTCGTGGTCACATTTACATAATGCATTCCTGCATTGATTATGAAATACTATATATATATATTCCACTATGGTGAGTTGAAAGGTCTAGCCAATGCCTCAACGCATCATCCATAATCTTACCTATTACTAGTTTGACCATTTGGATACCTTCCTTTTCAACCTAAACACAACACCAAGAATATAATCCTTCAGTGCTCTTTAGTGTCGACAAAGAGGTTGCAGTACAAAAATTTATTATATGTGGGAATAAAATTGGATACTTATGTAGTGATATATCCTTTCCATATCCAACAAAATTGTGGCCTCACACATGGCTAGATCTATTAGCATCCATTTCTATAACATGAGTATATCTCCTAACTACCTTGGTTATGAAATAATAACCAATATAACATGACACACCATTAAATTTGATTCAAGAATTAAATATCATTTTTATACTCAAGGCCCTCTACCTTTACCATATCTAGTGGAGTGACATGCTCATGATTCACATCAATTCAAATACTGAATTTTGATTGAGGAAACTCTTACCTCTATTCCCTTTCATCATTTATGCATCATAAACCTACTAAGGTCATACCTACATGGCTACCATATTTTTACTTGATGTTACCTGATCCATTGGTATCTCGTATAGGCTCACATGCTTCCTTTACCAGCCTCTTGTTCAACATTTTACAATCCCCATTTGTCTTCATGTGGATGGAGATCATATGCAGTGGCATCATCAACACCTTCAACCATGATATAAACCTTTTTCCTAGACATATAATCCATCATTAGTCACTTTTAACTATCACAACATCATTATTTTCTATATATAAACATACTACTCTATTATACAACACGTTATATGTAATCTCAATCATTTCCATATGCACTAATGCACATCTATATGCACCAAGAATTCACTCTCAACATGCCTACTAGTGCATATGCATTCTACCTTTCCTATATGGATTCTGCATCAATTATCAATATTCACTCTAGCGCATATTTGTTCTATCTTCGTACACTATATGTGGTTGTCCTTAAGTCCATCCAGATTATTGTATCCTTGCACACTCTCACTTTCCTCATCTATGCACTATTTCTCCCTTATATGAACACTTTCTAGCTAATTCAAACTTGGTCATCTTGCAATCCCATTCAATATATCATGTTGATTGCATCCCCATTAGTATCTACCTTTATTTAGGAAATCATGTCCCAACTTTGTTTTTCCTAAACCTTCTAGCATGTTGTAACACTGCACTTTATGCCATTCTATCTTCTTTTCAAACATTGTCCAACATTGAGATGCTTTCATTCTTGTATTCCTACTTAATATTTCCATTTTAGAATCACTGCACATTTGATGTTACACCCTTGGCACCCTTTAGGGTGGATGAAACTTAAATATTCGATCCCCTAAATTAATTACACTTGTGCCCAACTTCCACTATGAACTCTGATAACATAAGTGGTTTTCTTGGCCCGGATACTTAAGTCATAGTTGCCAATTCATAGCTATCAAATCTTCTAATTCTTCATATATTAGTCCCTAGAGATGGTTTTCCCATCCCTATGACTCATCCATTACCTCAATAGATCCCTATTCCTTTTGCAATAGGATTTGCAACCATCATTACATTTCTACCTTCAAGGTTAATGAGACTTACCTTACCTTCCCATTCCTATTAATTTCATTCTTCACTTGTTGTCTTCATATTTTATTTTATAATCCTTGTTTATTTTTGTTTGAAAGTCATTCAAACTCTGCAGCAGCTAAGTATTAATTCAAATTCAAATAGACCCACACAATCTTCATTTATGACATCCGATCACTCTCTTTTGAAGTGTTCCTTTTCTTATAAACAATACCCAATTATTAAAAACTCAACCTGTTATCACATGAAGTTGTTCGGAGTCACAGGTGACAACCATGAGCACCAGGAGAACAAGCGGGTGCAGTTTTCCACAATGGAGATCCCATGTGCATTTCGTTATTGCCATCTATAAATGTGGTTGGAAGGATTCCATAGTTGGCAGGTAGATAAAGTTTTGGCAGGGGTGCTAAAATAGTCGGTGCACCCAGATCACAGAACGCAATCGGATCAATTTCCACCAATCATTTCAGCACCACAATATACACAGGCGTTAAAATCCAAAGGTGGTCCAAAATCCAAACCGCGGTATTGCAAAGACACTACATGGCGGGAGCTAGTGCATTTCAGGCCCGAAAGCGGTGTGGGTCCAAACCTCTTTCAATAGCCCCGAAATCACATGCATGTATAATGTCGTATCCAATAACAACACGTGGTCGACTGCTAGTCGTCCAACCATACTCTGATCCTGAGGAGGATTCAATTAATTAAAAAGGACTGGTATTTGAAACCTCAGCTCAGTCCATAAACAGAAAGCATGGAAGCTATGGCCGAGGAGACAAAAAATGTCAACCCGAGATACCACGATGGATGGTTTGTTCTTGCAGGACTATACTGATATGAGATTGCATCTGACAAGAGGAAACACACACAATTTGATAGAAGGAGGCACAAAAAAAAAGCCCCGGACATGTTGTCCATCTCGCACTCCTAGCAATTGTCCATTGTTTCGAGTATAAATAGATTAGTTCAAGATTTTGTTATGGTTGTCGAATGGTTGAGCAGAGCTCCCTATTTTGTAATATTTTGATACCAGAACTATTCTCTGGTTATGTATGAGACCTGAAACTTTCTCATTAATAGAAGTCAACTTCTTTCATTATCTTGTTTACTGTTGTGTTGAAACACTCATGCATGGATGATCCAGACGAGGTGTTGTAGTTGTATTGTAATGGAGGTTTGATTATAATGTTGTTGTGACCTATTTCCGTATTCTGTTTTGTTGTCTTGTTTCCTCCTATGATGAAATGCTCTTGCATGGATGATCCAAACGAGTTATTATAGTTGTATTGTAATGGAGGTTTGATTATAATACTGCTGTGATATATTTCAATATCTTTAACTTGAGTTCAAGAGTGCTCTTGCGCCTAAGTTTTTCTTCACCAAGCTGATTGAAGGCTGGAAGTTCATGGAAGACTTGTCCACCTTTCTCACTAAGCCTTCCTTTTTCTCACCTTTAACCTTAAACCATTGATTGAATTTAATGAGGACCTCATTTCCTTATGCATCGCTTGTCTAGTTTCTATGTTTAAACATTCTTGTATCGGGCTTTATCCATTTGACCTCGTCTCATAAACCTACCTCCACCAACATTTTGATGGGTACTAGGCTTATCCTTTTTCAATATGAGGGTGAATATTAGTGCTAACATTCTTGGTTCCATTTCTGGGGAACAAATTGAAGGCGTTTCCCTAGGATTGAACGATAAATAAATTATGATTCTGAAGGTGCATCATAAATCAATACCTTGAAGATTGCAACTTGCACCTGGAGACTCCACGATTTTAGTTGTGGCTCCCAAAGGTAGACACAAGAGGTCTACTCTAGAGCTTCCTATGGCAACACCTGAAGCTAACCCATAGAACATTATCAAGAAAGGAAAGACCTCTCAGGAAGGAATTTTAGCTGTTGTACCAGGTGATTTTGGTAATTTACACGACCCTTCTTTTAAAACTCCAATAGCTTTATCTAATTCTCCTTTAATACTATTTGTTGGAGTTTCTAGAAGTTTATATTTTGAAAGATTTCCTAATGAACTCCCCCCTTCCATTCTTCATTTAGAAGGATAAAGTTTTGAAACCCCTGTTTCCCCTAATATTGTAAAGTGTTTTAGACCCAGGATCTTAGAATATTTTCCCACTTTGGGTTTTCCTAATCCTCCTCCTATCAAAGTTTCTCTAACTAAAGAGGGGAAACATTCTCTTCCTTTGAACCCTATACCATCCTCCTCCAACACTCAACCATTTCCCCTTTCCCCTAGGAACACAACTGTAGTCGTACCTGTCCAAAAACCATCTCCCCCTTGTTCTCCTATAGTTCACATCCAAATGGCAGGTGCTAATCTTCCTAGAAACAAGATGGATGCCATAGTGGCTGCTAGATATGCCCCTCTTGTTTTACCTTTGCCTATGAATGATCTCCCAGTTAGAGACTACCTTAAGTACATGCCCAAGTTCATAGGGGAGGAAGACATAATTGCAAAAGAACACCTTTCAGCTTTTTATAGCTATGCAAATAATCATAACATCGAAAATGAAGATGTGTGGATGAGAGTTTTTGTACAGAGCCTTGATGGTGAGGCTAGGAAATGGTTTAGGGGCTTAACTCCTAGATCTGTTGATGGGATTGAAGCTCTGGATGATTCATTCTTGAGGCATTGTGGGGATAAAAAATATTTTATTTATTATATTACAAAATTTGGGTCACTTAAGAGGAAAGAGGGAGAATCTGTTTCAGACTTCTCAAAAAGATTTAACAAAATGTACAATAAGATTCCCACTGAAATAAAGCCTATAAAAACCTCTACCAAGATTACTTATGCCAATTCTTTTGACCCTGATTTTTGCCTCCTATTGAGAGAAAGAAGAGCTACCTATTTAGCTCATATGCAAGATGCAACCCTTGAAGTAGACTCTAATATATTGGTAGCTGGAAAACTTAGGAGTAAATATGATAGAGACAGAGGAAAAGGTAGAGATGAAGCTTCAACCTCTGATTCCTCTGCTTCCCACCCTCAAGTGGATGAATTGAAAAAACTGGTAAAATCACTTTCTATAGAAATGGAGAAATTGAAATCTGAAGGAAGGAAGATCTATAGGAACCCCCAAAATGCTGATAATAGGGGTAATTTTAGAAGACCCAATAATGCCCCTAAGATCATCCAAGGAGATCAAAGAAGTAGGGATAGGGATGATAAAAAATCCAAGCCCTTCTCCAAAACAACCTAGTCACTGATGAAGAAGGAGAGGAAGAAGATGATGACTCTGAAATCCATTGTCTTGGTGACACCTCTTCATATCCTCATTTAACCCAATCTTCATATGAAGAGTCTCTCATGGATAGCCAACTAAATGAGATGAGAAAATGGGAAAGGACTAGTGGCAATCCAAATATATACAACCTAAGGTGAAAGAAGAAAGAGGGAAAGCCTGACATTCCTGCTCATCCTACTAGAACAGAGAATCATGCTAAGGATGTGGTAGCTAGAAACAAAGAAAAAGAGGCACAAAACCCCCAGGTTGTGGTTAAGAGCTCTACCCCAGAAGTTAAGGAGATTCTAAAGCCTCCCTCCTCTTTTAGTTTTGAGAATGATATTCCAAAGATTAAAATCCATGTACCTTTTTTGGATCTAGTTAAAAATGAGGATTTCAAAAGGTACCTTTCCAAGATGTTGCTATACCTTGTTCATAGTGACTATACCTTGTTCTGAAGGAGGTCTTATTGATGTCTTCATCCTTTATTCTTACTTGGTGATATCCTAATCTAAGATCTATTTTCAAAAATATCTTAGCATCCTTCAACTGGTCAAAGAGACCATCGATCCGTGACAGAGGATACTTGTTCTTAACAGTCACTTTGTTTAACTGTCTGAAATCGATGCAAAATATCAACATCCCATCCTTCTTCTTCACGAGTAGGATCGGGGCACCCCAAGGTGACACACTTGGTATTATATACCCCTTCTTTAGAAGATCTTCAAGCTGCAGTTGCAGTTCTTTCATCTCTGGTGTACTCATTCTGTAAGGAGCTTTCGACACTAGAGCTGCTCCAGGCATCAAGTTTACAGAGAAGTTAAAATCTCTTTTTGGGGGTAGTTCTGGTACCTCCTAGAATACATCCTCAAACTCCTTTAATACCGCATGGTCTTCGATCTTTGTGACCTCATCCTTATATGCTTCCTCCACATGGGCTGCAAATAATTGACAGCCTTTCCTGTAGCACTTCTTCCATTGCATTGCTGAGATTTCTCTGATAGCAACTACTCTGGAAATTCCTTGGACTATCCTCTGATTCCCTTCCTCATCTAGGAAAGTGAATGCCTTGTTACGAAAATCTAATATGGCATGGTGTTGGTCCAACTAGTCCATACCAACTAGGAAATCATATGAACCTAAGGGCAAGATATTCAGGTATGCCTTAGTACTTAGTCCATTCATGTCCACTGGACATGATTTAACCAATTTCATAACCTTTCTCTTGGTTCTTGTATCCAACTGCACTAACCAATATTTCCCATGCTTTATTCTTGGTAAATGCAAACTTTCCACCATTCTAGGATCTACATAACTATGAATAGCTCTGAGTCTATTAAAATAGTAAAGGCATGGTTGTTTATCATACCTTCCAATTCAATCATGTGCGACTAATATTATGCTTTCTTCTTGTCCAGGGATACATAGATCCTTGGTATTCTACTACCCATGTCCTCCATTGTTTCATCCTATTGACCATTGTGGATAGCTCTCACTTTGTCATTTATGTGGGGGCAATATCTGTAACTATGGTTTCCTTTACAACCCCAACATTCCATAGGTGGTTGTCTTGGCATTTTCCCACCCACTTTAGCCTTCCTGGGATCTCTAAAAGATGGCTTTCCTTGAGGAATGTTTCTTAAAAAGGGTGGATTAGCTCCCTTATTCCTCTGATCCATCTTGAAATTCTTCTCGTCTTCCCAAGCCTTCCGGAAAGAAGGCTTTTCATTTTGCTTCTCATACAAGCATTTTTATCTCCTTATAGTTTCTTCCATAGTCTTAGGGTCATCATACTAGATTTTGTCACTGATGGAAGGTGTCAATCCACTTAGATACCTTTGAATTTTGACAGTCTCATATTTGATGAATGGAACATACTTCAACAAATCCAAGAACCTTCGTTTGTATTCATCAATGGACATGCTGCCCAACTTGAGTTCAAAGAACTCTTTCATCTTTCTGTCATAGTATATTTTAGTCAAGTATTTCTTTTAAAAATACTTCTTGAATTCTTTCCAAGTAACATCTTTCTCTCTAATGTGTTTCACCTGCACAAGATGATCCCTCCACATGGATGCATTTCCTTGCAATTGATACATTGCAATTCTTCCTTCTGCATGAGAGGAATAATTTTGTAGTTGGAAATATTTCCTCATGCCAAGAAACCATGTTTCGACATCTTCCTCCTTCTTGTGTTCTCCATCAAACATAGGAGGCTTAATCTTGTTCATTAATCCCTTTAGTTCATCCACTCCAGATCTCCTATGTTTTCTGGTAGGAGATGGGATTGAACTACAGTGTGATTCCTTATTGGAATGTTTTGGGGAGTGACGATGATGCATGCTAACGCTTCTCGATCTTATTTTCTTCTCAAGGGGTCCACGACCCCCTATTTTTATTGAATCACCCTCCTTATCCAACTTCTTTTTAATCCTTTCCAAGCTTCACATCAACTTTATGTTGAATTCATCCTGTTGTTCCTTATCTTTCAAGGATTCTTGCTATCTGCTCGGTGAGTTTGGGCATCTTTCTGCAATCTTTCAATGATTTTCATCATACGCCCTTCCTTATCTATATCTTCTCCATGCCCATTGGAGTTCGAGACTTCTACTCCGAAATGGACATCCATCCCTTTAGCTTCATTCTCTAAGCTGGAAGCATTACGTGCCTCCTCCATTCCTCTACACTCAGTTTCAATTTGCTTTGGTCCTGACACTCGTTGAACTCTACAAACACAACATGCATACAACCATAATTTGTCAGGCCATAATTCCTTTACAAATCCCCCAGAGTTCATAAACTGAATCCGATTACAAAAAATGTTCAGATTTCATGAATTTTTCTAAGCTCTGCTCAGATTTGTGATAATTTTAGGACTTATCCCTTTTCTCTTAGCACCAACCCCTGTGACCATGGGCTTTGACCAAGAACTATATCAATAGGCGCTTAATCAAGACTTTGGGTGTCAAAGTCTTCATAATACATCACCACAAAATCTCGGAGTTCCGAATTAATGAACTCGTGAAGTAGGGGGGATCAATGGTCCACGTCTACCTAGCATCCAACGATTGACACTCATTATCAAAATTCTTTCATTGAAGCTTTGAGACTTCGAGACTTTAGAGCTTCGGAACTTCGGGTTCTGGAAGCTTTCTCTCTTGCTTCCTTCCAATATCATGACTTTCGAACTTCCAACTTCTCTATCCTCTGGGCCCACATAGTATAGCTATCAAAAACTAAGGTGATGGCACATGGTATGCCTAGGAAGGTCCATGTCACCTAGGCAATGTCATCCAGCCCCACAATGTCTACTCTTTCACTTCGAAACTTTGGGTTTCAGGAGTTTGTGCATCAACACATTCCCCTTTTTCCGATTTTTGCAGTTTCGAACTCTCCCTAGATAATCGACGATCCTTATCTCTCCCGCCACCAATGGTCGAGATTCACTTCTTGATTCCTTCCTTCAGGAGTGTTCACCTCTCTTCATTTCCAATCTTTCGATTTTTCGAATTCCGAAGGGTTCTCGCGACTAACCCATGCATGAATTCTCAGGATCTAACGGTCAAGCTCTCCCCTCATATATATGGTGTAGATCTCTTCCATGACCTTGGAGCTCCAAAATTCGGAGGTTTGTGCCTCAGTGCACCCCGCTTCTCCTGATTCCTGAACTCCAAAAGGCTTCCAGGATAACCCTCCTACAACTTCTCCAGATCTGACGGTCGTAGAAGGGTTTCCCTTCCTTTTGAATCAATCCTACGACCCACATTACTCTGCGGTCGAATACCACTTCTTTCATGGTTTTATGACATCGCTACTCCTCCTGAGATTCATAAAACAACCAAGGTAACTTCTTGACACTCAGGAAGGTTTTGAGGTCCAAAATTAGTCCCTCCAGACACAATTCCTACTTGAAACCTCGGTCAGAAGACCACATATCCGGCCCATTCAGGCTTAGCATTGAAACCTTGGCTCTGATACCAATTTGTAACATCCCCAGCCACCAATAGGTTGGGCAATGCTACCACAAAAAAATACATACATACATACACCTAACATGAATTTTAATCAAATTAAAACACATAGCACAGATTAACTGCTACCATACAGATTCAAATGTAATAGACAATAATTTATATACACAACGAGATACATGATAACATTCAAGCATCACATACATGCATAACATAAGAATTAATCAAATTAATAATACTTATATTTTCAACTAGAGTAACACCACCAACTACATGCAAACCTTCCATGAACCTCCCAACCTTAGACCACACTGCTCATCACTCTCAACAGTAGGTCACCCCCGAGCTGGGACTAAGCTCCATCAGGCAAGGAAATACTAGGTTAGGCAAGGTCAACAGGAAGACACACAATTTATGAGGAAGGATTCTCTCCCAGGAGCCTTCTTATGCCAACTACTCACAGACTGTCATTCCCCACATGCCTGTCCCACCCCAGGAGTAGACACCTTCACTGTCACACATTCCATCAGATGCTTCACCTCCCTTGCCTTGGGCTTCAACAATAGGCCAGACCAAAATTATCATAGATCCGTAGCTGGTGCTGGACTCTCTCTAGGAGAAAACCACTTCCCAGCAAAATCTCTCACCTGGAGAGAGCTACCCACAGGCCTGACAACCTGCCTCTTCAACCACAACCACCTCCCTCACCTGGAGAGAGTGTTTCACACAGGCTTGACAACCTGCTTCTTCAACTCTGTTCCCACACAAGGAGGACAAAAATAAGTCTCAACAAGGAACAAACGACGACAGAAAGCCACAAATAGCCAAGGCACTTCATGGCGACAATGACCAACAACTATGCCACACACGGTATAGACAAGTATGGGATGCTCAAGCTTCACAGAAGACACGGATCAGTCTGCAGTTCTCCCTTGGTTCACAGGACACACAGGTCATTTTCCCCCCCTTCTCATGAGTGGTTTCTCGGGTGACCGCAGATGTATAGAGGTCAGTGAAAAAGACCATCGATTTCAGATGAAGAATGGGCAAATGGCAGCACAAACAACCTTCACTGCGCGCAGTTATGCAGATGCAGACACAGAGACAAAAATGGGTTCTGGTGGAGGATTGAAGAATGGCTAGCGACATCAAGCGAAGGATGATAGAGTGGGGATCCAACCCCCAACACGAGATGACTCTTAGGTTTTAGCTACATGAGCCCAGATTGACACCTATATTCCTGGAGCTGCATGCACTCCACTTCTCATACGTTCCTTTTGTTGGAAATATGGCAATAGCAGAGAGGATGCAGAATGTCAAGGTTGTCATTGATGGCAATCGTCTATGGAAGAAGAAGCTATATGATGACAGAGCAATATCCAAGCGAAGTGATGAAGGGTAGTCGGACCAATAGGAAGATGGTCGAGGTCGAGCGAAAGAAATAAGTCGCAGTCTAAGGAGGAAGGTTAGTCGACCCGATAGGAAGATGGTCGAGGTCGAGCGAAAGAAATAAGTCGCAGTCTAAGGAGGTCAATCGACGAAGAATGACAAAGGGAAGATCTAGTCAAAATAGAGTTCGAGGTTGAGGTCAATCGAGCAAAAGAACTGTTGGATCCCATTCAAATTTATAGAAAGGTCGACAGCCGTCAGATCTGCAGAAACAGCGCAGGGGTTAAATTTCTACTATGCAGAGGAGAAATCCCGGACAAGTCATTGGGATATTGGAGAGAGAATCCGAGCTGTAGGATCTGAGAAGAAAACCCGACAGCCGTCGGATCTGTAAGATTCGTGCAGGGGTTAAGTCCTACTGTGCAGTGATCTCTATAGGAACATGCGTTAGACATCGGAATCCTTTAAGGATTCGAGGAGAATAAGCTCAGGAGGAATAACATTCTTATACGCGCAAGAAGCATAGGAAAGAGACCGAGAGCTGTCGGATCTTACTCGGAAATCCCGACAGCTGTTGGATCGGGAGAAGCTGCGCAGATGTTAATCGCAGGAGTTGGCGTGCAGAAGAAGTGATCTGAGCCGTCAGATTGGAAGCAGACACCCGATAGCCATCAGATCTGCAGAAGCTGCGAGGGGGATAAGCCATCGGAGAATCGGGGATCGGGACTTTGAAATGTCCAGTTCAATTGACATCGAAAACCCCAAAATCGCGATATGCGATTTTGCGATTTGATCACAGCCATTAAATCAAGCAGAGATTGTGAACATCCACGTGTAGACAGGAGGCTTCATCGGAGAATTGGGAATCAGAGTTTCGCGAGTCTCGTGAACAATGACAACGAAAACCCCGAAATCGCGATATGCGATTTCGCGATGTAATCGCAGCCGTTGAGCCAAGATTGCATCTGAACTGTTGATCCAACTCACGACAGCAGTCCACGTCAGCTAGGGACACGTGGCACAACTAGGTAATGACAGGTGGCAGGCAGATTCAACACTTCAGGCACATGTAAGTCACAAATCAGAGCGACACGTGGCAGGATCTAACACGTGTCAAACCACGTGTGACGAAAACAGAGGCATCGAAGGGATAGGAACCGTCCATCTAAGGGACAGGTGTCGAAGATCAAGGCGCCATCAACATTTTGTTCATCGGGAAATCGGGGATCTCGCTGACAAGAGTTTTGTGCAGTTCAGAATCACGATCCGCGAAACCCCGATTAGTGGAGGCCAGCTGTCAGAGATAAGGATGCGGTCACAGGTAATGGTCACGTGAACCAGGGTCAGCCAGGAGGGCTGAAGCACATCGTGAATTGGGAAATCGCGAATCCCACGGACATAAACATTATGTCATCGTAAGTGTCGAAACTCCGATGGAGTGATAAGACCAAGGTCACACGGAGACAGGTCATATGGACCATGTTCTATCCAGGAGGGCTAGCGCACATTTTTGAGAGGTATGGTGGTGGTCACGTGATCGCAGGTCACATGGACCATTGTGTAGCCGGAAGGGGCTAAAGCTCGGGAAAGGAGCACATCGGGGATAGGAGAATCGGGGGTTCCAAGTACATGTGCATCTCGACACTGAGAATGTCGAAATCACGATGAGTAAAATCCCTATGGGATCTGAACCGCTGGATCAAGTATTGATTGGAGGGTTGTTGTTATTCCTCACATTTTAATGCTTCAGTTATGAATCCGTTAAGAGAAATGGACTAATGATGACAAATTGGTTAGCGTTTCACTTGCCAGGACAGGTGTTCTTGTTTCGGCAGACGGAAGGCAAAGTGAACCGTCGGGGAGGCGTATATAAAAGAAAATGAGGGAGACTCAATTGGGTGCTGTTGAACAGAGAGGGATAGAGCTCTGCAAGTGCGATAGTGGCAGAGGAGAACCGGCGAAGCAGAGAAAAACTGAGAAGGCGCAGCAGAAGAAGGTGAAGCAGAGAAGCAGATCAAAGGCAGTAAAACAAAATTTGTGGCTGAGCAGTTAAGAAGATCAGAGATGACTAAGGCAGAGCATCATAGCAGAAATGGTAAGAAATCTATATCAGAATAAGAAAATGGTTTGAGAAATATTTTATTTGAGCAATTAGGGTGGTAGGGTGGTGCTCGGGAGGACTGTTGTCCTCAGAAGTTCAAGTAGGTGCTTGAACACAGGAAGTTGTAGCTTCCATCTGGTTGCAGCCAGAGAAACTAGGGTGGCAGGG
>ML795171.1:541186-556768 GCA_009831015.1 Picea engelmannii
ATTGATGTTGAATATCTGTGGTTAATTTATCTGCAACATGTTGACTACCCTCCAGTAATTAACAAGAAAAGTTAAAAAGAGTAGAAATACTTAAAGCTCATAATCAACATCTTTTAATCCACATAACTTCTCTGTTAGTACATCTTAATATCTGAATCTAACTGAATATAGAGTACATGATTGTCAATGAATGGATATTTGCATATTGGTGATATAAGGTTGATAAAGTTAAAAAGGATTAATTGTGTATGCTACTGATTCACCCCCCCCCTCTCAGTAGCACGGTGTGTTCAACACCTTTTCTAGGAACATAGGACAACACTTGGTCAATTTTATACCTTAGCCTTTTAAGAAATAATAATAAATTAGTATCCCCTTTAGAGGTAAGCCCACTAGCTTAGTCCCTAGGCCCAAACCTTCAACCCCCTTTCTCTTACCCAACCTTGTGGAAGCTTAGTCCCCCATCACTCTTTCTTTGTGGTTGGTCTGCATGCAACGATGTTTATATATTAACAAAGTGCATAATTACATGTACAAAACTAGGCTCCTGGACTTTAACACCTTGGCTCTCTGGCCTACTTACACATAATCTTACCATCTTACAATTTCTTACAATTCACCAGCCTATAAAAATGATTACAATTCATAATATAACTGGGGCATGTCCTTGCGGTATTACATGGCTTGTCATTTAAACACCCAGATAACCAATCACCATTTCAACTCACACTAAATTGGGTAATCCATACAACCATTCAACAAAACACAATCTCATATCTGTGACTGTATAGGTCAAAATTCCCTTGACTCTAAACATTTAGAATGTTGGACTATCCATCCAACACAACGATGCAACAACAACATACCTGACTTCATAATACAACTAATCTAAATGCAACAAGCCATGTTTAAAACTATTTGACTTTCTCTGAGTGCGCAACCCAAAAATATCCATATCATACACAGTGGAAGCCATATTTCAAACACCATGATGCAACATTTCCATTTGACAATTCTAAACACACAGTCACAGTATCATTAACTCAACCATCGTGTTGAGCTATCAATCTAATACACTATTGCTCAAATTAATCAAAATGCAATCAAAACCATGTTGTGTAAAACTTAGGATCATCCTTGATGACGCAATCACATAACCATAATGCATACAATGGATGGGATTTCCATAGTCATCCTGGTTGAAATAACCATTTTTCCCAAAATCTCATAGTTACAGTGACCATTTATTTGTGGTGTAGGAAAACCACACATACAAATGCATTATGCGAGACATCATTAAACCATTGTAACCAATGTCGATTTTAACATCCCAGTAATCTTTAATGCAAAACACAGTGACTATGTATCAACCCCAACAATCAACCAATTCAATGCTGAGCTTATAACTTGGATTTTCATAATAATCAACAACCCGACCTAACATGTTGTGGAAACCACACATACCCACACATCGACATGAAGCGACACTGTGACTTACTCAATTAAAAACAAGATTGAGCTATCAAAACACCAGGAGAGTGACTGTGTATTGATCTGTCCAATTAACCATGCAAGGTGTATCCATCGTAATAACACATGCAATGACTAGATACCAAAACTGACACGATTGTCACATGATCCACTGGGTGAACCTGTAATCAATTTTGTTGGCAATACCCATCAACAATAACCAATAGTAAACCCGACAAGTCCACGCCAATCTTCTCTATCAACCCTCAGACCTGTAGAGTTAAGGGTTTACTCTGTGTCCAACACAGGTAAAGCTAGAGACAACTCCTTTCAATGGTGAAAACCTTCGAGACCAATGGTGCATACACAGAGAGAACCACAATTTATTCGTGGACAAGGTAACAAATTCCACGGCAGGAGGGGCTATGAATAGAAGAGAAAAGCTCTAATTTGGCCTGGTAATGATATTTAATACACACAGGGTATGAACTTGGTGGCTCCCAGTCAACCAATTACAATGCTAAGGTACAAATAGGGTCGAGAAAAATAAATAAAACCCACTGCGCGACCATTAATAGTGACAACAACCCAATTCCCAAGTGAACAAAACGTAGTGACACTGAGTGCCTCCAACCAGTAAAACCCCATAAAATCCAAAGACTGAGTAAAATGATACGAATGCATGAAGACATCCAACCACTCAAGACCAAACAAAAACCCTCCAACTAAACTAGCAAGGATAACATAGATCTCTTATGGCTATTAGCACCTAGGATGACCAATAACACTATGACTTCAACATTATTGCAGATAAAACCATCACGATTCATTCCAGAAAAATCACAATTTTACACAGTTGTGACACTTAAGGAAAGCACAACCCATACATTCGAGCCAATATCCATTTCATAAACAGAGAAGACTCATGGATGGCCAAAAAAAGACATACCCTTAATCCAAGCACCTTAAAATGTGAGTTGGTTGAGTGGTTCCTCCCTGCTTGAAAATCGAAGCATAACCACAACAACAAGGTTTAACAATAGCCCGACTAGGGTGGTGGCCAACAGGAGTAAGGGTGACGTGCAGTAAATGCACGTCGCCTCCACCCAAAGTCAATTAATCCATTAGTACACACCAACCATTAATCCATAAACCATTCATTTAAACCATGCATTGGAAATGGCATCCATTACTTGTCAAACATGTCACTCACATCATGACTTCCATTTCCAACTTGACCATATTACATATCAACTATATAATCCAATTAAGTAAACCATGTATCGAACCATCACCAATAGTGCGATCCACATCAACTTATGCCATAACATAATCACCATGCATATCAACTATATAACTCAAAATAATCGCATAGCTATTAACTTAATAGCTAGGATAAGAACAACTCATTAAAAATCGATGCATGTAGTATAGTATATAGCATGGTTTCAGCTTCTTCCCTTTGCTTTTATGTTTCATTTTGCCTTTTCCCAATTGCTTGTGTATGTTATTGCTAACATGTTTATTGTGAAAGTATCCTAGTAATGGGTCAAATAGAAGATAGCGGTGATAACAAGGATAACATAAGACATTGTGAAATAAAACTCAAGCCTAGAGCAACATAAAACACAGAACATGCCTTCTCAATCGCTAATAAACCAAGATTATATCACCATGTATGCAGTGTCGAATAGTAACACATCATCAAATAAGCACCAGACCTGATCTCCAATCTACAAGGGGGTGCCACCTACTAGTATTATTTATCTTTTATAATAATAGGCTTTAGCAACACTTTGCAGGAAAAACTTCGTTGCGATTTTAATCGTCAACAAGTGGCAAAGGTGGCGGACGACATGGAGCTAGATTGGCAGAGCCTATATGCTTGGCGGAACTATGAGCCAGATCCACATAACCATTTTATGGGGGGGGGATCATGTGGGGTTAGGCTAACCCAAGGTGGGGGAGGCACAATGCATAGATTTGCAACATCTCATCATTGTCTTAACTACGATTAATTTTGGTGGCCCATCCCGTATGTGTTAACGTGGGGCAGGGGGGGCATAATACGACGTGGGTCGTCGATCACTGCCGACACCACCAAAACCTCCATCATTAGATTAGTTCGATGTGAAAATGCAAGAAATGAGTTAAATGGGTGTGGGATGGGGCCTTCCCATCCCTGCAACCTAATTATATAGCTTCATGTTGGCAACCAAGGACCTATGGGGCCCAAAAATTGATATGTGTGTGCTAGTAAGGGAGAAGGAAAAAGGAGGTAAGGGTCAATAGGGAAATGGCATGGTGGTCGGAGGATGACAAAAAATCACCCCAAGGTGCCAGGTGAAATCAGGATTCCATGTAAGCATCTCATTCAGCATAATTCAACCAAATTTCCCAGAGATGAATAAAATTTACCAAGAAATTAAGTTGTTTTCCAAGTCATATTTTTGAAGTCCATTTCCAGGGGCCTAAACAACATTTTTGGAAAATAAAAATCGTTTAAAAGTGTATATTCTTCCAGGACATATAGTTTCTTCATCTAAAATAATAGAGCTTGGAAAGAGCTTTCTAATGGTGTAACCATTCATCAAACAGAGCTAGTATGAAGAAGTTACAGGCCAAATAGTACAGGGTAAATTTGAGACCCAATTAACTTATGAGGGCCATAAATTCCTACTACAAAATTGGATTGGGGCATAGGAGCAGCCCACAAAAATATATAGAGCCATAGAAGGCAACCATGGATCCAAAACATAAAATATGGGCGCATAAAAATGCACAGAAGGTAGAAGGCACATGTAGCATTCAGGGATAAAAAGATAATTTGGCCTTAAACTTTAGCAGGTTGTATCTAGCAGCCTGGAGCTCAGATGAGGATGAAACTTGGCCAGAATGTCCATCATATGGTCATGAAGGAACCCATTTGAGCGCCTATGAAATTTCTAAAGCAGCAAGTGCAAGGATGCATAAGCACAGTTAAACAAAATTGCACCTGGTTGAAGGAGTTTTTGGGTAATAATCAAATGACTATAACTTTCTGCTCAAAACCCAGAATGAGCAAGAAAGTATTTATTAGAAAGGTATTGGATAGGGAATTCCATGTAATCACCCATAATTATGAGATGAGAAACATAATTCACAGGAATTCATAAAGAATAATTTTGGTGACCATAGAGGGGCAAAACTGTGCATATGTTACCAGAATTGTATATTGTGGTTTTCTTCAACAAATGGTGTTGTGTGCATGTTTTCAGATGTGTAACATCCCATTCTTGCACACACTGAGTGAACTTATTATTTGAGGAAACTTGCTTGCAAGTGATCCGAATTATTATACCATTGACCGTTGATTATTATTATGAGGCATTATGGATGTGATTATATGTTATTTTGATGTATTGACTTAGACATGTGCTATTGACTCGGTTCTCCTGAGTGTGCAGGATTTGGACCTCGAGGATGTTGAGGCATCAATGAAACCCTTGGACTTCGTATCAAGTCAGGGAGTGGACTATTGGGGTTTGATTGTTGTATATATATGACATATGTGCATCTGATTAGATGTTATGATTATGGATTTTATTCTTACATGATTCGTTGATGATGCAGGTTGATGATAGTTTGCTGACCAGACTCACATGTGGAGTAGAGGGGTCACACATGAATACCAGAGACATTGAGGGAGAGATGTGGACAAAATCCTTGCCACAACCTACTAGCACTCTCGTCGTGGCTCGAACTATAGTATAATGATTACCTAGTTCAAGAACACTCACGATGTCGTGAGGGAAAACTGCGAAAGTCGCTTACAATGATTCTAAGGAGCGCTCAATAAGGCAGGGGCCTTATTCCTTAGAGGCCCTTAGTTTCCCACAAGATCACCTGGTGGAGTTTTGACTCCAGGGGTTTTTGATGTCTACCAAGTCAGTCAAGAGGCGAGTCGCACCCTTGGAGCATGAAGTGCATCCTGAAGGGCACGTCGTGCTAGAAAAATAGAATGAGGCGAGTGACACCCTTGGAGCACGTAGTGCGTCCTGAAGGGCACGTCGCACAAGGGAAACAGAATGAGGCAAGTGGCACCCTTGGAGCACCTAGTGCATCCTGAAGGGCACGTTGTGTTGTTAAATAATAAATGAGTAAACCTATATGGCCTTAGAACAAATAATGTGATGAGAAAGATTTAAAACAATTTCCCTAATAAAATGTCGTCCAACCTAGGAAAATAAAGTCTAGGTCTAAGTGATACTTGTGATAAAAAATATATATATTTATATAAAAATTAAAATTAAAATAAATAAATAATAATGATATTCATCATTAATCATGTGATGAGAAGGGGGTAAGCAATTCAATTAATTTATAAAAATATTTTGGGGGATAGAATTTAAAAGGGGAAAAAGGGGAAATAATTGTTTTGTTACATGTGCTAATTAAAAGTTTATTAATTAAAAAGAAAAGGAGAAAAAGGGTAATTTACTACACTTGCCAATTTGAGTTTTAACTGAAAAGGGAAAGAGGGAAATTTAAAAGAATTAGGAAACTAGGAAAAAGCGGGAAACATAAAAAGAAAGGGAAACATAAGGAAAAAGAAGAAAGACTAACTTAGTAAGGTATCTAGCATTTAAGAAGTTTCTAAATTAAACTCAACTAGTAAATTAGTAAGGGGGTAAATCATTAAATTGTGTAAGGGAATATGAGGACACCTAGGAGCGATTCTAGGAAGGCTTTTAGGTGGGTGAGGGAAATAAGAGTAATTAATTAATTGATGAAATTAATTTATGGTGTAATGAAGGGGATGGGTGACACTTGTACGGGGAGGATTTTTATCAATTAATTTATTGAACAATAAATTAAATGGGATTTTGGGAAAGTAAATGAATTAGAAACTCTATATAAAGGAGAGAGGGAGGAGGAGGATGATGGATCTCTTCTGTGATGTGTAACGTTACGCTGTAGAATTTTAGACTTGATTGATTTAGCTTGTGGGAGTTGGGATACCCAGCTCGATGAGGAGTGGTAGCTCGGCCTTGTGAGGCGAGCTGGAAGCTACCTGATCTCTATTTTAGTGTGCATGGCCCCTTTTCGGCTCAGGGGGCTAAGGGGGAAGAAGAGTACCCCTACCGTTGGTTGGGTGGTATTGGTGAAGTCTCATCGGTTGGCAAGCGGGAGTTGCACGGAGCGCGCGGGACAATGACTCGGAGCGTGTGACTTGGGATACGATACAATACAATTACTTGTATTCTGCATGGTAAATTCTTATTATACCTCACAATTTCATTTCTGTATTTTTAATTGGGTAAAGAAAATGTTTGACTTAGCATTTCAACCAAGAACTTAAATTCCCCATAGTCTTAAGCTCGCTTCTTGACTTAATTCCCTTGGCATTCGATCCCTGCGTGTTCTGATTGTCCTTTGGTTTTATTGATTTTTTGATGAGTCTGCACTTCTTACTTTGCCCTCGTCCGTAGCTCATCAATCCTCGCCTGAGAAGTCGGCTAGGAGCCGGATCGACGATCGTCACTTCGGTGTTAATAGACCTATAGATCCTAACACCCTGATTTTCTGTGCATGGATGATGAGTGAAGGATGCTTCTGTCCAACCGTCTTCCCTTGTTGATTGTTCTTGGTTGAGTGATTGTATGGCGCCTTGCTACGATTGATTACCTCTGTAGTTGTTTTTTTTATTCTTTCTTCCCGCAACGAACCGCTTATGACCCTCTACATTGATCTCTACATTGATACCTTTCTGGCGAATTCACTGTGTTTTTTTTTTATATATACTTATGGTCTACCTTTTTAACCCGAGATGGAATTTTTTTGTACAACGACGAATTTATACTCATTATATGACAACGATTTCGTAATTTTCTATGGCTGTGATTTAACAGTAATAATTTTGACAGCCATTCTCTAGATATTGTATAATAGTGATCTTCTATTTTATTATATAACATGAATTTTATATTCATTATGGTTGGACAACAATAATTGCACGTGGCTGTATATGATAGTGAATTCAATAATTTTGAAAGTGACGCACTTCCACTTACTTTGACGCACACTTACATTGCAAATTGAAACGCATTTACCCAGTGATGTCAACAGTTTTATCAATATAGTTATCTATAGTTAAAGATGGAAACGAGACAACAATTAAACTAATTTACGATTAAAAATGTGAGATTGTAGTCCAATATTTTCCACTCGCTCGCAAGTGTAAATTAGTAGCACTAGAGGGTTTTGTATCTGGAATTATCATAGGGAGATTCGAAGATGTTCTTGTCATAAAAAAAGGGGTCAAATACCCGAGTCATCTGAAGTATTAAAAATTTAAATGCCTTTTAATTCGAAGCTCATGGAGGTATTTATTCTATGCTCGTTATTAATCACCAACTTCCTTGGACCACGGTTCTAACTTCCAAATGGTGCAACTATCTTGAATTTTTAAGAGTACTCTTCACTGACATTTTTGTTCTCCACGTATTTTTTTTCTGCCCTAACATCGCACACAATTCCTATGGGCGCGCGGATGGCCTAGGTATGGCTGGTTCATGTGTGTTCGCACTACCCATCAATCTAAACAGCCCACGAAGAGACAGGCCAT
This sequence comes from Picea engelmannii, assembly GCA_009831015.1. Taxonomy (NCBI): domain Eukaryota; kingdom Viridiplantae; phylum Streptophyta; class Pinopsida; order Pinales; family Pinaceae; genus Picea; species Picea engelmannii. The sequence continues at coordinate 549,264 of ML795171.1, forward strand.
GGGATTTTACAAGGTTGGGCCGCGCAAAATAACATGAAAACCTCAGAAGATGTAAATGATAGCAATAGGTTGCTTACGATTTCTGGCACTCACACCAAGAACTTCATGGTAACTATCTGGTATACTGGAACTTGACAATGAGACTAGACACACGCCCTTTTTGCACTGCTATAGATGCCATGGTCAGTGAAACTGCCTTATTGATTTGAACAACGATGATATCGATGAATATTTAAAGGACTGATGGATATTGCCTGGCAACAATTTAATTGGTTTCATTTTTATTATTATTAATTGGCAGAGACTGTGTTGGCAGCAGTTCTAATTAGTAGCAATTTTTTTAGCGAGTTACTCACTTTTACCATGAAACTGCCTTATTGATTTTAAGAGTGATTCCTTGACAACATATCATGTGCATTGCTAAGTTAATTTTTTGACAGCAACTTGGTGTGACTGAGTTTTTCCGTTTTTCCTTCTCTGAAATTTATACCTGCGCTGAATAGGATGACAACGATTTAATAAATGATTTTTGTGTTTTTTTAGGAATAGTGTTTACTTGTAATGGAATTTATTGTTATAATTATTAGCATGATAGTTATTATAAATATTACCACAACATTTTTGGTAGTTTGTATAATGATAAGGCAACAAGATTTTAGTTTAAATTGAATAACCTTTTTGAATGATTTTCTTGGTGACCAAATCTTCTTGATCTTAAACAGCCTTGCATTCACCAGTGAATACTTACCTAGTCGATGCGTTCTATTGGGGCTTACTCAACACTTTTTTTGCCTTCACTTGCCAGAAATTTGCCTAGAATGCATGCTGGAATTTCACTCAGCTTTACGTTTTCAGCCTTCAATGCTGGATCGCAAGATCTTAGATAGAATATCCCTTTTTAAAATCTAGGACGCCGCTCAACATTGAACTCATTTTATCACTCAGCATTGTAGGCGAGGCAACACTTTTAGGTTTGGTTTCCATCCACATTTTTGCGCACAATAATTTCGTCCTCATTTAATTACCCAGCCTTGTGGTAGAGAATTGATTTCAGTGAGATACTTAATGCTAATTAAATTTATAATTGAAGCAGCATGTTAGCTGATGAATAGAGAACAACGACCAAATGGCATTAAAAGACAATGCTTTAAACTTTATCATTGATAATATTGTTATACATCGTGCTATATCTTAATATTTGTTAATGGTGTTATATCACTAGTGTTATATATTGTTATTCTTAATACTGTTACGTATTGTTAAATTGTTTAATCTAGAATCGTTAATTTAGGCAGCAAGTCGATTATTTTAAGCAGCTAGCGCATATCAGTAGCTCACTTAATTTAATGGGCAGTAGGCATTTGTTATTCAAGGCATCTCGATGTGGTTAAGTACCTAATCTAGTTTACCTCTTAATAACTTTTATGACCACTGGTAGCTTGATAATATATCGCTCCTTCGCTCATAGACGTCTTGGTTAACAGATAATGGTTTTAGTTTGTTGGCGAAGTCACGTATTAGTTACATAGTTTCTTTTGAGTGACTTCATCTAGCATCTTGTCGATCGGTTGCATGGGGTGTGGACGTAGTCTTATCGTCATCTATTTCGGCTCCTAGCGCATTGGATTTTTCTTGAGTCCTTGGTTCCATTAGGTTAGGTTGTGCCAAGGTTATTGATGCGTCTATCACCTGGGGATGGAATGATTCCTGAAGAGGGGATCATGGTGTGCCCTATCGGGTAGCGGTGAATGATAACTTGGCTGGAGTTGGTGCCTTCCGTGTGAGTGTTTTTGAACGTTGTAAGTTTGCTTCTAGTGCATGGGTTGAACGCCTTCATGTGTTGGGTTCACGCACCTTGACATTCTATTTATTGGTCGTCAAGGTCATTGTGTTGGGAAGGGGATGTGGTCCCTTAGCTTGTAGGTGTGGTATTGTTTGCATTGAGGGTTAGTCATTTCTCCTAGGTGTTATATGCATGTTTCACCCAGTTTCTCTTCTGCAAGTGCATGGAGTCCTAGTTGTCTGTTGCCTATTTTGTGGGCATGGCGCTCACTGTCAGATGTGTTGTTTAGCTGTAATTGATGTTGTCGTCCTGGTTTTAAAAAATAAAAATTTCACCTTCTCCTTCGCTTGTAGTCGTAACGAAGGGGTCGTTACTTATGGTATCATAGAGGGTTCAACCCTATGACTGTGGATTGTCATCTTTCCACTGCAGTAAACCCATGAGTATTAACCCTTGCATTAATTAAAAACCTTAACGCGTCCTTGTGGTGATCGCATATAGAGGATGCCTCAAAGGTTCGCAATGTGGTGGCATGGAAGGAGGTGCGACGCCTCCAGAAGTTCCCACACCCTCAGAGTCGAACCCCCAGGGGGAAGAACAAGTCCTTGGGATGGATTCACTTTTTGTAAGGGATGATGATGGTCTGACAAGGCCCTTCTAGGTAATGTCAAAGGGCTTTGATTCACCATCGGTATTGAGATGAGGCCAGGGCACCTATACCCCTGAGGGTCCACTATGTGCCCTAGCTAGTACCGTTAGAATCCACTAAGAACTCTAGAGAGTTGAGTTCTCGAGTCCACGAGTGTCGCAGATGGCTGTGCCATCAAGGCACGGTTGTAGAGCAAGGTGTTGTGCTTCATGCTTCGCGATTATGATCTCCAACATGAAGGTCTGCATGGTGGTCTTTCGACTAAAGGGGAACTCTCTTTTATGGCAGAAGATGCTCCTGCCACATTTGATCATGGCATTCGATGACGTGTCATGGGAATTGTTTGAGGAATGGTTCCAAGAGAGGTATATTTCTGAGGAATTTTTGAGCATCAACTCAACGAGTTCGATGCATTATGACAAGGCAGCTGCATGGTGCCTGAGTATGAGGCCTGTTTTGGAGCTTCTTCAGTATGCTCCGTACCAAATTACCCATAAACTTAAGGTCAAGAAGTTCAAGTTTCTTCTTTTTGTTAGAATTCAGCTTCTACTTCGGGTACCAGGAATACTAGATTGAAGAAAGTGTGTTGGATTGTGGGGAGCCAAATTACCATCATTACTTCCCAGAGGAAGGCGACAAAGCATCTGGATCAGTCGGACCCACTACCATGGGAGTTTGGGAAAGGCCCATCAGATTCATGCAATGGTGAATAACCTCCAAGAAGAGAACCAGTCAACTACGCTTGATGCGTTAGGTACCGTCGCTGACCAGACCCTTAGTATTTGATAGATCCTGGTGCTACCGAGATTTTCATTTCTGGTGCAGTGCTAAACTGAGTTAAGTTAAAGGCAGTTGAACAGGATCAGTTTAGATTTGTAGAGATGGATTTGGGAGCCAAACAAAAGGTTGGACGAAAGGTTATAGGCTGTACCCTTAACCTGGGAGATTTTGTCACCAGGGTCGACCTGTACATCACGATCTTAGGATATTTTGACGTCGTAATCAATATAGGCTAGTTGGAGTTGCATGAGGCGATACTCAACTATAAGACGAAATAGTTAATCTTGGTTGATGATGAGGGAGAGAGACGTGTGATTGTAGGATGGAACCAGGGAGTTTCCCTGAGGTTCATCTCTTGCTTGTAGCTATGGAAGAGCATGCGCAACGGATGTAAGCTTTATGTTATCCTTGCGTTAAATGAGAAGGGAGTAGAGGAAGGTCTAGAACACCTTCCAGTGGTGAGAGAGTTTGCAGACATCGTTTTGGAGGAATTACCTAGAATGTTGTTGAAGAGGGAATTGGAATTTACCATAGACCTAAAACTGGGGACTAAACCATTAGTGAGAATTCCTTATCGTATGTCGACCCCGGAGTTACAAGAGTTGAGAATGCAACTGAAGGAGTTGTTGGACTTGGGACTTATACATCCAAGTGTGTCACTGTGGGGAGCGCCTGTTATTTTCATACAAAAGAAGGATGGGTCGTAGAGGATCTGCATTGACTACCGTCAATTGAACAAGGCAATGATCAAGAATCAATATCTGTTGTCGAGGATTGATGATCTGTTTGATCAAATGAAGGGTGTGATAGTGTTCTCAAGGATCGATTTGCGATCAGGGTATCACCAGTTACGGTTCAAGGAGGATGATGTCCCTAAGACCGCCTTTAAGACGAGTTTTGGTCACTACAATTTTACCGTTTTATCGTTTGGACTAACCAATGCCCCAGGAGTATTTATGATCTTGGTGAATGGGGTGTTCCACGAGTACTTGGACAAGTTCGTCCAAGTATTCATTGATGATATGTGATTTACTCTCAGATGACGAAGGAGCATGATGAGCACTTGCACTTGGTACTACAATGTCTGCGAGAGCACAAATTGTTTGGGAAGTTGTCCAAATGCTTGTTTTATCAATCTAAGATTCACTACTTAGGGCATGTCATCTCCGAAAAAGGTATCGCCATGGATCCAACAAAGGTCGAGGCTATTATAAAATGTCCTGCACCGACGAATGTCCTGGAAGTGTGTAGCTTCATGGGTTTAGTAGGATACTATTGACGGTTCATCGAGGGATTTCAAAGATAGAAAATCCGATCACAGAATTGCAAAAGAATAACAAGAAGTTTGTTTGGACCGAGAAATGCGTGGAAGCATTTCGGAGGCTCAAAGAGTTGTTGACAACAACATCGATAATAAAGGTCCCTGACATGGATGCTGACTTCTTGGTATGCATTGACGCATCCAAGGAAGGATTAGGCGGAGTCTTGATGCAAGATAGTCAAGTGATCGCTTACATCTTGAGGAAACTGAGAAGGCATGAGGAAAACTATGTGACGCACGATTTGGAGTTGTTAACCATTGTATATTCCTTGAAGGTTTGGAGACACTACCTTGTTGGACGAAAATTTAAACTAAAGACAGACCACCATGGACTACAACACATATTTATGCAAAGCAACGTGAACGTGCGACAAAGACGTTGGTCGTAACTACTTAGCGAGTATGATTTCGAGATTTCTTACATAAAAGGAATAGTGAACCGAGTGGCAGATGCATTGAGTCAGAGACCACACATATTTTCAATGTTTCCTCTTCATACGAATCTATGTGAAAGGATTCTAAATTTACAGAGCAACGATGACTGGTGCAAAGTGTCAAGGATTTATCGAACAAAACAAAATGATGGTACCAATATCTGAAGGATTTACGTTGGATGACGATGGACTACTAAGATTTAAAAATTGAATTTACATACCACCGAATGACAAGTTGAGGAGTTTGATTCTAAACGAGGCTAACAGAGAAGTGTACATGGCCCACCCAGGAGTCACGAAGTTGAGGGTGGACCTTAAACCCTTATTCTTCTGGAAGGGAATGAAGGAAGACATAGTCAACTATGTGGCCAAATGTCTAGAATGTCAGTAGGTAAATACTGAACATAGACATCTAGCTAGATTACTACAACCACTTTCTATTCCAGAATCAAAATGGGAGGTTATTTCGATGGATTTCATTGTTGGATTGCTACTGACGGCAAGGAGGCACGACTCGATTTTTGAGGTAGTTGACACTCTGACGAAGAGTGCTCATTTATTCATGTGCATACAACATATTAGGCACCTGACATAGCTAGGGTTTTCATCAGTGAGATTGTGAGGTTGCATGGTGTACCTAAGAGGAATATATCGGATCGAGGATCGGTGTTTACTAGATGATTCTAGACTAGTTTCCAAGAGGCATTGGGAACCCAACTTAAATTTAGTATTGCATATCACCTAGAGACAGATGGGTAGACGAACGAACAAATCAATTCTTGGAGAACGTATTGTGCATGTACGTGATGGACCAACCGAAGCGTTGGGAGGAATTCTTGCCACTGCTAGAATTCACACATAACAACTAGTCATCAAAGCACCATCAATATGATGCCTTTTGATTCCTTTATGGGCGACAGTGTCAGACGCCTTTGAGTTGGATCGGCTTGAGGATAGGGTCGTGGTGGGACCATAAGAAATCCAACAAATGGAGGATTAAATGAAAACTAATACGAAGGATCAAGGAAGCACAGGATCAGGAGAAGAGTTATGTCGATGCACATCATGTCGACCGTAGCTACGATGTGACGATTGAGTATTTTTGTGACGAAACCGTATAAGAGTTCGATCAAGTTTGGAAAAAGGGGCTATACTATCTCCTAGGTTCATGGGATCCTATGAGATTGTGGAAAAGAGATGCACATGGCCTTTTGACTAGCCTTGCCTGATTCTTGAGGCGTTTCACGATGTCTTTCACGTCTCTATTTGAGACATTATGATTAGTGATCCTACACATGTTTTGACTTGGGAACCTTGCGGGTGTCAGATGAGCATGCGCTCACGGTTGAGCCGATCCACATCCTGGATCATCACATTCAACATCTACGATGTCTAACAGTAGATGAGGTCAAGGTCTAGTGGGACAACTATAGTCCACACCTGGTGACCTAGGAAGATGCATATGATATGCACCAACAATTTCCATTTTCTTGGATAGGTAGAATTATGATACTGTGATACACATTATTTCGGCACTTATATACTGTGAAACTTCAGGATGAAGTTTAGACCAAGAGGTGGTGTATGTAACATCCCTCTCTTGCATGCACTGAGAAAACTTATTCTTTGAGGACACTTGCTTGCAAGTGATCCAGATTATTATACCATTGACCATTGATTATTATTACGAGGCATTATGTATGTGATTATATATTATTTTTCTATATTGAATTAGACAGGTTCTATTGACTCAGTTCTCTTGAGTGTGCAGGATTTGGACCTCGAGGATGTTGAGGCATCGATGAAACCCTTGGAATCTGCATCGAGTCAGGGAGTGGACTATTGGGGTTTGATTGTTGTATATATATGACATATGTGCATCTCATTAGATGTTATGATTATGGATTTTGTTCTTACATGATTCGTTGATGATGCAGGCTAACGATAGCTTGCTGACCAGACTCACATGTGGAGTAGAGGGGTCACGCACGACTACCAAAGATGTTGAGGGAGAGGTGTGGACAACAGACCTGCCACAACTTACTAGCACTCCCGTTGTGGCTCGAACTGTAGGTTAACGATTACCTAGTTTGAGAAGACCCATGATGTCGTAAGGGAAGACTACGATAGTCACTCATGATGATTCTAAGGGGCACGCATGTTGATTAAGGTTGGTTGTCATTGATGTCAACCCTTGAAGAAAGACCCGTATCACAAAGTTTTGGGTAATGGACCCAATAGTGTTTGATGTAAATATGACTCATTATTTTTTTGTCATGGTTGATAAGAAGTAAATATGGATGAACTCCAAAGTGTTCCCCTTATGGTGAAATCCCTCACGGGAAGATGCTTTGTGGAGTAAGAGAACCCATGATTAATTATGGAATAATGAGAAGAGGGAAAGTGAATTTGTCAGGGAAAATATCCTAGATGGATAGTTCTTGTCATGTCATTTCCGGTGGTATGTGGAACGTCACATAATTCCTCACGGTTAGAGAGTTATGGCCATGAGAAGTTGGAGACCCCAGGTTTGGGTAA
>ML795171.1:574311-589844 GCA_009831015.1 Picea engelmannii
ACCCCTTAATTGGGGCATATTATATTAGTAATGTTATTTTATTTATGTCGGCTTTAGGCCATTAGTTGTAATTATACCTCCTAGTCTCCTATATATACAAAGGAGACATTTTCATTTTGAATCATCTTGTAATTGAACATTTAAGTGGGGTAAAAGGAGGTTGCCCCCTCGAAGAGGCTTATTATTTGAAATTATCTCAGTTTCAAGGCGTTGAGTACTTTTCCTGAGGTTTTTCCATGCTATATTGATGTTTGGTTCTTAACAGGTATATTTTTGAGGAATTTTTTGAGCGTCATCTCAACGAGTTCGATGCATTGTGATAAGGAAGTTGCATGGTTCCCAAGTATGAGGCCCGTTTTGGAGCTACTTCGGTATGCTCTGCACCAAATTACCCATAAACTTAAGGTCAAGAAGTTCGAGTTTCTCCTTTTTGTTAGAATTCAACTTCTACTTCGAGTACCAGGAATACTAGATTGAAGAAAGTGTGTTGGATTGTGGGGAGCCACATTACCATCATTACTTCCCAGAGGAAGGGGACAGAGCATTTGGATCAGCTGGACCCACTACCATGGGAGTTTGGGCAAGGCCCATTAGATTCATGCAATGGTGAATAACCTCCAAGAATAGAACCAGTCGACTACGCTCAATACGTTAGGTACCGTCGCTGACCAGACCCTTAGTATTTGATAGATCCTGGTGCTACCGAGAGTTTCATTTCTGGTGCAGCGCTAAAATAAGTTAATTTAAAGGCAGATGAATAGGATCAGTTTAGATTTGTAGAGATGGCTTCGGGAGCCAAACAGAAGGTTGGAGGAAAGGTTATAGGTTGTACCCTTAAACTGGGAGAGTTTGTCACCAGGGTCGACCTGTACGTCACGATATTAGGATCTTTTGACATCGTAATCAATATAGGCTAGTTGGAGTCGCATGAGGTGATACTCAACTGTAAGATGAAACAATTGAGCTTGTTCGATGATGAGGGAGAGAGACTCATGATTGTAGGATGGAACCAGGGAGTTTCCCTGAGGTTCATCTCTTCCTTGTAGCTATGGAAGAGCATGCGCAAGGGATGTAATCTTTATGCTATCCTTGTGTTAAATGAGAAGGGAGTAGAGGAAGGTCTAGAACACCTTCCAGTGGTGAGAGAGTCTGCAGACATCATTTTGGAGGAATTACCTGGAATGTCACTGAAGATGGAATTGGAATTTACCATAGACTTAAAACCGAGGACTAAACCATTAGCGAGGATGCCTTATCGTATGTCGACCCCAGAGTTACAAGAGTTGAGAATGAAACAGAAGGAGTTGTTGGACCTGGGACTTATACGTCCAAGTGTGTCACCGTGGGGAGCACCTGTTATTTTCATATGAAAGAAGGATGGGTTGTGGAGGCTCTACATTGACTACCATCAATTGAACAAGGAAACAATCAAGAATCAATATCCATTGTCGAGGATTGATGATCTGTTCGATCAAATGAAGGGTGTGATAGTGTTCTCAAGGATCGATTTGCGATCGAGGTATCACCAGATATGGGTCAAAGAGGATGACATCCCTAAGACCGCATTTAAGACGAGGTTTGGTCGCTACAATTTTACCGTTTTATCATTTGGACTAACCAACGCCCCAAGAGTATTTATGATCTTGGTGAACGAGGTGTTCCGCAAGTACTTGGACAAGTTCATCCAAGTATTCATTGATGATATGTGATTTACTCTCAGATGACGGAGGAGCATGATGATCACTTGCACTTGGTACTACAATGTCTGCGACAACAAAAATTGTTTGGGAAGTTGTCCAAATGCTCATTTTATCAATCTAAGATTCACTACTTAGGGCATGTCATCTCTGACGAAGGTATCTCCATGGATCCAACAAAGGTCGAGGCTATTATGTAATGTCCTGCACCGACGACTGTCCTGGAAGTGCATAACTTCATGGGTTTAGCAGGATACTATCGATGGTTCGTCGAGGGATTTCAAAGATAGCAAATCCGATCACAAAATTGCAAAAGAAGAACAAGAAGTTTGTTTGGACCGAGAAATGCACGAAATCATTTCGGAGGCTCAAAGAGTTGTTGACAACAACATCGATAATAAAGGTCCCTGACATGGATGCGGACTTCTTGGTATGCACTGACGCATCCAAGGAAGGCTTAGGCAGAGTCTTGATGCAAGATAGTCAAGTGATCACTTACATCTTGAGGAAACTGAGAAGGCATGAGGAAAACTATGCGACGCATAATTTGGAGTTGTTAACCATTGTATATTCCTTGAAGGTTTGGAGACACTACCTTGTTGGATGAAAATTTAAACTAAAGACGGACCACCATGGACTACAACACATATTTATGCAAAGCAATGTGAACGCGCGACAAAGACGTTGGTCGTAACTACTTAGCGAGTACGATTTCGAGATTTCTTACATAAAGGGAATAGTGAACCGAGTGGCAGATGCATTGAGTCAGAGACCACGCATATTTTTAGTGTTTCCTCTTCATACGAATCTATGTGAAAGGATTCTGAATTTATAGTGCAATTATGACTGGTACAAAGAGGTCAAGGATTTATCGGACAAAACAAAATGATGGTACCAAGATTTGAAGGATTTACGTTGGACGACGATGGACTAATGAGATTTAAAAATTGAATTTACGTACCACCGAATGACAAGTTGAGGAGTTTGATTCTAAACAAGGCTCACAGAGAAGTGTACATGGCCCACCCAGGAGTCACGAAGTTGAGGGTGGACCTTAAACCCTTATTCTTCTGGAAGGGAATGAAGGAAGACATAGTCAACTATGTGGCCAAATGTCTAGAATGTCAGTAGGTAAAGGCTGAGCATAGACATCCAGTTGGATTACTACAACCACATTCTATTCCAGAATCGAAATGGGAGGTTATTTCGATGGATTTCATTGTTGGATTGCTATTGATGGCAAGGAGACATGACTCAATTTTTTAGGTAGTCGACACTCTGACAAAGAGTTCTCATTTATTCCTGTGCATACGATGTATTAGGCACCTAACATAGCTAGGGTTTTCATCAGTGAGATTGTGAGGCTGCATGGTGTACCTAAGAGGAATATATCCGATCGAGGATCGGTGTTTACTAGATGATTCTAGACTAGTTTCCAAGAGGCATTGGGAACCCAACTTAAATTTAGTATTGCATATCACCCAGAGACAGACGGGTAGATGAATGAACAAATCAATTCTTGGAGAATGTATTGTGCATGTACGTGATGGACCAACCGAAGCGTTGGGAGGAATTCTTGCCACTGCTAGAACTCACACATAACAACTAGTCATCAAAGCACCATCAAGATGACGCCTTTTGATTCCTTTACGGGCAACAGTGTCAGATGCCTTTGAGTTGGATTGACTTGAGGATAGGGTCCTGGTGCGACTGGAAGTAATCCAAGAAATGGAGGATTAAATGAAAACTAATACAAAGGATCAAGGAAGCATAGGATCATGAGAAGAGTTATGTCGACCGTAGTTACGATGTGATGATCGAGTATTTTTGCAGCTGAAACCGCATAAGAGTTCGATCAAGTTTGGAAAAAAGGGCTATACTATCTCCTAGGTTCGTGGGATCCTACGAGATTGTGGAAAAGATATGCACATGGCCTTTTGACTAGCCTTGCCTGATTCTTGAGGCATTGCATGATGTCTTTCATGTCTTTGTTTGAGACATTATGATTAGTGATCCTACACATGTTTTGACTTGGGCACCTTGCAGGTGTCAGATGAGCGTGTGCTCATGGTTGAGTCGATCCACATCCTGGATCATCACATTCAACATATATGATGTCAAATAGTAGATGAGGTCAAGGTCTAGTGGGACAACTATAGTCCATGCCCGGTGACCTCAGAAGATGCATATGATATGCGCCAACAGTTTCCATTTTCTTGGATAGGTAGACTTATGATACTGTGATACACATTATTTCGACACTTATATACTGTGAAACTTTGGGGCGAAGTTTAGACCAAGAGGGGGTGTATGTAACATCCCTCTCTTGTATGCACTGAGCGAACTTATTCTTTGAGGACACTTGCTTGCAAGTGATCCAGATTATTATACCATTAACCATTGATTATTATTATGAGGCATTATGTATGTGATTATATATTATTTTTCTATATTGAATTAAACAGGTTCTATTGACTCAGTTCTCTTGAGTGTGAAGGATTTGGACCTCGAGGATGCTGAGGCATCGATGAAACCCTCAGACTCTGCATCGAGTCAGGGAGTGGACTATTGGGGTTTGATTGTTGTATATATATGACATATGTGCATCTGATTAGATGTTATGATTATGGATTTTGTTCTTACATGATTCGTTAATGATGTAGGCTGACGATAGCTTGCTGACCAGACTCACATGTGGAGTAGAGGGGTCACACATGACTACTAGAGATGTTGAGGGAGAGGTGTGGACAATAGCCCTGCCACAACTTACTAGCACTCCCATCATGGCTCGAATTGTAGGTTAACGATTACCTAGTTTGAGAAGACCCATGATGTCATGAGGGAAGACTGTGACAGTCGCTCATGATGATTCTAAGGGGCATGCAATAAGGTAGGGGCCTTATTCCTTAGAAGTCTGTAGTCTCCCACAAGATCACCTGGTGGAGTTTTGACTCCAAGGGTTTTTGATGTCTACCAAGTCAATCAAGAGGTGAGTGGCACCCTTGGAGCATAGAGTGTGTCCTGAAGGGCATGTCACGCTAGAAAAACTGAATGAGGTGAGTGGCACTCTTGGAGCACGTAGTGCGTCCTGAAGGGCACGTTGTGCAAGGGAAACATAATGAGGTGAGTGGCACCCTTGGAGCACCTATGACATCCTAAAGGGCACGTCACATTTTTAAATAATAAATGAATAAACCTATATGGCCTTAGAATGAATAATGTGATGAGAAATATTTAAAACAATTTCCCTAATAAAATGTCGCCCAGCCTAGGAAAATAAAGTCTAGGTCTAAGTGATAAGTTTGTGATAAAAAAATGTATATTTATATAAAAATTAAAATTAAAATAAATAAATAATAATGTTAATCATCATTAATCATGTGACGAGAAGGGGGTAAACAATTCAATTAATTTATAAAAATATTTTGGGGGATAAAATTTAAAAAGGGGGGAAAAGGGGAAATAATTGTTTTGTTACATATGCTAATTAAAAATTTATTAATTAAAAAGAAAAGGGGAAAAGGGTAATTTTCTACACTTGTCAATTTGAGTTTTAATTGAAAAGGGAAAGAGGGAAATTTAAAAGAATTAGGAAACTAGGAAAACACAAGAAATATAAAAAGAAAGGGAAACATAAGGAAAAAGCAAAAAGACTAACTTAGTAAGGTATCTAGCATTTAAGAACTTTCTAAATTAAACTCAACTAGTAAAATAGTAAGGGGGTAATTCATTAAATTGTGTAAGGGAATATGGGGACACCTAGGAGCGATTTTAGGAAGACTTTTAGGTGGGTGAGGGAAATAGGAGAAATCAATTAATTAATGAAATTAATTTATGGTGCAATGAAGGGGATGTGTGACACTTGTACGGGGAGGATTTTTATGAATTAATTTATTGAATAATAAATTAAATGAGATTTTGGGAAAGTAAATGACTTAGAAACTCTATATAAAGGAGGGAGGAGGAGGATGATGGATCTCTTCTATGATGTGTAACGTTATGCTGCAGAATTTTAGACTTGACTAACTTAGCTTGTGGGAGTTGGGATAGCAGCTCGGTGAGGAGTGGTAGCTCAGCCTTGCGAGGCGAGCTGGGAGCTAGTTGATCTCTATTTTAGTGTCTGTGGCCCCTTTGCAGCTTGGGGGACTAAGGGGGAAGAAGAGTACCCATAGAGTTGGCTGGGTGGTACCGGTGAAGTCTCATCGGTCGGTAAGAAGGAGTTGCACAAAGCGCGTGGGACAATGATTCAGAGTAGATGGCTTGGGCTACGATATGCTTATTTGTATTTTGCATGGTAGATTATTATTATACATCACGCTTTCATTTATGTATTTTTAATTGGGTAAAGAAAATGTTTGACTTAGCATTTCAACCAAGAACATAAATTCCCCATAGCCTTAAGCTCCCTACTTGACTTAATTCCCTTGGCATTTGATCCCTGCATGTTCTGACTGTCCTTTTTGTTTATTGATTTTGTGATGAATTTTCTCTTCTTACTTCTCCCTCGTCCCTATCTCATCAGTCCTTGCCTGAACAGTTGTCCAGGAGACGGATCGAAAGTTGTCACTTCGGTGTTAATAGACCTATAGATCCTAATGCCCTGCTTTTCTGTGCATGGATGATGAGCGAAGGATGCTTCTGCCCAACCGTCTTCCCATGTTGATTGTTCTTGGTTGAGTGATTGTATGGAACCTTTCTATGATTGATTATCTCTGGGGTTGTTTTTCTTCTTCTTTCTTCCTGTAATGAACTGCTTATGACCCTCTACATTGATCTTTGCATTGATACCTTTCTGGCAAATTCACTATGTGTTTTTTTATATATACTTCTGGTCTGCCTTTTTAACCCGAGAATTTTTTTTTATGTACAACAACGAATTTATACTCATTATATGACAATGATTTCGTAATTTTCTATGGCTGTGATCTAACAGTAATAATTTTGACAGCCATTCTCTAGATATTGTATAATAGTGATCTTCTATTTTATTATATAACATGAATTTTATATTCATTATGGTTGGACAACGATTATTGCATGTGGCTGTATATGATAGTGAATACATTAATTTTGACAATAATTTCAGAACGCACTTCCACTTACTTTGACACGCACTTACATTGCAAATTGAAACGCAATTACCCAGTGATGTCAACAGTTTTATCAATATAGTTATCTATAGTTAAAGATGGAAACGAGACAACAATTAAACTTATTTATGATTAAAAATGTGAGATTGTAGTCCAATATTTTCCACTCGCTCGCAAGTGTAACTTAGCAGCCATAGAGGATTTTGTATCTGGAATTATCATAATGGGGAGATTCGAAGATGTTCTTGTCATAAAAAAAAGGGGTCAAATACTCGAGTCATCTGAAGTATTAAAAATTTAAATGGCTTTTAATTCGAAGCTCATGGAGGTATTTATTCTATGCTCATTATTAATCACCAACTGCCTTGGACCACAGTTCTAACTGTTTATTAAGGTTGGTTGTCATTGATGTCAAACCTTGTAGAAAGCCCCGTAGCACAAAGGTTTGGGTAATAGACCCAAGATTGTTTCATGTAAATATGACTCATTATTTTTTTTTTCATGGTTTATAAGAAGTAAATATGGATGAACTCCAAAGTGGTTCCCTTATGGTGAAATCCCTCACGGGAAGACGCTTTGCGGAGTAAGAGAACCCATGCTTAATTGTGGAATATTGAGATGAAGGATTGTGAATTTGTCAGGGAAACTATCCTAGATGGATAGTGCTTTTCATGCCATTTACGGTGGTATGTAGAACGTCACATAACTCCTCACTGTTAAAGAGCTATGACCATATGAAGTTGGAGAACCCAGGTTTGGGTAATAGACCCAAGTTTGTTTGATGGACAATGATATGATTTTTGCTATATTTGAAGGTAATACTATTCTATATGGATATTACATGTCATTCCATTTCTGGTGGTATGTGGAATGTCACATAACTCCTCACGGTTTGAGAGTTATGGCTTTACGAAGTTGGAGGACCCTCATATGTCATCTAGAAGCCCCAAAAGGTCAAAGTAGTCAAAGTGGCTTAAGAGATTTTAAAAGGTAAATAATAAAGTGAAGTGATGAGTGTATTATAATTCAAAGTGAATACAAAGTAAATTATTTCAATAATAAATTTAATGGAGAAATTAGAATTTTTTAACCCTAAAATAAGGAAAGTGGGCCAAGTGACCTAGAAGATGTTTTTAAGGAAGCTACTTTGAGAGTATAAACAAGAGGCAAGGCTCTCTAATTTTAATTACACTTGAGAATATTGAATATATATAGGTTTCTTAGGTAACAAAGGATATGTAAGATGAATTTATAAGGTAAGGTGAAGAAAAGAAGGCCAAAATGAAAGGAAGGATAAATTCTTTTGATGGTGCTTTCTAAGGTATGTTATTTACAGGACATCTCACCATTTTCGCTATAACTGGTTTTCTATAATTATTCAAACCATGAACTTTCTATTCCATTGAGAAAACATACCCAAGTATCTGTGGTAAAAAACTCAGCTTGTGGGTCATTGTATTTTTGGAGTTACACTTTGTGAAAAATAGGGTTTGTGGCTAGTCCTGAAACTAGTCAAAAACAGGTGTTTCGGGTAAAAACAACATAACTTCTTCATAACATATCCAAATTAAATGAGACCAAATGTGTTGGTTAGGGTACAGTCTTTAGTATGTTGTGTAACAGTTTCATATCAATTCAAAAAATATTTCATGTGGCGCCCGCTCTACAAGGTCGCTCTCTAGAATAAGCCAGAATTCAGCAAGGTATGCCATTTTTTCTATAACTCCTTTTGTGAGAGGTTCCAAGTAGTGACACCTGGAGGAATTACATAAAACACTGAAAAAAAATGTGTATCAATTTCATATATTTATACATTATAGGTTCAAAGTTATGATTACTTCAAGTTAGGGTTGTTGACTAATCCAATACTAGGCATGTGAAACTAAAGAAAAGTTTGATGAAAATGTTAGTCTCTTGTTGTTAAAGTTAACGAAGGTTTGCAGGAATGTGATCATATACACCAGGTCTATTACAGAGATACAAATCATATTTGGATGATGAAATTGATGAGAGATTTGGTTGAGGTACATGTTGAGTACATGGTTGAGACAAGTAGTTGATGAGTTGGCACATACTGAGGTGTATAGTTGACGATGTTGGTACATATTGATGAGTTATAGTTGATGAGTAGTTGAAACATGATTGGTACATACTTGGTACATGGTTGTATGCACTTGTTTATGGTATAGGTTGATTACAGGTTGAGGTACATATTGATGCATGGTTGATGCATGGTTCAGATTTATTGGTACAGGTTTACATCGGTATATCTCATAGTGATAGTGTGACATTGGTTCCATCATTCTACTTCTACTTTAGGGTGTCAGGACATGGCAAGGAAATGTGGTTGTAGACACCTTCTGGTTGTAGCCATAGAGCATAGGGGGTTGTAGCCTCCTTCTGGTTGTAGCCAAAGAATTAAGGAGTTGGAGCTTCCCTTGGGTTGTAGCCTGAGAAACTAGGGGGTTGGAGCCTCCTTCTAGTTGCAGCTGGAAAATAAAGCAAGTTGGTGCTTCCAATGAATGTAATTCTTCAAGACATATAAGAAAAAACATTCTGTGGTTTTCTCCCGATTTTGGATTCCATGTAAAACACTAGTGTACTATGTATGTGTGTGATTGTTTATTTATTACTACTCATTATTGGATAATAATTCTACATTGATATAACATTTGAAGAAAAAGGATTATAATTACGCTATTACTGATTCACCCCCCCTCTTAGTAATCCAACAATTGGTATCAGAGCAAATTCCTTCAGAAATCAGCTTAACCACTGAAAGGTATATCATGGAGAGTACCAACTTGTATAAAAATGGAATACCACAGTTTGATGGACATAAGTATGCTTTTTGGAGCATAAGGATGAAGACATATATACAGGCACAGGGATTTCAAGTTTGGCAATCAATTGTAGATGGATACACAGCACCAACAGTTCCACCAACAAATGACAAAGTAGTGAAACTCGGTGAGAATAATTCCAAAGCCAAAAATGCACTTTTGAATGGTCTCAGTGATACAGTATTCACCAAAGTTGCACATTGTAAATCTGCTAAAGAGATTTGGGACAAGCTTCAAAATATTTATGAAGGAGATTCAAAATTCAAAGCAACAAAGCTTCAAACTTATAGAGGTTAGTTCGAACAACTAAAAATGAAGGAAGATGAATATATCACAACCTACTTATTACGAGTCGATGAAATAGTGAATGCAATCATAGGATTGGGAGAAGAAATCGAAGAATCTGTAATTGTTCAAAAGGTATTAAGATCTCTTCTTATGAGATTCAACCCTAAGATATCAACACTAGAAGAAATATCGGATCTAAACTGAATAATCATGGATGAACTGCATGGAATATTGATAGCATATGAGATGAGAACTGAACAGGAAAATTCAGATGTAAAAGAAGCATCCTTCAAAGCATCCAATAGATCAAAGCAAAAGAAAAAGGAACAAGAAGAATATATCAACAACAACGGCATCTCAGAATATGATGAAGAAGTGGCCAACTTCGTCAAAAGACTGAACAAGGGAACCAACGGTAGGTATAGAAGTAAGCTTCCTTTAATTTGTTTTAATTGTGATGGTATTGGTCATTTTTTTAACAAATGTCCTCATAAGAAAAACAAAAATGATGAAGGTTACTCAAAGGGAAGACAAACATATAAAGGTAAAAAAACTACAAAGAAAGTTTTCAAGAAAAGATTTTTCACCAAAGAAGACATCTCATCATCAGATGAAGATGAAGTCAGTGACAGTGAAACATGGAGAGTTCTATTCATGGAAGTAGAAGACTCTGATAAAGAAGACTCCGAAGAAGAATATAAAGAAGCATATGAAGAAGAAATTGAAGAGGAAGAAGTTGACTTCCAAGAAGAATTAATGAGTGTCATAGAAGTTATCAGAAGAGAAAAGAAGAAAAACAAGAAACTACAAGCAGAATTAGATAAGAAAAAAAGACACTCAAGAACTAGAACAAATGATCACAAAATTGAAGGTTCAAATAGAAGAAGATAAAAGAATTGAAGAAGCACTCAAAGAACAACTATAAGGAAAGGACGGGATCATTGGAAACCTGGAAGTGGAGATTGTCACACTAAGAAAGAATATTCAAAAGAAAAATATGCAGAATAGCTCAAAAGTTCTAGATGACATTATCAGCAGTCAAAAATCTCATCTTGACAAGTCCGGACTTGGATACAATCGGAAAAAAAATGGATCAATCTCCAAAACAACAGAGCAAGAAAAAAATCGAAAAAGCTATGTGGAAACAATCAAAGGGGATAAAAAGATATACAAGAAAGATTACAGGGACACTCCTCCACCTAGAAGATTCAAATTTTAGAATCAACAATAGATAGACAGGCTCAAGAAGAAGAAGGATTCATAAGAGCACCTCCTTTCAGAATATCTTCAACTACTAGGTATCAAACTATATTTTTTGGTTTATGTTATTCATGTAATAATTTTGGACATAAAGTTGTAAATTGCAGAGCTAACAATAGGAACAATAACTACTTTTAGAGCCATACAAAAAGGGGTTATTGAAGAATACCTAGTGAAACACAAAGAAGAAGTTACAACAGGTTTGAATATTTGAGCATTGAAGTGGAATGTTACAAATGTAACAATTTTGGACATATGGCCAAAAATTTCAGAATGACAGTCCCTCCTAAAGAACCTCAACAGAGTCACAAACAAGAACCTTAGAAAATAACATGGATAAGAAAGCAAGATCAGTATAGCAATGAAGAATGCACAATTTCTCGACAAGCTAAATAGAAGAAACATGGTTGGTATGTTGACAGTGGATGTTCAAAACACATGATAGGTGATAAAGACAAGTTTCTTACATTACAAAAGGAAAGAGATGGATCAGTCTCCTTCAGAAATGATGATTCAGTCAAAATCATTGGAAAAGGCACAGTCCGAATTGGGAACAAGAATGAAAAGGAAGAAAATGTTCTACTAGTAGAAGATATGAAACATAATCTTTTAAGTGTGAGTCAAATGTGTGACCAAGGTCATAAAGTTACTTTCGATTCACAAAAGTGTGAGATAAGAAAATAAGGTTTAGGGAAATTGGTCTATATAGCTGCAAGAACTTCAAGCAACATATATGTGTTAAGCGAAATTGGAAACGAAAAGTGTTGTCTAGGAAAGGAAGATGAAAGTTGGCTATGGCACATAAGAATGGGTCACATGCATTTTGATAACCTTTTCAAAGTCAGAAAAAGAGAAGTAGTCAGAGAAATTCCCCAGATCACAAAACCAACCAACACTTTATGCAAGCATTGCCAACAAGGAAAGCAAACAAAGATCGGGTTTAAAT
Organism: Picea engelmannii; assembly: GCA_009831015.1. Lineage (NCBI taxonomy): Eukaryota > Viridiplantae > Streptophyta > Pinopsida > Pinales > Pinaceae > Picea > Picea engelmannii. The sequence goes on from ML795171.1 coordinate 586,436, forward strand.
CAAAGGAATATTCAACAACAAAACCACTGGAAATTGTGCATATTGATCTAGTTGGACCAACTGCAACAAAAGGCTTAAAAGGTGAGATATACTTCATGTTATTAGTTGATGATTATACAAGAATTATTGCAGTTTGCTTTCTCAAGAACAAGTCAGAAGCTTTTGAAAACTTCAAGATCTACAAGGAAATGGTTGAAAATGAGATGGATTCAAGAATCAAATGCTTAAGATCGAATAATGGAGGAGAGTTCACCTAAAAGGAATTTATGGAATACTGCAACAATCATAGAATAAAAAGGAAATTCTCCATCTCGAAGACACCTCAACATAATGGAGTTGTTGAAATAAAGAACATGACAATACAAAAAATTGCTCGAACAATGATAATGGATTCAAAGTTGACATATATTTTTTGGATAGAGGCAATGCATACAATAGTTCACATTCAAAACAGAGTAATGCTAAAAAACAACACTGATAAAACTCCCTAAGAGCTATGGAAAGGAAGACCAACAAATGTGAAGCACTTCAAAGTTTTTGGAAGCAAATGCTACATCAAAAGAGAAGATGGAAGAATGGGAAAGTTTGACTCTCGTGTGGACAAATGAATACTTGTTGGTTACTCAAGTACAAGGAAAGCATACAAGTGTTACAATCTAAGATTAAACAAAGTTGTGGAAATAATCAATGTAACAATTGATGAAACAAGCAGACCAGAATCAAATGAAGAAGAAAACAAATCAATGGAAAAACGTTTTGAAGAAGAAGATGAAAAATAAGTAGAAGAGGAAGATGAAGATGAAGAGAAGCTGACAGAAGCAGAAGAGAAAGTTCAGCAAGTATCTCCAAAGACACCTAGAAAACGAGTATAGAAGAATCATCCTTCAGATCAAATTATTGGAAACAAAGATGCAAGAGTTGAGACTAGAAGAAAAATCCGTTCACCAGAACAAACACACCTAGCACTCTTATCTACAATTGAACCAAACTTTTTTGAAGAAGCCAACAAGGATGTATTTTGGAATAAGGCCACAAATGAACAATTGGATCAAATAGAGAAAAATGACACTTGGAAATTGGTTCCAAGACCAAAGAATAAGAATGTGATCAACACAAAGTGAGTTTTAAGGAATAAATTGAATGAAGATGGACATGTTACAAGGAACAAAACTAGATTGGTATGTAAAGGATATGCACAGATTGAAGGAATCAAATTTGAAGAGACATTTTTCCCAGTTGCCAGAATGGAAGCAATCCGTTTGATTTTAGCTTATGCATGCTCCAAAAATGTTAAAGTATATCAGATGGACGTAAAATCAAATTTTCTGAATGGGGAACTTGAAGAAGAAGTCTACATTGAACAAACAAAATGATTTCAGTTGTCAGAGAACATAGACTATGTTTGTAAATTAAAGAAGGCCTTGTATGGTCTAAAATAGGATCATAGAGAATGGTACTCTAGACTAGATAAGTATCTGCAGTAGGCAGGGTTCAGAAAAGGAAGTGCAGACAACAACCTCTACATCAAGGTAAGTCAAGGTAATATTTTATTAATTGAAGTTTATGATGATGATATTATTTTTGGTAGTGATGATGACAGGTTAAGCCAGAAATTTGCAAAAGACATGCATAATGAATTTGAAATGTTGTTACTTGGAGAACTATCCTTCTTTCTAGGACTTCAGATACGTCAAATCAACCAAGGAATTTTTATTTCTCAAACCAAGTATATCAAAGAAATACTAAAGAGGTTCAGAATGGAAGATTGCAAACTAGTTATCACTCCCATGCAAACCAGTTGTAATTTGAGCAAAGATGATGATTCAAAGTCTACAGATCAGAGGCAATACAGGTCAATGATTAGTAGCCTACTATATGTGACAACATCCAGACCAGATGTAATGCAGGCAATTGGACAAGTGGCACGATTTCAAGCAACACCAAAGGAATCACATGTATTAGCAGTAAAGAGGATCTTCAGATATCTCAAAGGAATAGAAGAGTTTGGATTATGGTATCCAAAAGGAAAAGATCTATCACTTATTGCCTACATAGAAGAAGATTGGGTAGGTTGTATTGATGACCGACAAATCACTAGTGTAACAGTGTTCTACTTAGGTGAGTGTTTGATATCATGGATAAGTAAGAAACAATCATCAATATATCTATCTACAGCAGAGGCAAAGTATATTGCAGCAACAACATGTTGTACACATGTTATTTGGATGAAACAAACTTTGACAGATATATAGGTTGAGTATGATGAGCCCATTCCAATATATTGTGATAACACAAGTTCCATCAGTATCTAAAAAAACCCGATGATGCACTCCAAGACGAAGCACATTCCAATCAAGTATCACTTTCTACGGGAACAGGTTGCAGAAAATAGCATCAGAGTTGAGTATGTGGGCACAAAAGAACAAGTGGAAGACATATTTACAAAACCACTTCCATAGGAAGCTTTTGAATATCTTCGCCAAAGACTTGGAGTTATTTCTACTCCAAAATGATTGATTTTTGAATGATTTTTGATTGCTTATCTTATGTGTCTTAGATGTACACAAGGAAGCACCATAAGAGGACAATTCAGTCAGGGGGAGTAGCCCCAGATGGAAAGATACCTTTGCCATTGATGACCAAGGGGGAGAGATTTATCAGATGCAGAGGACATAGACAAATTTATTAGATGCAGAGAACAGAGGCATGGTTCCAAGGGGAGCATGAGTGATATGATTTCAGTATTGCATCAGAGTGCTACCATCAATGCCAAAGGCGAAGACTGTTGATTAAGGTTGGTTGTCATTGATGTCAAACCTTTAAGAAATCCCCGTAGCACAAAGGTTTGGGTAATGGACCCAATATTGTTTGATGTAAATATGACTCATTATTGTTTTGTCATGGTTGATAAGAAGTAAATATGGATGAACTCCAAAGTGGTCCCCTTATGGTGAAAGCCCTCACGGGAAGATGCTTTGCGGAGTAAGAGAACCCATTCTTAATTGTGGAATAATGAGATGAAGGACAGTGGAACCCATTTTCGGTGGTATGTAGAATGTCACATAACTCCTCACGATTAGAGAGTTATGACCATGTGAAGTTGGAGAACCCAAGCTTGGGTAATGGACCCAAGTTTGTTTGATGGAGAACTGTATGATTTTTTCTATATTTGAAGGTAATACTATTATAGATGGATATTACATGTCATTCCATTTCTGTAGGTATATGGAATGTCACATAACTCCTCACAGTTTGAGAGTTATGGATTTACGAAGTTGGAGGACCCTCATATGTCATCTAGAAGCCCTAAAAGGTCAAAGTAGTCAAAGTGGTTTAAGAGATTTTAAAAGGTAAGTAATAAAGTGAAGTGATGAGTGTATTATAATTAAAAGTGAATTCAAAATAATTT
>ML795171.1:591067-610365 GCA_009831015.1 Picea engelmannii
AGTTGATGATGTTGGTACATATTGATGAGTCATAGTTGATGAGTAGTTGACATATGATTGGTACATGGTTGGATGCACTTGTTTATGGTATAGGTTGGTGCATGGTTGATGCACTTGTTTATGGTACAGGTTGATGCATGGTTAAGATTTATTGGTATATGTTTACAATGGTTTATCTCATAGTGATAGTGTGATAGTGGTTCCATAATTCTACTTCTACTTCAGGGTGGCAGGACGGGGAAAGGATAGGTGGTTGTAGCCACCTTCCGGTTGTAGTCGAAGAACAGAGGGGGTTGTAGCCTCTTTCTGGTTGTAGCCAAAGAATTGGGGAGTTGGAGATTCCCTCAGGTTGTAGCCAAAGAATTAGGGAGTTGGAGCTTCCCTCAGGTTGTAGCCTAAGAAACTAGGGGGTTGGAGCCTCCTTCCAGTTGCATCTAGAAAACAAAGGAAGTTGGTGCTTCCAATGAATGTAATTCTTCAAGACAAATAAGAAAAAGCATTGTGTGGTTTTCTCCCGATTTGGGTTTCGACATAAAACACTAGTGTATTGTGTACGTGTGTGATTGTTTATTTCTTACTGCTCATTATTGGATAATAATTCTACATTGATATAACATTTGAAGAAAAAGGATTATAATTATGCTATTACTGATTCACCCCCCCNACTCTTCACTGACATTTTTGTTCTCCACGCATTTTTTTTTCCCTAACATCACACACAATTTGTATGGGCACGTGGATGGCCTAGGTCTGGCTGGTTCATGTGCTTCCGCACTACCCATCAAGCTAGAAATCCCACAAAGAGACATGACATGGTATTTTATAAGGTTGGGTTGCACAAAATAACATGAAAACCTCATAAGATGTAAATGATAGCAATAGGTTTCTTACGATTTCTGGAACTCACACCAAGAACTTCACGATAACTATCTGGTATACTGGAACTTGACAATGTGACTAGACACACACCCTTTTTTCACTATTGCAAATGCCACGCTCGATGAAACTGCCTTATTGATTTGAACAATGATGAGTTTGATGACTATGTAAAGGACCGACGGATATTCCCTGGCAGCAATTTAATGACTGTGTTTTTTTTATTATTAATTGGTAGAGGCTGTGTTGGCAGCGATTCTAATTAGTAGCAATTTGTTTAGCGAGTTATTCACTTTTACCATGAAACTGCCTTATTGATTTTAACAACGATTCCTTGACAACATATCATGTGCACTGCTAAGTTAATTTTCTGACAACAATTTGGTGTGACTGCGTTTTTCCTTCTCTGAAATTTATATCCGCGCTGAATAGGATGACAACAATTTAATAAGTGATTTCTGTGTTTTTTTAGGAATAGCCTTTACTTGTAACGACATTTATTATTATAATTATTAGCGTGATAGTTATTATAAATATTACAACAACATTTTTGGTAGTTTGTATAATGATAAAACAACAAGATTTTAGTTTAAATTGAATAACCTTTTTGAGCAATTTTCTTGGTGAACAAATATTCTTGATCTTAAACAACCTTGCATTCACCAACGAATAATTACCCACTTGATGAGTTCTATTGGGGCTTACTCAACACTTTTTTTTCCTTCACTTGCCAGAAATTCGCCTAGAATGCATGCTGGAATTTCGCTCAGCTTTATATTTTCATCCTTCAATGCTGGACTGCGAGATCTTAGATACAATCTCCCTTTTTAAAATCTAGGACGCCGCTCAGCATTGAACTCATTTTTTCTCTCAGCATTGTAGGCCAGACAACACTTTTAGGCTGTGTTTCCATCCACAATTTTGCACACAGTAATTTCATCCTCATTTAATTACCCAACCTTGTGGTAGTGAATTGATTTCAGTGAGATACTTAATGCTAATTAAATTTATAATTGAAGTAGCATGTTACCTGATGGAATAGATAAAATCCACCGAATGGCATTAATAGGCAGCGCTTTAAACTTTATCATTGATAATATTGTTAGACATCCTGCTATATCTTAATATTTGTTAATGGTGTTATATCACTAGTGTTATATATTGTTATTGTTAATATTGTTACCTATTGTTAAATTGTTTAATCTAGACTTGTTAATTTAGGAAGAAAGTCGATTATTTTAAGTAGCTAGTGCAAATCAGTAGCTCACTTAATTAATTAATGGGCAGTAGGCATTTGTTATTCAGCGCATCTCGATGTGTTTAAGTACCTAATCTAGTTTACCTCTTGATAACTTTTATGACCACTAGTAGCTTGATAATAGATCGCTCCTTCGCTCATAGACATCTTGCTTAACAGATAATGGTTTTGGTTTGTTGGCGAAGTTACGTATTAGTTTCTCAGTTTCTTTTGAGTGATGTCATTTGGCGTCTTGTTGACCGGTTGCATGGGGTGTGGGAGTAGTCTTCTTGTCAGCTATTTCAGCTCCTAGCGCATTAGAGTTTTCTTGAGTCCTTGGTTTCGTTAGGTTAGGTTGTGCCAAGTTTATCGACGTGTCTACCACTTGGGGATGGCATGATTCCTGAAGAGGGGATCATAGCGCGCCCTATCGAATAATGATGAATGATAACTTGGCTAGATTTGGTGCCTTCCATGTGAGTTTTGTTGAGCGTTGTAAGTTTTCTTTTAGTGCATGGGTTGAATGCCTTCATGCATTGGGTTTGCATGCCTTGAGGTTCTAGTAATTGGTCATCAAGTTTGTTGTGTCAGGACGGGGATGTGGTCCCTTAGCTTGTAGGCCTGGTCTTGTTTGCGTCGACGAGTAGTCATTTCTCCTGGGTGTTCTATGCATGTTTCACCCAGTTTCTCTTATGCAAGTGCATGGAGTCCTAGTTGTCTGTTTCCTATTCTGTGGGCATGGCACTTGCCATCCGATGTGTTGTTTAGCTGTAATCAATGTCGTCGTCTTGTTTTTTTTTTTTAATTGCACCTTCTTCTTCACTTATAGTCGTAATGAAGGGGTTGTTACTAGATGTTATGATTATAATTAAAATAGAGCAAGTGCTAGATATGTCTATAGAGAAGAGGAGCATAGAAGATACAACTATCCAACATGAGCATTGATTTCTTGAGGAAGATGATAGCTGAATACATCTAGACTTGGTGTGTAATGCGATATAATTCCAATGGAACTCTGATCTAGAAAAGAAATTCCATCTGAAAAATATGCATACAAATTGTAGGTGGTAAGTAAAAAATCCTGTCTACAGTTCCTACTAATACATGTTCATTAGAAACAAATGGAGATGCAAACTAGAGGTTCATGAAAGGTGGGTTAGATAGTGGGTAAAAGGATTTGAAATTTGTTTAAAGAATAGAAGAGACACTCAAGGAGAGAGTGATATATCAAAGATGCCTCACAAGAAGGTCAAAAGTCATAAATGAACAATAGGGAGATTTTAATCTCGGTACAACCATGAAAACTTGGGAATGCAAGGAAACCACTCATACTAATCAAAGTGCTCAATGGAATCAAGGTGGAAAAGAATTCCATTTAAGTGGAGGAAGTAGTGAAATATTATTCACTCCAATAGAAGCCAATATGCATATCAGGAAATATAGTATGGACATATCTGGTCTAAAAAAATTGAAGCGTTAAAATGTTATTTTTTTTTATAAAGAAAGATAGAGTGTATACATGAAAATAATATATAACATTTCCAAGGATTAGTCCTACTGTTTTAGAGATAACACCTCCATGATTGTTATCAGAGTAGTGTAGTGGAATCATGGTTGTATGACAAAACTTTAGGGGTGAAGTAATGTAGGTGTGTGCATACTAAAGAAGTTCTAGTAGAAGCATAAGCAATTCATCATGTGAAAATTGGTTTTGGAAGGTTGCAGTCATATTTCTGGGAGAGGAATTCCATAAATTAAGTGAATCCCAGAAGTGGGTAAAGTCCATGAACAATTGAAGAAAGTGAGAAAATGTACCGCTAGCTGGATGAAAATTTATTTTGAGTCTCTTGCAACACTCCAAGAATTGTGGTAGCAATGAAAAGGTTTTTTGATGCTATGGAGAATGTTGGGTGAAACTCAAAATTACTGAGTACATTTACAAATTAGAATGGGATGGAAAATTAGAAAGACTGAAGAATATAAGTGATTTTTAAAGGGAATCAATAAGGGACCATGAAGAAGGGAATGGTTCTATGCTTGCTATGGAATGGAAAATATATGGCATATGAAAGGAACCATCCCCAATGGAAAAGAATTATGGTGATATTTTGGGAGATTGAAAGTATCACTGGACTCTATGATGACAAGTAAAAGAAGTATCAACTACTTCCAATTAATCTCTAAGAATATGGAAGAGAAGGAATTTTTATCCAGGTGGATATTGGTGGCCACCCACCTATTCCAACTAGCTCCTCTTGTTAGTTTTTAGTTCATCATGTTCTTCTGTACTTCTTTGTAATTGTGGGTTCTACACTTCTAGGGTTGTCTAAAGCCCTACACATCTTCCAGGTGGATACTGGTGGCAGCCCACCTAATCCAACTCGCTTATTTTGGAAGTTTTCATGTCAACACATCTTTCTCTACTTCCAGGGTCGTTTTGGGGCCCTAAACAATTTTTTTTGGCATGCCATATTTAAACTGTAGAAGAAGTAAAATTTTGACGGCATAATGCATAGTTCTCAAAAATACCTTTCCAAAGGGCTATCACACGCCTAAAACGAAGATCTTATGCAAAAGTTACAACCCTGGGAAGTTAATGTACTAGCTTACCCAAACGAGTCCCACATGAATTTTGGTGTTTCATCTCCTAGGGTTAGGTTTTTGGATGTCTAGGGTTTTGGCATTCATGTTTATCATAAAAATGATTTCAGAGCCTCATTGTAATCATCTTCTGGCGAATTAGCATAGATGTCACATCTCTTCTCAGAGATAAAGCTACCACCATTCTAGCAAGTCTTGCACTTTGTATTTTTACAGTCTCTTTACAATTCTTTCACTAATAGAAATCAAGTATTGTTGTATTTCCCTGTATCTGGAAATTTTCATGAGTATTTCATTTTAATATCTCTACTTTCATTTCGTGCCAAAAATAATTTGGATCAGTGGTATTAGAGTAGGTTGTTCTTAATCGTTTTTCAGCGCATGTCCCCGATGAGGTCCAAGTATAGACAGTTGGATCTTGAGCTTGTATCTCTTGAGGAAAATCACTCTCGCACATCCAAGAAATCCTTGATGGTGACAAAACAAAAAAATGGTGGAGAAAAATATTATATTAGCCTATTGCTTGAGAAATATCTCTCATGACAGAGGGATGAAATGATGGAGAATTTTTCACACATCCTTCAAGGCTTGCCAATAGCAACTATCACATATTCATCAAACAACCATTTTGGAGGAACCTCTCCCTTCAAGGTACAAGTTAATTTTGATATTCCCATATTTTAAGGTTAGATAGATGTAGATGCCCTAGAAAAATGGTTAAATCTATTAGAAGGTTATTTCTCTATTCAAAAATTTTATGATAGGGAAAAGATCACCTTTGCACTCCTTAAGGCTCTCCTCCATGTCAAAAATTGGTACGAAACTTACTAGGAGAAAATTTCCACAGAGGAATCTGGAATAGATGGGGTCGAGCCCACTTGGGAATTTTTTGTGGATGCCATCAAGGAACAGTACTATCCTGTTGATAACTATGAAAACTAGTATATGAGCTGGACCACACTACGGCAAGAGAAGAGCCAAACAATGTCCGAGTTCACAAATAATTTCCATACCTTATGCACCAAGATGGGTATCAAAGACTCTGAGCGACATATGGTTCTGAAATACCATGGGGATCTACATAGGTACATCCAAAACGAAATGAATTTCATAAACATCTCATCATTGGGAGCTGCCTATCGATATGCTGTCAAAATCTAGCAGAAATTTAGGCAATAGAACAAATGGGAATTTGGGTCTGCAAATATGAAACAACTAAAGCATGGTAAAGACGACTCTAACCAAGAGCCTCTAGAAAATCAGTCCAAGACAGGGGACAAGAAGGGTAAAGGAAAGACAAAGAGTGACACTGGGAAGTGGTGTGACTTCCACAAAATCCACTAGCACAACACCAATGAATGTCGCTCGAAACAATCATTGGTTGTCGAGGTCAAAGACATGGAGCCAAACTCTGATCCAGAAAATATTGAAACCAAATAGATCATCGACGCATACCCAATTGCTACTGTCGTAGCCACAACAATTCAACCAAAAGAACTAGTAGATCCTAAAGAGGAGGATCACCTCTTCCATTCACAAATGTGGGTGAAGGGGACCCCGTTTCATTTTATTGTTGATAATGACAACCAGAAGAACCTAATATTAGCTAAGGTCATCAAATAGTTTGGTTTATTGACAACACCACACTCGCATCCATACAACATTGGGTGGCTTCACCATGGACGAGATCTCTTTGTTAGCCAACAATGTCGCATGTCCTATGGCATCCAACCCTTCAAGGATAAGGTAGTGTGTTATGTTTCCCCTCTTGATGTCTGTGATGTTATTTTGGGCCAACCATATATGTGGAAACGTCATGTTGTCTACGAGTCTAGACCCCATACTATCATTATTACTCTGGGCGGTAAACTCTATAGGATACCATAGATAGTTCGGGCTACTGCTCCACCAAAATAGTACCGCAAGGTAATATCTCATACTGCAAAATTCAACCTCTTCAAATTTTGTTCAAAGGATGCACAAAATACCACTACAACCACTATAGCCTCAACACCTTCTATCCAAAAAAACATATTTCCAAAGAGAAATAAGATATTGTTTCTTCACCTAAAATGGTGCCTACACAATGCCCCATCAAATCTAGAGACAATAGGTTGGTGGAACATATTCAATCCCATTAGCAACAGGTTTGTGACAGTCTTTCAAAGACTAAGAAACAAGACTTCTCCAACAAGGCACGCATCTCACCAAGATTCGGATTCAAAAAACACTTTCCCCTCTTCCTTGGGCACTCAATGTAATGGATACCATTACTTCCTAAGGGTAGAGGACTGATCTAGGTGGATATTGGTGGCCACCCACCTATTCCAACTAGCTCCTCTTGTCAATTTTTAGGTCAACACATTCTTCTATACTTCTTTGTAATTGTGGGTTCTACACTTCTGGGGTTGTTTGAAGCCCTACACATATTCCAGGTGGATACTGATGGCTTCCCACCTAATCCAATTGGATTATTTTGGAGGTTTTCATGTTAAAACATCTTTCTGTACTTCCAGGGCCATTTTGGGGCCCTAAACAATGTTTTTTTGGCATGCCACATTCAAATTGTAGACAGAGCCAGAGTTTGATGGAATAATGCGTAGTTCTCAAAAATAACTTTCCAATGGGCTATTACGTGCTTAAAATAGAGATCATATACAAAAGTTATGACCCCAGGAAGTTAATGTACTAACTTACCCAAACAGGGCCCACATGAATTTTGGCGTTTCATCTCCTAGGGTTAGGTTTTTGGATGTATAGGGTTTTGGAATTCATGTTTATCATAAAAAGGCTTTCAGAGCCTCATTGTAATCATCTTCTAGAGAATGAGTGTATCTGTCACATCTCTTCTCAGAGATAAAGCTACCACCATTCTCGTGAATCTTGCACTCTGTATTTTTACAGTCTCTTTACAATACTTTCATTAATATAAATCAAGTATTGTTGTATTTCTCTGTTTCTAGAAATTTTCATGAGTATTTCATTGTAATATCTTTTCTTTCATTTCATTCCGAAAAATAATCCAGATCAAATTTGGGTAGCATTGCAACATTTTGTAAATTGACTAAGAAGTCAAGATGAAACCCAAATGGGTTAAGAAAAGAGAAGGGTATGTGAAAGAACCCACAAGTACTGAAGTGCTCATTCAAGGAAGGGAGGGAACGATGTGGTTATGAAAATTAAATAAATATTGAAGATCCAAATGCTATAAAATAACATGATTGGAAATGTAATTTGGTCAGGTATGATTTGGGTCAGATAGATCCATTAAATAGATGAATGCTAATATTAATATTAGCATAGTACAGGGCTGAAAATTGTAAAGTGACCAGGATTGGTTGGGCTGGAAAAGTGCTCATGAAAAAATCAATCATGTGCAATGATTTCAACAAACCTACAAATGGGTACAAGAAATTCAGTGGGACTAGAGGATATCAAGGAACAACACAGAAAGTGGTATATGAAGAAAGAGGTTGTTGAAATTGTTGTAGAAACAATTCTGTTATTGTTGTTGGAAAACCATACATAACACAAGAAATTGGAATGCCAATGCATTTATTGGCATGCTAAGCATGCATCATTAGTGCATATAAATGTGTATTAATGAATGAAAATTTGTTTATATATATATATATATATATATATATATATATATATATATATATATAACATGTTAAAGACTAGGAGTAGACTATGGTTATATATAAGAATATGACATTACTAATTGTGTTTGTTGTGAGAGGACAAAGGAAATTCATTGCATGGATGCAAGTGTTGTTGATGATGTTGCTACATATAGAAGTCATCCATATAAAAGGAAGCAACATAAAGATGAAATGTTAGATAAGAGGTTAGTGAAGGAGGAATGGGAACTCCTAGTGCTACCAACTAATTAGGTAGTATCAATTTTATTTAAAGGCAACTATGCAAGTATGAATTTTATGAATTTATGTTGCATAATTGCTGAGGGGTAGGTAAGAATTCCCTTATTTTATAAAATGAAATTTACTGTATAAGTTGAATTCATTAATGGAAATAAGATACCACTAGGTGTTGTAAAGGCTGAAGGTATGTGATAATGATAAAAGATGATAATTTTCGAATGCATACATGTGATATACTAGCATGTCATGAATATGTTAGTTATGAGTTAATAACCAAAGTAAGTAAAGGGGCATGGCCCTGTTATAGAAATGAATGCCAGTAAAGATAGTCATGTATGATGCCATGACATGGTTGGATATGGAAAGACTATAGTGCCACACAAGTATCCAAGGAAACTTCCTACTTATAACTAATGTTTGGACCACAACCTTTTTGCTAACAATACATAACACCATAGAATTTTATTCTTGGTGTAGTGTTTGGGTCGAAAGGGAAGGCATCCAAATGATTGTGCAAGAAAATGGAAGTGTATGGATGATGTGTTGAGGCATTGGCCAGACCTTCCAATCCACCATGGTGAGATGCGTGACTTAAATTAAGGGAGTTATGAAATCAATGCAAGGGTGCATTCAATAGATATGCATGGAGAGCTGTACTTATACATAATTTGTAAGTGGTAGAGTTGCATTCATGCATGATAGATTTGTTTATGATTGAATGCATTTGTTGAATTCATTTTGGTGAATATATGCATATATGATATTTAATAGAAATGATTATGCTAGCAACTGAAATGCTACAATTATTGCTAAGTTGAGAACATTTTGGAAGCTCTTAGATATTGCAATGAGAGAGTTGCAAGTTAAAGTAGTCACATGAAGATGGACTGAATGAAATCTCTATCAAGGAAACAAAGTACTATTGGATAGAGAAGGAAAAACATAATTTCTGAAAATACATGTGCAGGGAATGAAAATTTCATTCTAATTAATGAATGGATTGATGTGATTAAATTGTTAAGTGCATACAACTTTCATATCACCTTAGTAGATTTTGTAGCTATTGCAATAAAAGTATATTTCACAGGAAATACAAATGATCTATCTGGCCGAATGCAAGATGGAAGTATTGCAGGAAAAAGTGGTCTCTAGTATGGTGTTTCTGAAATCCATGAGAAAGATTGCATCCTACTCTTACAACACCCAAGAAATTATGAGATGGAATATCATACATGGGGAAAATTTGAATTTCCTTATGAAATAAATTTAAGTTTCTAAATGAAATTGTTATGATATCATATCATGTTGAATGTATGTGTGCGATACATATGAGATGATGGTTATTGAAGCTGATAATTTGACACTCTCCTTGTGTGTGGAAGCCTTGAAAAGATGGATCAATGAAGGACTGTGCAATAGTGAAAGGATTCCTAAGCCTAGAAGGGTGAATGGCAAGGAAGATGCAACTCATCAATGCTACAGTGGGATGAATTCTTTCATGGAGAATCTCTATGGAATAGATACAAGGAATTCCAGTTGTAGTATGGAGACATGAATCTAGTGCTTGAAATGAAGAACACCAGAAGGATAACAAACTTCAATAGAAAAGGCATGGAGTTTTTGGAATAGTTTTGAATGTACATTGTATATAATGCACCGAGGAGAGTGCATAAATAAGGGGGATGGGAATGTAATACCCCATGTTGTGCCCCAATTGTAATGTACATATAGGTTGGTGGGCCATGATACTTTGGGCCAGAGTTCCATTGTAAATATGTTTTGAGGCTGAAGTGCCTATGTGATTATTAGATCGGAGAGCCTAGATTGATAAAATGCTAGCATGCCTATATTGTAATATGTAAACACTCATATTATTAATAAAATACATCAATACTATAGACCGACTAGATGAAGGAGTATGGGGGGAAAACTCCACTAGAAAGGGAAGTGGGGATAAGAGTCTAGGAAAGGGGCTAAGATAAGGGGGCTTAATCCCAATGGAATATTATATTAATATTCCTTAAATACAAAGTATGGATATGAATATATCATAAGTTTCTAAAGTGGGGATAAGGGAGTTCCTTGAGTGCCATGTGTCATAAAGGGCACATGAAAATATATTTGGGGGATTTAGTACTTTACCCCATCATTTGATCATCATGCCTTCATCATTGATGGATTGATAATTATTCCATCATTCTACCCTATCATTCTTACACTATTGCTTCCATCACCGTACTTGTACATGGTGTTGTTGTTGTTGAAGAAGTATATTTTAAAGATTGTATGTTGTGGAAGAGGCGGGTTTTCAGGTCTGTGAGTAGTTTCTTTGGGTGAGAAATTATTGGGAACTATTCCTTGGTGCATTGAGAAATAGCTATAGGGCTCACAGACTTCCTGTCTGGCCTATTGTTGAAGCCCCGAAAGGGAATTGGGGCAGCCAAAGGACTGTTGAGCAAAGAAGGGGCACACTTCCTGGGGTGAGACAAAAATATGGGGAATGAGGGACTGTAGGATAGTTGCATCAATTGGGCACCTTGGACTAATCAATTCTGTTGATTATTAGACCCATGTTTTCTAGATTTGACACATGAGTCTGATCATTATGGCTATTGATAGATGTTATCCTGGATTAGGATTCCTTTTTCCTGGTGGAGTTTAAGTCCCAACCCAAGGGTGACCCACTATTGAGAGTTATGAGAAATGTGGTCTATGGATGGGAGGAACGTGGAAGGTCTACACACAATTGGTTTTTTTACAACAACATATAAGTGTTCTTCTAAATAAGTATTATTTTTCTATGTCTGTTGTAATTATATTTACATGTTATTTATTCTGTGTAATGTATTTATTTTTGTTTCTTAAATTGTATATGTATGCACTGGTTATTGTATGTTGTTATTATTTTGTATAACTCTGCGCATATGTTGATATTACTAGTAAAGTAAATTGGTATCGGAGGTCAAAACTTTGGATGTGGAATTGCCCAACATGGAGTTGAGGATGTTACAAAGTTCTATCAAAGCTCCAGTTTTAACATTGAGCTTGCATGAGCCGATTTAACAGAGCGTTGAAGTGATAATTGCAAAAAAAATAAAAATCCTGAGTATGTCTACAAGTTGCTTGATGAAATTATTACAGTGGAATGTGGAAGAATTCTTGGAAAATTTCATGTGCAATTGCAAGAATCAAGAATATGAATTAAAATCCCCAATTTAAATCTCAAATTGGGAAATTCGGGCCTGTAATAGGCCGAATTTCATGTTGTAGAGAACACATAATGAAATTGGGCATTTCTGGGAAAAATCCCCAAATTCACGGTTAAATTTGACAACGAAGGATTAAATCCCATGTGTAGAGATTAAATGGATGCTTACGAGAACATATTTGGATATATTGAGCTAATTGTAGAGATCTAATGGTGGCCATTGAAATATTTTTGAAATTATGTAATATTGGGCATTTTTTTAAATTTCTGAAAATAGGAAAAATTGGAAAAAATTGGGAATCTTTTCATATAGTAACGTCATCCTGACATGGAGGAAACGTGTCAATTGATGTGGCATAGTGGACTATAGGATAGTTAAAACAATTGGGCACCTTGGACTAAGCAATTATGTTGATTATTAGACCTGTGTATGCTAGAGTTGGCACCTTAGTTTGAGCATTATGGCTATTGACAAAACTTAGCGTGGCTTACGATTCCTTTTCCCTAGTAGAGTTTTAGTCTCGACTTAAGGGTGAACCACTATCGAGAGTTATGAGAAGTGTGGTCTATGGTTGGGAGGAACGTGGAAGGTCTGCACACAATTGGTGTTTTTACAACAACATATATGTGTTCTTCTAAATAATTATTTTTTTGTTGTGCCTGCTATAATTATATTTACATGTTTAATGTGTGTAATGTATTTATTTATGTTTCTTAAATTGTATATGTATGCACTGGTTATTGTATGGTGTTATCATTCCACACAACTATTTGTATATGCAAAGTTTATCAATAAAGTAAATTGGTATCGAAGGTCAAAAAATTGGATGTGGCATTGCCCAACAAGGAGCTGGGGATGTTACAATATCCAACCATATAGATCAAAGTCAACCATAAATTTTCCATTAAATCAATCATATCAACCATATAATCAACTATACCAATTACCTAATAAAAAACATTATCAACATGGTTAACCATATGATTAATCATATGGAAAACCATGTAATCTACCATATACCTAACATGAGGAGCCATATGGTCAACCACATGATGAATAATGTAGCATATATTATTCTAAACTATATGACCAACCATGTAATAAATCAACCAAATTGGTGTATGAGACCCCCATGTTTCTGGGACAAGGGACCCCCTCTGTTTAGCAATTTGACTACTACAGTCTATGGAGGTATGCATGCCCTACCCCCCTTGGAATTTGAACTTCTAACCTCCAAAGAAGAAACACGTGTTCTTAACCATTACACCCACTTAAATTATATATAATCAATCATATAAACAACCATACAATCTCTATTATATAGTAACCCATATAATCAACTATATGATCAATCATAATGCCAACCATATAATCAACTATATGGTAAACCATAATGCCAACCATATGGTCAACTATGTAGTCAACCTTATTAAAACAATTGGAAATGTATATGGTAAACCATAGTGCCAACCAACCATATGGTGAACTATGTAGTCAACCTTGCTAAAACAATTGGAGATGTGATTGTAGACAATTTGAATCATAACGTAAACACTATAGATTATAAAATTATATAATCTTATAAATTCAACTATATAAAAAATTCCATATAATATTATAAATTCAACTATATAATCATTCCTATAATAAAAAATAAAGTTAACTATATAAACTATAAAGTTAAACATATCTAACATATAATCCAAAATAAAGTGAACTATATAGATCACAAAGTTACAAAGTCAAACATGTCTATCATATAGTCATCCATATCAACGATAATGATAACTAATACATGTATCATATAATCAATTATATAAAACAAACATTATACATCATAGTTAACCATATAGTCATCTATATAAATTATAGTCAACTATTTACACTATACAATCATTTATATAAATCACAATCATAGTCAATCGTATTATTAATTATACAAAGCATACTTAATATATAATATTATAAATTCAACTATATAACCATTCCTATAATAAAAAATAAAGTTAATTATATAAACTATAAAGTTAAACATATCTAACATATAAGCCAAAATACTCGGATGGGGTGACAAATGGCAAGAGAGGGGGACAGGTGGCAGCAACTGGCGGGGAGAGTTAATACCCCAAGCCGCCATCCCTGACGCTATTAACTCCCCATGGAATACACCATAGGGGATATTAACTCAGTGCGCTTGCAGAAGCCCATGGAGGAGAGCTCCATCTAGGTCATTGGTACTAGATGCTTGAACTAGTCCCGTTAGTCTTCAATGGCGATGAGAGGGACTTCAATGGCACTCAGTGGAATTAAAATTGACCAAGGCGCCTATTCTCACCCAATGTTTGATAGCTACCACCTCTATTATGTGCTTCTTGGCCCTCCTGGCCTCTTTGCTTAACTCCAGTGTGACCTTCATATTTCCTCAGACCAACATCATCCTCATTCCCTGGTTCTCACCATGCCTCGAGATAGAGGCAAGCCAAAGCATTCCACCAGGAACAAAAATGCTTTCACTCGAGATAATCGGCTCATAGCTTCTCAGAGAGCCTTGATAGCTCATTTCAGCCAACCCCGTAGACCCTCCAGTAAAGCTCAATCCACCCTGCGCATTTCAAAAGAGGAAAACCCACCCACCTCACCCCAGACTCAAGCTCACCCTCCCTTACGCATTCTCAAATCAGAAACCTTGTCCCTGACTGAGCTTTCTCTTCAACCATCCCATCTCGCTTCGGCTTTCCCCAACACAGCCAAAGAGGAAGCCCTTTTGTCACCTCAGCATTCGGGCACGAAGGTGGAAGAGGTTGAGCCACCTCCTCAGCCTGGCCCTATCCTGGTACAATTGCAAGCGTCCCCCGTGACTTTCAGCCACTCCACCTCCCACAACTTTCAGCCACACTGGTGGGAAGGGGGTTGCATTGTGGAGGAGGAAATCTCCCCAAGTTGGCAACTAGCAGGAAATGGGCAAGACACAGGCAAGGTTGGTGTTGAAGAAGGCAATGGCAGTGTTGGCGATGGCTCACACCACACATTTTATCTCGTAACGGAGCAATTGGAGCTTCTCTTTGACATCCGACAGTGGTAGGATGAGAAAGTGCACGACCAAAGCACCATCCATCAGTGATTAGATCAGTTGTTCGAAGCACTCTCAGACGCCCCTTCTCAAGCTCAATGCCCCACCTACAAGCATAAGTTCATCCCGGCCTACACCGTCCAGGTTCCCCAAAGGCTTGACGTGGCCCACCCCTATCTCTGGTTCATGTCAATTCTCATTTTTAGAATGAATAATGATTTATTTTTACTCTTTTTTATAGTTTTGTAACCATCATAGAAATGGTGGCTCTGAAAGAAGTCTGCCCTAGGCTAGTTAAGAGGAATGAATCTCCTGTTAAAATTCTCATCTTTCGCTCTAATTTTTGTAAACTAAAACTCCATCATTATAATCATACCACCATTTGGAACCACTTGTTCTGGTTTCCTTTATGTGACGAAACAGATGACTATCAAATTATATACAAATATACACTCATTATAATATAATACAAGCTTTTCTTTATTTAAAAAAAAATAAAAATATAATCCAAAATAAAGTGAACTATATAGATTACAAAGTCAAACATGTCTATCATATATTCATCCATATCAACATTAACGATAACTAATGCATGTATCATACAATCAATTATATAAACCAAACATTATACATCATAGTTAACCATATAGTCATCTATATAAATTATAGTCAACTATTTACACTATACAATCATTTATATAAATCACAATCATAGTCAATCGTATTATTAATTATACAAAGCATACTTAATAATGAAATTAATCATTAATTCATAGATAATAATAAAATCAATTAGTTATATTTAATTCATAGATAATAATAAAATTAATTATTTATATGAGTATGCACATTTTCATAAAGTTTAGTAGTCAAATCTGGTTATTATTATTATGATGTAATCAACAATATAATTGACTAAAATCACTTATAATATTATCATATAAATCTTATACTCATTCATATAAGTCATAATCAACTATAAAGTCAACAACAATTATAAACTATATAATTAACCACATTAACTATTAAAAAAACGAACTTTACAATTTTTTTTTTGTTACCAATTTTTTATTATCTAAATTTACATGGTAGACATTTTAAAACCATCTCTCAAAACTACATCTTTAATGATATCATCAAACCAAATTAGTTTTTGTTTCTAGTGCAAATTCCACATTATATTGATAATAATATAATCTTTTTACAAAATCAGAAACACTACTAACAAAGATGTCCTATATATGGACAGTCCAGTACATAGAAAGGCAGCCATATAGACTTGATCAAAGACCAAAAAACTGACTAGTATCATCATCTTCAGTAGAACGAAAAAAAACTACAAGCCGGTCTAGGATCTTCTATCCAAGAGGAGAACAAAAAAATACTAAGGCTTGTCCCAAAAGAGAACAATGACAAAGAGAGACCCCGGGAAAATCAATACATATTTATGAAAAGGGTAGGGCCCTCATAGCCATCAACCCAAAGAATATAAGCAATTCTCCCTCGTCTACTGGAAAGAGCCTTTTTTGAAAGGTAATTAGCTTGTTTGTTTTCTTCCCTGTATACGTGAGCAAAGGAGATAGACCTGAAGAGCGGGATGAGTTCATCTATTCTATCTTTCCAACCATCAATATTTGTCACCATTAGTGCATCTTTTCGATGAAGCCAATATATGACCATCTTAGAGTCCCCCGAAACATGTAAATCATAAACTGTGAGTCTAGCTGCAAGAGTTATTAGAGCCCAAGATCCCATAAGTTCAGCTATGGAATTAGTACCTTTTCCACAATTTAGGATCCATCTATATTCTCTACGGTCAACAAGATTTATGACACCACCATCGCCACTAAGAAGACCATTTTGTTGATCAGCCCCATCAAACCAAGCAAGATATTTATCTACAGAACGAGTTGTGGAAGTAAACCTTGGAATACGATCTTTAGGAAATTTCTTTAATACACCCATAGCTCATTGGGCTAGATAAAAAATTCTCTGCAGTGAAGGTGGCTTTTCTTCAAAGATGGACTTATTACTGTCTATCCAAATGTACCAGCAAATATAGGCCGGAAGAGCATGAATATTAGAATTCTGAGATGCCCAATTTTGGAAACATTCATTCACCGTTTTGTTGTTCCATCCATTAGCTAGATGTAAAACCTTTTTAACTTCCTCCCAAACTGATATAGTGAAGGTACAATTTACAAATAAATGTTTTGTTGATTCTCTTTTATTTTTTCACATATTACATAAGCTTGGCCCCTTCCATCCTCTCTTCTGCAAATTTTTCCAGGATAATATCTTGTTTTCAACTAAAATCCAAGCAAGCAGTCCCATTTCCAAAGTTTTCTCCTCCAGCCATCGAGTTTGTATTTCCACAGTTTATTGGATAAAGCTTCATAAAAATTCTTAACGGAAATATGGCCATACATATCACCCCCAGTCCAAATCAACTTGTCCTATCTATCCACTAAAGAAATACCAAAATAGATCAAGCTCTGCATGTAGCTATCCCATTCCACAACAAGATTCTCTTCCAGCTCCAACTCAATGCTACTAAACTAGCATGATCTAGTCGTGCTCCCAATCATCCTCTGGCTCGCTTGAAATAATATATGAATATCCTTTTGATTTAGTTGATTCACCAAATCTTGAGACAAAAAGGCATCTTGTCCCAGGCCTAAAATCACATCCTTCCCGACTGTAATTGAGTGTCCCGAGCCCGAATTCCATGCCATTCACTGAAGAATGATAGGCAAAGTGTTTTGTATATTTTTCCATGACTGAGATCCATAAGAATAGAGAAAATCCATCGATCGTAGCCAAGTCGAGACTAATCCATGCGGAAAGTATTTGTCCTTTCGTACCCTTTGCCAAATTCATGGTTTCATCAGAGCTTTCCACAAGGTGTTTGAAGCCAATTCTCTATATAAGAAAAATATATTTCGAAGGCCCCAACCTCCATAATGTTTGGGTCTTTCTATGGAGTGCCAACTGCATAAATGATACCTACGCTTGAAATTGTTGCCTGGTCAAAGGAAAGTGATGCTTAGCTTAAGTATCCTATGAAGAACAACAATTTAAATATAAGCAAGGGCCATCCAATAGATAGGTTGGCTCTCTAACACCACCCTTATCAATACAAATCGTCCCCCAAGGGACAACCATCTATTACACCAATGAGTTATCCTATTCTCGAACTTGTCAATTAGCCATTGTCGATCCTCTGATTTATAACTATCTGGTTTCAACACATACCCCATATATTTAAATCCCAATGCAAGCTCTGTACAGTATAAGAGAATAATTTCTTGTATAGACCGAAGAGTTTCCAGAGAGACCCCTGAGTGTAGAAATACAGACTTCTGAGCATTAATCACCAGGCCCGAGGCATGAAAAAAAACTTGAAGAATAACTTGTATTTTCTCCCACTCTGTCAGGGACACTCTTTTTATAATTAGAATATCATCAACAAATAATAGATGAAGAACCTTAATCAATCTGGAGACCTTAATTCTAGAAATAGTACCATCAACTTCTGCTTTTCAAAGAGAAAGGCTAAGCCCTTCCATAACCATAAGACTAGAAGGGGTGACAACAGGCAACCCTGTCTAAGTCCTATGTTGGTTTTAAAAAAATTAGAATCCTCCCCATTAATCAAAATAGCATAAGTAGTAGAGGAAACACAAGCCATAATCCAATTGGTAGTTGGAATACCGAATCCACATTGTAGCAATATTAACCTTAGGAAATCCCAATTGGTAAAATCATAAGCCTTTTTTAAATCGAGTTTCAGAATTATGGCTTGTAGTTTTTTACTTTTAATACTGTGTAAACACTCTTGGGCAATACCAATAGCATCGAGAATTTGCCTACCTTTAATAAAATCCAGTTGCTCTTCTGATAAAGATCTGGACAAAAAAATTCTAATTCTCTTAGCAATCACTTTTGCAATTATCTTGTAGCATAAATTTCATAGAGAAATAGGACGAAAATTAGTGAACGCTGAGGGATTATTCACTTTGGGAATCAAGGCCAGAAAAATTGAGTTAATAAACTGATAACCTCCCCTCTGATTCTAGTTTCTTCAACCATATCTAATAAATCTTGTCCAACCAACTCGAAAAAGGATAAGAAGAACTCCATAGTCCATCCATCTGGACCAGGACTTTTGTCCTTATCAAAGCCCCTTAGAATCTCATAAATTTCATCCTTTGAAACAACCTTTTCCAGTAAGAGTAATTCATCCTCCTGCACAAAGCTAGGGAACAACCTGACAGAGTTGATTGAATATACAATAGAGTTCTAGTCAATATCTCTAAAGAAAGTTTTAAAATATTTTATTGTTTCATTCTTGATGGCTTGCTACCCCATATGTATGCTCCGTGTGTCAGCATTAATCTCCCATATATATATATATATAT
>ML795171.1:610405-635108 GCA_009831015.1 Picea engelmannii
ATCTAGCAAAATGATGAAAGAACTTAGTGTTCTTATCACCACTTTTAATCCAAATCGCTCTACTTTTCTGTCGCCACCTTTCTTCCTCTTCCAACAATAACTTCTTCCTCTCTGCTTCAAGTTTTAACACTGTATGACCAATGTTTTCTAAACTATTTCCTTGAATCATATGTTCATATCTGTTTGCAAGGACCTCTTCAATCTTATCCAAGTCCAACAAATCCCGAATATGCTTCTCCTTAGCCCATAG
This sequence comes from Picea engelmannii, assembly GCA_009831015.1. Lineage (NCBI taxonomy): Eukaryota > Viridiplantae > Streptophyta > Pinopsida > Pinales > Pinaceae > Picea > Picea engelmannii. The sequence goes on from ML795171.1 coordinate 610,656, forward strand.
TTTGACTCGTGCTTTTAAAGAAGTGAGTTTCCCCACCAGTCTCCATTGAGCACCTGTAATATGATGAAGACATGGATTGTTCCAAACATCCCTTACCATCTCCACAAAATAATCCTCCCCATTCCAAACAGGGTTTAGTTTGAAAGGATAAGCAACCGCTAGAATCCCCACACGAAACTCAAGGATAACTAGTGTGTGATCAGACAGGAAAGGAAATTGAACCCAAGTCATATACCTTAGAGTTGAAGCAATTAGATACTCAGCTATATAAATCCGGTCATGCCATTTTGCAATACAATCATCCCCTGACCGACCATTCCTCCACATAGGCACAATCTTTGCAGGAGCAACATCCACTAAAGAGTTTTAAAAAAAAAGTGATTTGAAATAACCTGCCAAAGAGTCTTGTAACATTGAATGTCCCCAAACCTATGCTAAAGAGGTAGTGAAATTGAAATATCTAGCAATAATGAGATCCTTATGAGCTAAAATACTTGTAGCATCCACTGAATCCCAGAATTATTTTCGGTCCTGACAGGGTCCGTAAACATTCAGAAGTGATAATTTTATGTTGTCCATTAGGGAGTGTCCTAACAAAATAATACCACCAGTACTTAGAAAGGGATCTAGAGAAAAACAATTTGGATCCTAAGAAGCAAGTAATCCACCAGATGTCCCCATAGTACTAAAAACACAAATCATCCAATCTGGCCTGAGCTTATTCATAAAAAACCTTGCGTTATCTGCAACCACCATAGTTTCTTGTAAGAAGATAATATTAGGAGAATTGTTTTTCAAAAGTCTACGAAGGGAGGCTTGTTTCAGGGGTCCTCCTACCCCTCTGATATTGAGGGAAACTAGGATCATGATTTATCCCTTTTCAGGGCTTTCAATCCTCTAAGCGCCCCAAGATCAGTAAAAGTATTAGTAATTGTAAGAGAAGTGGTGTTGGTAGACCCCGCCTTCCTATGGGACTTCTTGTTTTAATTAGCAAGACTTCAGACCCTAATTCCCTTGACCATGCTGGATCAGAAATGATATGGGGCCCCTTACTTTGACTATCAAAAGAATTCTCTAATGAAGACAGCCTAACCACAGGAGTAGGGCCCATGAAGGTCAGAATCAGTAAAGGGTTAGAATCCATATTCATGGAAGGAATTAAATCTGTTAATATTCTATCCAAGGAAGTGTCACTAGGAGCTGGTTTAGAAAAATTGGGAGCATCAAAAGTATCTTCCTCAATCCCAATACAACTAAAAGAAAGGTATGTTACCACCTCAGTAGGTGAAACCTCACAAGGACTTGTAGAATTGTCCCCATCCACAATCGATTTCTTAGGATTAGTGTAAAAATTCTTTTCAGTTTCTAGAACCGGCCTTTAAGACTGGTTTGGGAAAAGGATAGAATTTAAGTGGTCACGCTCCCAAGTCGTTAACGAAAAATAAAGTTTAGGACAAAAACCAAACCAAACCAAACCAATTATCCCTTACGATTATATAGACTATACAATTAGAAATATCTACTACTATTATTATAACCATATAAATTGTATCTCTCACAATATAGTTCAACATATATTCATTTATAATTAAACTATTTTCAATGATATTTAAATTTTATAACAAAAATAAAACTGAATATAAATGAACATTTTCAAATGTTACAATCCCACATATCCCTCTTTTAATTAATATCAAATTTCACAAAATAACTTAACACGTTTATTTATTATTATTATTATTATTTACACCATGTAAATTACACATCATGATATAATATAAGTAATATTATATTATATTATATTATTAATATGGTGAACCATAAAGTAATAGGTTGGTGTTTCCATGTTTATCCATTCTTGACAATACCTATGCACCATTACACTTTGGTAGGTGTTATTTCATGACCAAAGCATATTCATTTTTTCACTTTTGAAACTATTTATATAGTATACAGTTTGAGTTAGTTTAATAGTTAAGAATATGTGTTTCCTCTTTGGAAGTTACATGTTCAAATATATAGGGGAGTAGGGTGTGTATACCTCTGTAGACTTTAACAATCAAATAGGTGGGTGGAGGAGGTCCCTTGTCCTACAAACAAGGGGATCTCATACACCAATTTGATGTCTTTGATCATGACCTTAAAAATGGTTATTATTGTTATTATTAAATGCATGTTTGTTAGTCTATATATATAATAAATAAGTAAAATGCACTCTTTATATTTATATATATATATATATATATATAAGTTCAATGCATTACTTCAACTAGTTGTTATCAATATTATATATATATATAAGTTCAATGCATTACTTCAATTAGTTGTTATCAATATTATTAGGTATTTGGTTAATTTCATGTTAATAAGTGTTCAATTAAACTTTATTGAGTAAAGTGAATTAATTTACAATAATAAATTTATTATAGATATCCATTCAGAAATGTGAAGAACAACCCACAAATTCCTCTACAAAATTGAACCTTTTCCTATAAACTAAACCCACAAATTCCTCTACAAAATTGAATCTTTTCCTATAAACTAAACACTTTTTTAACAAAATTATTTAATTTGATTATGATAAAAAAAAAAAAATAGCTTAAATCATAAAAAGGACAAAAGATAAGTTCAAGATCATCAATATGCTTTTATATAAAATTGTAAATAACAACTATAATTATACGTAATTATTACCCTAATAATAATAATAATAATAATAAACTTAGGCCACTTGAATTCAATATCAGCACATTGTGTTTACTCGTGAGGAGACACCCAAAAATCCATCCATGTTAAGGGTTGGTGCGGCCATGGGTACAATCCTCGATGACTTAGATGAGCAGCCCCTGGTTTGTGGTTTCTTAGCCAATGATTGAAATGTCATCCCCGAAAGTGACGAACATTCCTAACAAACAAAAAAATAATAATAAACTTACGATCATGATGTAAGGATATATTTGTTTATTAAAGGACTTCTTTCTTATAGTGATTTTACTACTTATTTTTTCATGATGTGAATTAAATGGTTATATAAATAATAATAGATTGATATTAATATTAATAAATTATTATTATTATAATATAATATTGTTTTATGTGTTTGGTGGTTAATTAGGACAATATGGTATATGTCCATTAGCATGAATAAAACATATTTTATGTTCATGACATATATATATATATATATATATATATATATATATATATATATTTGAAAAAATTAAAATTACATCTATATATGTAAAAGGCATTTTTGCTCGTTGAAATCTAAAAAATGGAATTCCATTGATACTACCATAGATCCCATAATATCTACAAATCTATGCAATATTTGAGGATTGAACTATCTTTTCAAGGTTATCTGAATGCTCAGAATTTTACAAAAAAGAAATAAACAAGTACCATATCCATGATCTTCTCATATTAGAAAGTGATCACAATCATCTACATACAAGCAAACACTTGAAGAAAATAATATCTTGTTTGCTACAACCATGAGTCACGAAAAATATTTTGTGAGGAGAGCCTCACATGTTTCTAAAATTTTCCAAATTCCTTCATCCAATGTTAGTCCAACTTTGGAGAGTCTATCACCTTCTCGATTCTTGATCTTGTAGACATGGTCAAAACATATGTAGGAGAAATCATTTTAATTGTTTTGTATCTCTTGAAATAATGGAAGCAAAGTGAAATTATAGATGTTTAAATCCCCTTTCATCCATTGAATCACTGGCATGGAGGTGTCATATATGTGAAGATATGTGATTCCCTTTTCCTTGTTTGTGTGTAGAGTAAGATTAAGATCCATAACCTCACAATTTTTTTTATTTTCATTGCCAATGACATTTTATAAAGAGATGGAGTGATCAAGTGAAAGGTGATGCCCTCAGCTCCCCCATGAGGAGGATCCCTCTGAGATGCATCGTCAAAGAAGGCCCTTGGCATGTCTCTTTTGACTGGGTCTAACATTGTCTTGTTAGGTTGAAAAGTCTTATTGTGTTGAGGAAATGATGAAATAATGTTTGTGCTTTAAAGAGAACATTTTAAGGGGATTGGGTCCTTATCTTCAAAGAGATATTGATTCCCGGCTATCCAAATTCCCCAAGAAATTGTAAAAGGAGTAAGTTGGGGGTTTGGAGAGGTGTTGGAGAGCCAATATTTTAGAGCTTCTTCTATATTTTTTCCTAACCAAGGATTGGATAGCCTTGTGATTTTATCAACCTCTCTCCAAACTTATAAAGTAAAATTGCAAGAAAGGATCAGATGGTAGTTAGTCTCAATTTATTTCCTTCATAGACAATATCTTCTAGGTCACTGAAAGCTTCCCTTTTATCTCTTATCTTAGGTAAGAGCCTTGTTGTTTATCAAAATCCAGATGAAAGTTTTTGTTTTGTTGGGAGTTTCATCTTCCATATTGTTTTCCCTACCATGGAAACTCTTCTTCCCTATTTTCTTGGGCTAGAGATTTATATATATCCTTGGTTCATAGGCACTTAATCGATTCAAGGACCAAAGAAAATGATCATCCTATTTTGAGAGATGTATGAAGGAACTCTAGAGTGATTTTATATAGGTGTTCCAAGAGTCATCATACTCAATTCCAAGACGATTTCTTTCCAATAGAGCCATCTAATTTTCCTTCTTGCTTGATTTCCACTTACAACTTGATTTAAAAAAGTAGAGGCCCAGTATATGAAGTTCTTGGATGAGAGGAGAAGGGATAATGTAACTATTCTTACAATCGATACATCGATCCTTACCAATGAGAACCTATGCACCATTACCAACTTTGCATATTAACCAATTCCCAATAAAGCAAAATGCATCTAGAATTGATTTCCATATAATGGAGCCATTTTGCAATTTTTTAAGGGGTTTTCTGATCCAATCTGCAAAATATTCCTAGGGAAAATATTTTTCCTTTGTTTCTTGTTCCCATAGGCCGATACCCAAAATAAGATCCCAATTTGTTTTTTCAAGGCTCTAGAGAAAAGGAGTGGATAAATATCTCCAAGAGGTTAAGACCATTTTTTCTTCTCCATGTCCCCAAACCATAAAATATTCAACAAATTTGTTTAAATTTTCCTAGAATCCCTTTAGGAATCTAGGCTAAGGACATTCAATAGTTCAGTACGACTTCGAGTTCCTTTACTAAGACTAGTCTTCCATCTCTGGAGAGCCATTTATTGCACCTAGTGTTTACTTTCCTTTCTAGTTTTTCTAGTAGCCATAATGAGTGAATATTTATGTAATGGTTTTCCTTCAAGAGAAATCCCAAGTATTTGAGACCAACTTCAAGGTCCTTAATTGAAAGGAGAGTACCTGGGAGATGTTTTGTTTGAGAGATGTTGATCCATATTTATGAGGGGAATGAAATGAAAACATGGATCTATAATATTAACACAGAGACACATTGAATAATAACAGAGATATAGTAAAACTTGACCTCTATTAAATGAGAAATGTGTTGAAACTGTAAAATGCAGACTGAAACAAGCTTGCTAGAATGGTGGCAACAAATCTATGAGAAGAGATGTGACAACTATGATGATTCGCAAGAATATGAGTACAATAAGGCTCCAAATGCCTTTTTACATCAAACATGAATTCCAAAACCATAGACATCCAAAAACCTAACCCTAGCAGATGAAGTGCCAAAAGTCATGTCGCCCCCGTTGGGGTAAGTTGGTAGATCAACTTCCTGGGGTCGTAACTTTTGAATACGATCTATGTTTGGGGCGTTTGATACCTCGTTGGAAAGGTCTATCCGGGAAGTACAAATTTAGATAATTATTAAGGTATTCTAGGAAGAACCCATACCCCCATAAAGTCCAAAAAAATGTTGTTGAGGGCATCAAAACGCCCCTAGAAGCTTGGAACTTGAAAATCTAGAAAAAAAACTATTAAGATGAAAATTGCAACTACCAAGATGAAATTTGTATGTGAGATAGATGGAAGAGGTGGTTGGACACAAATATACACTTGGATCAATCCACCTCCTTAGGAATAAATGGTCTCCATTGTGTTGAGTTCCCCCATCATATGAGGAAACTTCTGTTGAATTTGGCCCCGAGTGAGCCACTTGCCTTGGTGCAGGATTTTCCCTACCTTAACAACCCGATAAAGCTGAAGCTTTTGTTGGTGAGTGCCCTTGACCTGTGTGTCCACGATCTGATCAGTGGATGCATGCTCCATGTAGTCAAGGTTGAGCTATGTTAGTGTAAATTGTTCTGATATCTTTAAGGTGTCCAATAATGGTGGAAAGTATGGCCGAAAGAGGTCCACATTAAACATTGGGTGCAAGCCAAGGAAGGGGGGAATTTTGAGCTCAAAAACATTGTCACCCACAACCTTGGTGATGGTATAAGGTCCATAGTGGAGTGGATGAAGCTTCCGATGGGGTCCTGTAAGGTGTTCTTTCTACAAGTGAAACCAAGCTTTATCTCCCACTTGAAACTTGTGTGGAACCCAGTGTTATTCATGGCTCTTCTTGTACTTGGCATTGGACTTCTGCAAAATATCATGAACCTTTTGGCAGATGTGATAGATTCGTTCAATGAAATGGGTGGCTGTGTCGGCTTCATTTTGCACATGGCATGATTCTTCCTATGTGGATGTGAGGGGTAGTACAACATCCATGGGACCCAATGGTTGAAATAAAAACCCCACCTAAAAGGGGTTGTGGTTGGTTGAGCTATGTATGGCTCTGTTGTAACTATGTTGAACATAGGGAAGACTCTCATCCCATGTGCTTAGATTCTTGGAATTGTACATGCGCAAAATATGCACGGTCATCTTGTTGACGACCTCGGTTTGGCTGTCCGTTTGGGGGTGGAAGGTCATGGATTTGGGGATCTTGGTGTCCAACCATGACCAGAGGCTCGACTAGAATGTGTTGAAGAACCAGATGTCCCGATTAGAGCCGATGGTTTGTGGTATCCCAAAATGTAACCACAATATTTTGAAGAAGAGCTTGGTAGTGGCCTCTACTTTGATGCTCTTGTTGTAGGCGACCAAAATCTCCATCTTGGAAAATTGATCAACAACCAAGAAAACACAGTGATTTCCCTGCTTGGTTGAAGGAAGGCCCAACATGTAGTCCATCAATATGGATTCCTAGGGCTTGTCAGGAGTAGGTATATGGGTGTACATTCCTTGTTTCTTAATGGTCGATTTGACAATTGCGTAGGTCGTATAGGACCTGATATACTTGCTGACATCCTATCAGAGTTTCATCCAATAGAAATGTTGTTGCAACACTACCATTGTCTTCTCTACGCCAGATTTTCCTGCCACCCGACTATAGTGAGCTTCCCAAATCATCTTCGCTCACTCACCTGATGGAATGCAAAGATGGCCTAGATGGCACATTAACCCATCGTGCAGATGAAAATCAGTGATATTTGTGTTGGTTCCCAACATCTGGTACGCAGTGGTTAAGTCAGGATCTCGCTCATAGAGTTGGGGCCATCCAAATTTTTCATGTCTGTAGGAGTGTAGCACCATGGTTAGTGCGGAAAATGGAGGTCGGCTTAGGCAGTCATCAACGTGGTTGGTGCTCCCTTTCTTATACATGATGTTCAGATGGAACTTCTGCAAGTATGTGGACCACTTCTGATGGAGGTCATTCTGCAATTTTCCTTGTGTATGTAAACTACAAAGGATTATGATCAGTATGGATAATTTTCTCCTTTCCAATAATGTCATTTCTCCACTGGCGGTATGCTTGTACAATGGAGTACATTTCTTTGTCGTAATTGGGGTACTTACAAAATATTTGATAATGTCTCACTATGATAGGCCACGAGATGTCCATGTTGAGTGAGAATTGAGCCCACAATATTGTCTGAAGCATATGTTTCAATATCAAATGACTGTTGTAGGTTGGGTAATGAGAGCCTTGTGGTTGAGCACAAGTGTTGCTTCAAATCATCAAACGCTTTATGTTGCGATTGGCCCCACATGAATTTTTCCTTACCACCTCCCCTGGTCACTTGGCTAAGGGCCCATGTAATGTGGGAGAATCCCAAACCGAACTTACGATAGAAATTAGCAAGGCCTAAGAAGCTCCAGAGCTTAGTGAGTGTGTTCAAGGTTGGCCACTCACAGATGACATGGATTTTGACTAGATCGACATGCACCCCATGCTCAAAAAAAATGTAGCCTAGGTACTGGACCATGTTCATGTCGAAGGATCATTTTTCGAAATTTGCATATATCTTGTGTTTACGTAGTGTGTGCAAAACCTGCTAAATGTGCTACAAGTGTTCCTCCCAATTCTTGTTGAAGATGAGGATGTCATCCAAATACACTACCACAAAATAATTGGTGAAAGGATTAAATATATCATCCATCATCCTCATGAAAGTTGTTGGGGAATTTGTGAAGCCAAAGGGCATGACCAACCATTCAAAAAGACCTTCTTTGGAATTGAAGGAAGTCTTCCATACATCAGTCTGCTCTATTGGAACCTGGTGGTAGCCAGAATTTATATCAATCTTATTGAATTATTTACCCCCTTTGAGCTATTTAAGGAGATATTCAATCTGGGGAATTGGGTATTGATTCTTGGCTATGTTTTTATTTAGGGCTCGGTAATCAATGCAAAGTCGAAAGGACCTGTCTTTCTTCTGTACAAGCGTGATTTGGTTTCCACAAGGTGATGAGCTTGGGAGGATGTGCCCCTTTTTTAGCATCTCTTGGATATGGTGCTTGATTTCCTCATTTTCTGACCGAGAGCAATGATATACTGGCCCATTCGTTAGCGGTGCACCAGGGGTTAGATCGGTTGAGTGCTTGACCTGATAGTGGAGAGGTACCGTAGTGGGTGAGAAAAAGATGTATTTTAATTCTTCCAAGAACTTATCCACTTGTTTATGCTGAATGGAGAGACCTATCATGGAGTCCATGTATGTGGATGCAAGCTTTTGCTCACTCTAAGAATGAATCACAAAGAAGACAAACTTCCCATTCTGAGAGATGACCTTCCTGCATTGCTTGGCAGAGATCAAGGAAATTGCAGTAGATGGGACTACCTATGGTATCCTGTATAATCTCTTGCCAAAATTAATTATATCATTACAAGCCCTAGACTCATATATAAAATGACATTTCCATAAATAAGGTTGGCCTAAAATAACACCAAAAACCTCAATGGGGGAGACATCACACAATACCTCATCTTTGAAGGGTTTGATGTCATAGGTCAGACAGAACTGTTGGATGACATGGAGATCGATCCCTTGCTGGAGCTATCCAATGGGGTGTGGTTGCATGTGTGGTGATGTCGACAGAGCCATCCACTTGACGACCTATTATGAGATGAGGTTCTTCTAGCTACCACTATAAACGATGAAGTGCAATGGAGTACCCTTAAACCACATCTATGAATGAAAGTGTTTCTCACCTTCCTCTGGTTCATCAGGTCCATCGGGCTGGACCTTGGTGGTGGTAGAAACAGTGGAACTCAGTTCTACATCAATGATCTGTCTCCCTCTTTTTGGTTCTGAATATGAGTTGGATCTTGCATCTGATTCAAAGGCTTTCACCTCGGCCACCAATGAATTCTTTGAGTGGCATTCAACGGTGTTATGCCAAGGGATATTATGGAACTCACACCATCTCCCAGTGTCTTTATTTGTCTTCCCATTGTCCTTGTTTCTTTTCGTTTTGGACTGATTTTCCTGAGGCTACCCATCCATTCTTTTCCCTTTATTTTGTGGGTTGGGGATTCCTTTGACCTACTTCTATTATGATGGATTTGTAAACCCAAACTATCGCTTCTTCTGTTTAAGATTCTGCTCGATTTTGGTAGCATATCGATAGGCCACACCCATGGATGAAATTTCTAGAAAATCCATTTCCATATGGATGTATCTATGTAGACCTCCATGGTACTAGAGAACCATATGTCACTCAGAGTCTTTGATACCCATCTTGGTGCACAAGGTATGGAAGACATTGGTGAAATATGGCACTATTTGGTCCCTTTCCTATCGCAGTGTGGTCCATCTTGTATATAAGTTGTCATAACTTCCAACAGGTTAGTATTGTTCCTTAATACAATCCATGAAAGAACCCCAAGTGCATGCAACTACAAATAATGTAGATCCCTCTGTTCCCTTTTTCTCATAGAAAGTCTTCCATCAATCATTGACATGGGGGACGACCTTGAGGAGTGCAAATGTAATCTTTTATCTATCGGAAAAGTTGTGGACAAAAAAATACCCTTCTATAAGGTTTAACCATTTATCTACAAAATCTGCATCTATTAGACCTTTGAATATAGGAATATAAAAATTGATCTATACCTTAAAGGGGGTGGCACCTCCGTTTGAGGTAGATGCATTGCTTGTCGGCATTCATTGAAGGCTTTGTGCAAATATTTCCATCATCGCGTTCCTGTTTTGCTTGAGGGCTTCCTTGAGCAACATTTTGAAAGGATCTTTTGTCCTGTCATGTTTATTTTCTCCTGCACCACTCTCTATACCCTGACCTCATCGAGGACATGCACTAAAAAATGACAAGGAGCAGACCGCTCCCATACCACTGATCTGGATTTATGAGCGGAATGAAATGAAAACACAAATATATAATATTAACACATAGACATATTGAATAATAACACATATATAGTCAAACTTGACATCTATTAAATGATAAATGTGCTAAAACTATAAAACGTAGACTGAAACAAGCTTGCTAGAATGGTGGCAGCCTATCTCTGAGAAGAGATGTGAAGTCTACGCTCATTCACAATAATATGAGAACAATGAGGCTCCAAAATCCTTTTTACATCAAACATGAAATCCAAAACCATAGACATCCAAAAACCTAACCCTAGGAGATGAAGTGCCAAAAGTCATGTGGGCCCCATTGGGGTAAGTTGGTACATCAACTTCTTGGCATCATAACTTTTGCATGCAATATCCATTTGGGGCATTCAATACCTCGTCAGAAAGGTCTATCCAAAAAGTACAACTTCAATCGATATCTAGTATATAGGAAAGGAAACCCTTGCCCCTCGAAATTCCAAAACAAATGTCGTTTAGGGCTTCAAAACGGCCCCAAAAGTTTGGGACTTGAAAATCTAGAAACACAATTTTCAAGAAAAATCTAAATGTCAATATTAAAGATGTATGCGAGTCATATGGAAGAGGTGGGTGGCCACCAATATCCACCTATATCAATCCTCCCTCCTTAGGAAGCAATTTTCTCCATTGCATTGAGGTCCCCCATCAGATGAGGAAACTTTTGTTGAATTTGGCCTCGGGTGGGCCACTTTCCTTGGTGTAGGAGGTGCCATGCCTTAACAACCTGACAAAGTTGAAGATTATGTTGTCCAGTGCCCTTGACCTATGTGTCCATGATTTTATCAGTGGATTCCTATTCCATGCAATTAGGGTTGAGCTCTGTTGGTGTCAATTGTTCTGCTATCTTTGAGGTGTCCAATGATGGTGGAAAGTATGGTCAAAGGAGGTCCACATTAAAAATTGGGTGCAAGACAAGGAAGGGGAGAATGTTGAGCTCAAAATAATTGTCACCCACAACCTTGGTGATGGTATAAGGTCCATAGAAGAGTGGAAAAAGCTTATGATGGGGTCTTGTAAGGTGTTCTTTTTGCAATTGTAGCCAAACTTTATCTCCCACCTGAAACTTGTGTGGCACCCAATGTTCATCATGGAGCTTCTTCTACTTGGAATTGGACTCTTGAAAAATATCATGAACCTATTGGCGGATGTACTGGATTCATTCAATGAACCGAGGTAGTGCAACATCCACGGGACCCAATGGTTGAAATCCCAACCCCACCTGAAAGGGGTTATGGTTAGTTGATATATGTATGGCTCTATTGTAACTGTGTTAAACATAGGGAAGAATCTCATCCCATGTGTGTGGATTCTTGGAATTGTACATGTGAAAAATATGCACGATCATCTTGATGACAACCTAGGTTTGGTCGTCTGTTTGGGGGTGGAAGGACGTGGATTTGGTGAGCTTGGTTTCTGACCATGACCAGAGGCTTGATTAGAATGTGCAAAGGAACCGACTGTCTCGATCAAAGATGATGGTTTGTGGTATCCCAAAATTTACCCACACTCGTTCGAAGAAGATCTTGATAGTTTCCCTGATGTGTTGCTCTTTTTGTCGGTGACCAGAATCACCATCTTGGAAAATTGATCAACAACCACAAAAACACAGTCATTTCTCTGCTTTGTTGAAGGAAGGCCTGACATGTAGTCCATCTATTTGGATTCCTAGTTCATGTGAGGAGTAGGCAGAGGGATGTACATTCCTTGTTTCTTAATGGTTGTTTTGGCAATGGCACATGCCGTGCAGGACCTTATATACTTGGTGACATCTTGTTGGATTTTCAACCAATAGAAATGTTGTTGCATCGCTGCCAGTGTCTTCTCTACATCGAAGTTTCCTGCCACTTGATTGTAGTGAGCTTCCCAAATCATCTTCACGCACTCACTTGATGGAACATGGAGATGGCCTAGATGGAACAATAACCCGTCCTGTAGATGAAAATCAATGATAGTTGTGTTTGTGCCCAACATCTAGAAGGTAGTGGAGAATTCAGGATCTCACTCATAGAGTTGGGGCCATCCATAGGTCTCATGTATGCATGAGTGTAGCAATGTGGCTAGTGCGGAAACTAAAGGTCGGTTGAGGAAGTCAACAACGTGGTTGGTGCTCATTGTCTGATACTTGATGTTTAGATGGAACTGCTGCAAGTACGTGGACCATTTATGATGGAGATCATTCTTCAATTTTCCTTGTGTCTACATGAACTACAAAATCTTATGATCAGTGTGGATGATGGTCTCCTTCTCAAGAATGTAATGCCTCCACTAGAAGCAATATTTTACAATGGAGTACATTTCTTTGTCATTAGTGGGGTACTTACAAAAAATATCTGATAATGCCTCACTATGATCGGCCATGAGATGTCCATGTTGAGTGATAATTTCACCCACAACATAGTCTGAAGCATTGGTCTCAATCTCAAATGGTTGTTTCAGGTTGGGTAATGAGAGCACCGAGGCTAAGCACAAGCACTGCTTCAAATCATCGAATTATTTCTATTGCGACTGGCCCCACATGAAATTTTCCTTATCACTGCCCCTAGTCACTTGACTAAGGGCCTATGCAATGTGGGACAATTCCAACATGAACATGCGATAGAAATTGGCAAGGCCTAAGAAGCTCTAGATCTTAGTGAGTGTGGTCGAGGTTGGTCAGTCACGGATTACCTAGATTTCGGCTAGATCGACATGCACCCCTCGATCATCAACAATGTATCCTAAGTACTAACCATGTTCTTTCCGAAGGAGCATTTTTCCAAATTTTCATATATCTTGTGTTGTCACAGAGTGTGTAGAACCTTTTGAATTTGATGCAAGTGTTCCACCCAATTATTACTGAAGATAAGGATGTCATCCAAATAAACTACCAGAAAAGAATTGGTGAAAGGCCGCAAGATATTTTCCATCATTCTCATGAAAGTTGTTGGGTCATTTTTCAAGATAAAGGGCATGACCAACCATTCAAAAATACCTTCTTTGGACTTGATGACAGTATTCCATACATCGGTCTTGATGCAGACCCCCTATCCCTCCTAAGGGTTGTGCGACCTCCCGGTCAGGATGTTCTGATTCTGGAGCCGAAATGGCTCTTTTGGTTTCGACCTGGAACCCTTCGAACAATTACACAGGTCCCTTAAGAATGTTCAGTTAGCTTTTTCGGGCGCCAAGCATGAGCTCCCACAGCGTGCAACCAAGGGCTGTGACCAAGTTCCAAGTCGAAAAGGCGCTTATCAGGGATCGGGACTTCACGAGACAAGTATCTCATCTTCTGGTCTTTCGAACCTCTGGTAGCCAAAATGTCAAAATGGTCCGGTGCTCGCTCCTTCGAGATTTCGCGTTTCACGAAATCTGGATGCAAGGGATATCCTTGCACCTTAGGGTCTTTGGTCGCCGAAAAGCCGAAATACCCAATGCCTATTCTTTCAGGATTTTACGGTTCGCGAAATCAGAATGCACAGGATGTCCTTGCTCCTTGGAGTTTCCAGTCGCTGAAAAGCAGAAATGACCTGATGCCTATTCCTTTTCGGGATTTTTCGTTTCTCTAAATCAAGATACAAGGGGATGTCTCTACTCCTTGGAGTCCCTGGTTGTCGAAAATCCGAAACTCTGAAATGCCCCAACGCCTGATCGACGACTCATGACAATCCCTGCGATCGACAGTCTTGATCGATTCATGATTTCATGATTTTGTGATTCGGGATCTTGAAAGACAAGATCTCCTATCTTTCCATCTCACGGTCCCCTAAATCCTGAAATGAATGTCAAGAAACTCTCACCACTAACCTCCTCGTAGCTCCACCTAATCCAACGACCTTCGGAGTTTCAGTGTTCCTCCTCGAGGATTCTCCATCGTCTATTCGGTTCTCGAAATTCTCCTCCTGGATATATGCAGGGTTAAATCCTGCGCTCCTCCCTTCAATCGGACGGTCTGCGGGGATTTTCATCGCGATCCAATGCTCGACAACATTCTTCCTCCTGAGCTTTTACTTGATTTTAACTGAGAAGATTTTCTAAGTCTGCGAAGACTCGGTCTTCACTCCTCCCAGGGAATGGGTTCCTGGATCCTGACAACACTTCCAAAGTGTTATCCCTCCTAAGCTTTGTCTAGTTTAGAATTTGAATCCCACGCACTCCTTGCATCTAAGGGAGTTTGATAGCTTAGAACCATGACATTTTCTCTTTGGCTCGATGCACACCTTGCAGAGCTCCTAATGAAGAGAAAAAAATTCCACAGCATTTCTCTCTGGCTCGATGCACACCTTGCAGAGCTCCTAACAAAGAGAAACAATTGAACCTGGGAACAACTCACAATTCCATTCACTTGTTTACAAAATAGAAAATAACAGGAAAATACACACAGCCCAAGAACAACACATTTGGATCAATTTTCCATTATGTTCTATTCATAAGTGCCCACTGGCTACTAAATATATACAAAATATAGTAGCTCCAAAAACTGATATCTTCTGCTCACTTGCAGTTCTCTTACAGATGACTTCTCTGTATTACAACTCTCTCTTCTCTTCCTTCTCTTCCCTCCTTCCGCTAACTGGGATAAAAAACTTTTACATAACTCAAAATTTTCCTAAGGTTTCCCCTGGCTACTTGCCTACTCTAAAATTCATCCTACACTATCTAAGTCTAGTCGCATTCCAGAGCCAAAGTGGAAAATCCTGCTTTGTTTACAATTTCAAAAACTTGCTTCACAGGGTAAAATTCAGCACCGATTCAAGTGTGCCTCAAAAAGTGAATTCTGGCACTGAGTGGAGGCAAATCCTGAAATCCATTGTAGCCACCCACATCGAAGTTTTGGAAGAACTAGCATGTGTTGAATGTTCCCACCTCTATGCACTTGACACGATGCTCCTGCATCATACTCCCCTTGACAAAAATTCATGGACTCCTATCCATGAGATCCTTTACTGATTTTCCCTGCTTCTAGATAACAACTTCATTTTCCCAACTGGCATCTTCTATTGGGTGTCCCTTCCATTTGACCAGATACTCAAAATAAGTCTTCCTCCTGGTCTTCTTGCCAATATTCTGATCAACAATTTTCTCCATCTACGACTTTTCTGCTACAGGCATCTGCTTCTCCCACTGAATCTTTCCTTGATCTTTTGACCCTTCTATGTCATCTTTCCTGTAAGGATACAGGTCTGAAACGTTGAATATGGGTGAAATTCCCACACCATCTGGTAGTTCGATCTCATAGGCATTTGCATCAAACTTCCTCAAGATCTTACAGGGTCCTATCTTCTTCATCTTTAATTTGTTATATGTTCCCCTAGGGAATGTTTCCTTCCTGAGATGTGTTAAAACATGATCTCCCACTTCAAATTGAAGTTCCCTGTGATGTTGATCATCTCTTTGTTTTTATTTCTGATAAGAACTATGTAATTGTTCTTTGATCCGACCATGGAGTCTCTGCATCTCAACAGCAAAATTCTTTTCTCCAGCACTTCTGATCTCTCCCTGTTCCAAGTCCCTTAACTCAGACACTCTCTTGGGTTGCATTCCATAGAGTATTTGGAATAGGCTCCTTCTAGTGCTTCTATTTGGTGAGTCATTGTATGCAAATTATTCTTGTTGCAGAATCTGATCCCACTGGTTATGATGTTCAGTAACCAGACTTCTCAGTAAACTCCACAGGCTTCTATTTACCACCTCAGTCTGCCCATCTGTCTGAGGGTGATAAGCTAAGTTGAAGGACAAATATTTCCCCATCTTCTTCCACAATGTCCTCCAAAAGTGACCAAGAAATTTTGTGTCTCTGTCTGAGACAATGCTTCTGGGTAGGTCATGAAGTCTCACAACTTCTCTGAAAAACAAATTTGCAACATGTGTTGCATCACTGGTCTTCTGGCATGGGATGAAATGTGCCATATTTGAAAATCTATCCACCACCACAAATATGGAGTCAAATCCCCTTTGTTTTCTCGACAATCCCAACACAAAATCCATACTTATTGCATCCCAAGGCCTCTCTGGTATTGGCAATGGTTGATACAATCCAGTGTTCTGTCTTTTCCCCTTTGCATGTTGGTATATTCTACATTTGTTCACCAACTTTATCACATCTATTCTCATACCTAGCCAATAGTACGAGCTACTCAACTATGCAAATGTTTTATCATGGCCGAAATTTCCAGCCAATCCTCCACTATGCTTCTCCTTCAAAAGATTGTCCCTCATTAAGCATCTTGGTATGCACAATTGATTTTCTCTGAACAACAATCCTTCCTAAACCATATACTCTGTCCACTAACTTCTATCTCTCAGTACAGGGCTTGTACATGCTTTGTAGGCCTCCTTGAAATCTGTATCATCACAATACATATCGTTAAGGTGTTCAAACCCCAAGGTCTTCACCTGGAATTCCTATAGAATTAAACATCTCCTGCTTCACGCATCAACAACCTTGTTAGTATTCCCAACAATATGTTTTATGACAAAACTAAAATTTTGCATAAATTCAACCCATTTTTCATGTCTCTGATTTAGTTTTTCTTGTCGGGTTATGAATTGTAAATCTTGGTTATCGTTGTACAAGACAAACTCTTGCGGGACAAGATAATGCCTCCATTTCTTCAATGCTTGAATTATGGCATAGAACTCCTTGTCATTTGTGGAGTATTTCCTCTTAGTCTCATTCATCTTCTCACTTAAATAGGCAACAGGTCGATTGTCCTGACTCAGAACTAGTCCTATTGCAACTCCACTTGCGTCACATCTTACCTGAAATGTCTTTTCAAAATTTGGCAAGACCATAATTGGTTGTTTTGTTATCTTCTCCTTCAGTATATTGAAGCTCTTTTCGGCCTCCTCTATCCATTTAAAAGACTTGTGCCACTTCTTTGCTATATCCATCATGGGTGCACAAATCCTACTGAAGTCTCTAATGAACTTTCTATAAAAACTTGCTAAACCATGAAAGCTCCTTACCTCGAACATGCTCCTTGGTGACGACCATTCTTTGATCACTTTCACCTTCTTTGGATCCATCTTCAGTTCATTCAAAGAGATCATGAAACCCAAATAAATGAGTTATGTCTTCATAAAAGAGGACTTCTTCAAATTGATCAGTAGCTTCTCCTGTTGTAGCCTTCTCATTAGTAGCATTAGGTGCCTCAAATGCTCCTCTTTAGTCCTGCTAAAGACCAGCATATCGTCTAGATATACAACCATGAACTTGCCAATGAAATCTTTTAGAATTTCATTCATCAGCCTCATAAAAGTGATCAGGGAATTTGTTAAGCCAAATGGCATAACTAGCCACTCATACAGGCCTTCATTTGTCTTAAAGGTTGTTTTCCATTCATCACCTTATCTCATCCTGATCTGGTGATATCCACTTTTTAGATCTATTTTAGAAAATAAATTTGCTCCACATAAGCAATCCATTAAATCATCCATTCTCGGTAAAAGAAATTTGTACCTGATGGTGATCTTGTTGATGGCTCTCGAGTCTATGCACATTCTCCATCCTCCATCTTTCTTTGGGATTAACACAATTGGTATTGCACATGGGCTAAAACTTTCTCTAACTAAACCCTTATCCAACAACTCTTGGACTTGGTTATTCACCTCCTCATTTTCTTGAGGTGTTAATCTGTACGCTACCTTGTTTGGCAGGCTTGCTCCTAGTATCAAGTCGATATGATGGCTGATACGCCTGATGGGTGGCAATGAGTTTGGCAGCTCATCCACCACTATATCAAAAAAATTATCCAGAAGCTCCTAAATTTCTTCAGGTAGGTCATTCACTGATGTACTTGTAAGGATGACTCTGGGCTTCCTCACCACAGCGAATTACATCTCCTCTTCTTCCTTGACTTCTTTCAGGAGTTCCTTCCCGCTCGTGAGAAGTATTCTTGTGTTGGTTTCCTCTTTCGCTTTCTTCTCCTCCATCAGCAACAACATATGTGTTCTACCATTCTTCTCCAATGTATATGTATTCGTTCTTCCATCGTGAATGACATTTCTGTCAAACTACCATGGTCTTCCCAACAGAATGTGGCATACGTCCATGGGAATTACATCACATAGGATTTCATCTTTATATCCTCCTATTTAAATTTCAACCAGGCATTGTTTAGCAATCGTTACCTAGTGTCCTTTTTGCAGCCATGAGAATTTGTATGGCCTTGGATGTGCAGTTGTCTTCAGCTCCAATTTCTCCACCATCTCTATGGATACTAGGTTGTCAGTACTTCCACTGTCAATGATCACCTTGCACACTTTATCCCTAGTCTTGCAAGTTGTCCTGAAGAGACTGCTTCTCTGCACTGGATTTTCAATTTCTTCCTCTGGTTGTAAGAGAACTTTTCTCAACATCAGGGATGTTGCATCCTCTATTCCTTCTGCCTCAACATCTCTTCATTGTGCTTCTGAAATGTGAGATTCTCCTCCTTCTTTCTTCTTCTCAGGACATTCCCAAGACATGTGCCCTACCTTTCCATAGTTATAGCACCTTCTCATCTACCTCTTCCTCTAGAAGAGTTTCTTCCACCATTTTGTCTCCCTCATGAACTTCCTCCTCGTTCCGAGTGATTGTGTGGATTTTCATCCTCATCCTTAGACTGATGTTCTATGTCACGGTTAAATCCCTTACTTTTGCTTGGGATCGAGATTTTACCTCTTCCTCAGTGGTTTTGTTTTCTGTCCATCTTCTCCTCTGCCTTCAGCGCAAACTAATAAGTATCTTCCATAGTCCTTATTGACATCATGCTAAGATTGTCCTGGATCTCATATCTAAAGCCATTTATATATCTGGTGACTCTTTCTTCGTCTCTCTCCTTTTGTCCAGTTCTGATGTTCAACTGGTAGAACTCCTCAGTGTACTCCTTGACTGTCATCCCTTTTTGTCTCAGGTTCTGTAGCTTCCTGAACAGATTGATCTGGTAGTCTTTGGGTATGAACTTAGCCTTCAGTTTGCCTACCATATTGACCCAACTCTTTATCCTCTATTTGTCTTTACTTCTTCTCTCAGCCTGCAGTTCGTCCCACCAAAGTGTTGTATGCCCTTTTAACCTGGTGACTGCCTGCTTCACCTTCTTCTCCTCATCGACATATTAATAGTTGAAGTGTTTTTCCATGGACCTTATCCAGTCCAATAGTTCTTCAGCATCTAGATTTCCCTCATACATGGGGACCTCTATCTTAGCTCTGCCTCCCAATCTGGCAACTACTCTCAACAAACGTTCTTCTGCAGCATCCTCTCCTGTAGCTTCTTCAACCTCAGCCTCTTCACTTTCTGCATCACTGACATCCCCAACATCAGGTGCCCTTCTCTGTGCTACTTCCATTCGGGTGAAAAACTCTTGCATCTCCCTTTCTACAACACGATTGGATAAAGGCAGATCTTGTCTTCTTGGTGGCATTGTGTTGACTGTTTGTCACACATAGAGTACAGCTTCGAGTTTTCTGTCTCCTCCTTTTTCCTCCTTCGCCTGAAATATACAGGCGAAAAATGGGCTCTGATACCACCTAATGCAGACCCCCTATCCCTCCTAAAGGCTGCGCGACCTCCCGATCAGGATCTTCTGGTTTCGATTTGGAACCCTTCAGACAATTACACAAGTCCCTTATGAATGCTCAGTTGGATTTTTTGGGCGCTAAACGTGAGCTCCCATAGCGCGTGACCAAGGGTTTTGACCAAGTGCCAAGTCGAAAAGGAACTTATCGGGGACCAGGACTTCACGAGTCAAGTATCCCGTCTTCTGGTCTTTCACACCTCCGGTAGCTGAAATGATGAAATGGTCTAGTGCTCACTCTTTCAGGATTTTTCGATTCATGAAATCTAGATGCAAGGGATATCCTTTCACCTTAGGGTCTCTAGTCGCTGAAAAGACAAAATACTCGGTGCCTATTCTTTTAGGATTTCATGGTTTGCGAAATCAGGATGCGCAGGATGTCCTTGCTCCTTGGAGTTTCCAGTCACCGAAAAGCCGAAATGACCCGATGTCTATTCCTTTTTAGGATTTTGCGTTTTGCGAAATCAAGATACAAGAGGATGTCTCTATTCCTTCGAGTCCCTGGTTGCCGAAAAGATGAAACTCTGAAATGCCCTGGCACCCGATCGACGGCTCATGACAATCCATGCAATCGACAGTCCTGGTCGATTCACGATTTCATGATTCAGGATCCTGAAAGACAAGATCTCCTGTCTTTCCAACTCATGGTCCCCGAAATCCTGAAATGAATGTCGAGAAACTCTCACCGCTAACCTCCTCGCAGCTACACCTGATCCAACAGCCTGTGGGGTTTCGGTGTTCCTCCTCGAGGATTCTCCACCGTCCGTTTGGTTCTTCTAATTCTCCTCTTGGATCTATGCAGGGTTAAAGACTACGCTCATCCCTTGAATTGGATGGTCTGCGGGGATTTTCACTGCGATCCAATGCTCTATGGTGTTCTTCCTCCTGAGCTTTTACTCGATTTCGACTTAGAAGATTTTCTAAGTCTGTGAAGACTCGGTCTTCGCTCCTCCCAGGGAATGGGTTCCTGGATCTTGACAACACTTCTGAAGTGTTATCCCTCCTGAGCTTTGTCTAGTTCAGACTCCGACTCTTGCCCACTCCTTGCATCTGAGGGAGTTTGATAGCTCAGAACCACGACGTTTTCTCTCTAGCTCGATGCACACCTTGTAGAGCTCCTAATGAAGAGAAAACAATTCCATAGTGTTTCTCTCTGGCTCGATGCACACCTTGCAGAGCTCCTAATGGAGAGAAACAATTGAATCTCAGAACAACTCATAGTTCCATTCACTTGTTTACAAAACATAAAATAACAGGAAAATACACACAGCCCAAGCACAACACATTTGGATCAATTTTCCATTATGTTCTATTCATAAGTTCCCACTGGCTACTAAATACATACAAAATACAGTAGCTCCAAAAACTGAGATCTTTTGCTCACTCGTAGTTCTCTTACAGATGACTTCTCTGTATTACAGCTCTCTCTTCTCTTCCTTTTCTTCCCTCCTTCCGCTAACTAGGCTTACAAACTTTTACATAACTCAAAATGTTCCTAGGGTTTCCCCTGGCTACTTGCCTACTCTAAAATTCATCCTACACTATCTAAATCCAGTCACATTCCAGAGCCGAAGTGGAAACTCTTGCTCTGTTTACAATTTCAAAAACTTGCTTCACAGGGTAAAATTTGGCACTGGTTCAAGCATGCCTCAAAAAGTGAATTCTGGCGCTGAGTGGAGGCGAATCTCGAAATCTGTTGTAGCCACCCACGTCGAAGTTCTGGAAGAACTCGCACGTGTTGAATGTTCCCACCTCTATGCGCTTGACATGATGCTCCTGCATCAGGTCTGCTCTATTGGAAATTGGTGGCAGCTGAACTTCAGATCAAACTTACTGAAATATTTCTCCCCTTTGATCTCGTCAAGGACATCGTCAACTCATGGAATTGGGTACCGTTTCTTGACTTTGATTTTATTTAGGGCCTAATAATCAATGCAAATTTGACATGATCCATATTTTTTTCTTCACAAGCATGATTGGGCTTCCATAAGGTGATGATCTCAGGTGGATGTGCCCATTTTCGAGCAACTCTTGGATCTCACACTTGATTTCCTCATTTTTTGACATAGAGCGGTGATATACTAGCCCATTTGGTAGCAGTGCATTGGGGGTCATATTGATTGAGTGCTTGACCTAACAGTGCATAGGTACCCTAGTGGGTGAGGAGAATATGTCTTTGTATTCTTCCATGACCTTATCCAATTTCTTTTTCTATGTGGAGAGACCTATCGTGGAGGCCATGGATGTGGTTACAACCTTCCACTCACTTTGAGTGTGAATCACAAAGAAGAAAAACTTCCTGGTATGAGAGATGACCTTACTGCATTTCTTGGCAGAGATCAAGGAAATGTCGGTAGATGGGACTACCTATGGTATCCTGTATAATCTCTTGTCCAAAGTAATAATAACACTATGAGGCCTAGACTCATATACAACATGATGTTTCCATAAATAAGGTTGGCCTAAAATAACATCACAAACTTCAAGGGGGGCGACATCACACAATACCTCATCTTTGAAGGGATTGATGTCATAGGCCAGGAGACATTGTTGGCTGACACAGAGATCGCTCAGTTGGCAGAGCCATCCGATGTTGCATAGTTGCGGGTGTGGTGATGTCGGCAAAGAGAAATTCTTGATGACCTCTGCTGATATGAGGTTCTTTTGGATACCATTATCAACCCTACAGTATAGTGGAGTAATCTTCACCCATATCTGTGAATGAAAGAGGCGCTCACCTTCCTCTAGTTCATCAGGTTCGTCGGGCTAGACCTTAGTGGTGGTAAAAACGATTGCATTGATTTCTGCATCAATGATCCCTCTCCCTTTTTCTGGTTCTGACTCGGATTCAAATCATGCATCTGATTCAGAGGATTTCACCTCGGCCACCAATGACTTCTTCGAGTGACATTCAGTGGTCTTATGCCAGGGGCTCTTATGGAACTCACACCATCTCCCAATGTCTTTATTTGTCTTCCTATTGTCCTTCTTTGTTTGTGGTTTTGACTAGTTGTCCTAAGGTTTCCTATCCTTGCTTTTCCCTTTTTTCTTTGGGTTGGCGACACCTTTTTCCTGCTTCTATTGTGAGGGGTTTGCAGACCCAAAATTTCACATCTTATGTTTAAGCTTCTGCTTGATTTTGACAACACATCAATAGGTCGTTCCCAAGGACGAAATGTACAGAAACTCCATTTCTATCTGGATGTATCTATGAAAAACTCTGTGGTACTTGAGAACTAGATGTCACTTAGAGTCTTTCACCTCAGCCACCAATGACTTTTTGAGTGACATTCAACAATGTTATGCCAAGGGATATTATGGAACTAACACCATCTCCCAATGTATTTCTTTGTCTTCCCATTGTCCTTGTTTGTTTTCGATTTGGACTGATTGTCCTAAGGTTTCCTGTCATTTCTTTTCCCTTTGTTTTGTGGGTTGGGGCTGCCTTTGACCTACTTCTATTATGAGAGGTTTGTAGACCCAAAATTTCACTTCTTTTGTTTAAGCTCCTACTCGATTTTGACAACATATCGATAGGTTGCACCCATGAAAAAAATGTCCAGAAAATCCATTTCCATATAGATGTATCTATGTAGACCGCCGCAGTACTGGAGAACCATATGTCACTCAGAGTATTTGATACCCATCTTGGTGCACAAGGTATGGAATACATTGGTGAAATCTAGCACTTTTTGGTCCCTTTACTGCTGCAGTGTGGTCCATCTTGTATATAAGTTGTCATAACTTCCAACAAGGTAGTATTATTCCTTAATAACATCCCTGAAGGAACCCCAAGTGGGTGAAACTACAAATAATGTAGATCTCTCTATTTCCTTTTTCTCATAGAAAGTATCACACAAATCTTTGACATGGGGGAAGGCCTTGAAGAGAGCAAATGTAATCTTTTCTCTATCGAAAAAGTTGTGGACATAAAAATACCCTTCTAGAAGGATTAACCATTTATCTACATTATCTTCATCTATTTGACCTTCAAATATAGGAATATCAAAATTGATTTGTACCTTGAAGGGGATGGCACCTCCATTTGAGTTATATGTATCGCTTATCGACAGTCATCAAAGGATTTGTTTGAAGCTATCCATCATCTTGTTCCTTTGTCGCTCGAGGGATTCCTCGAGAAACATTTTAAAAGGATCTCTTGTCCCTTCATATTTCCTTTCTCCCATCATGGAAGGTTTCTTGGGAATTTAAGGGAAGTTGTCCTCAAGAGAAACAAGCTCAAGACCCAACTCTTTATACCCTGACCTCGTCGGGGACATGCACTAAAACATGACAAGGAGTAGACTGATTTGATACCACTGATC
>ML795171.1:645697-696629 GCA_009831015.1 Picea engelmannii
CGATTCTTGATCTTGTAGACATGGTCAAAACATATGTAGGAGAAATCATTTTAATTGTTTTGTATCTCTTGAAATAATGGAAGCAAAGTGAAATTATAGATGTTTAAATCCCCTTTCATCCATTGAATCACTGGCATGGAGGTGTCATATATGTGAAGATATGTGATTCCCTTTTCCTTGTTTGTGTGTAGAGTAAGATTAAGATCCATAACCTCACAATTTTTTTTATTTTCATTGCCAATGACATTTTATAAAGAGATGGAGTGATCAAGTGAAAGGTGATGCCCTCAGCTCCCCCATGAGGAGGATCCCTCTGAGATGCATCGTCAAAGAAGGCCCTTGGCATGTCTCTTTTGACTGGGTCTAACATTGTCTTGTTAGGTTGAAAAGTCTTATTGTGTTGAGGAAATGATGAAATAATGTTTGTGCTTTAAAGAGAACATTTTAAGGGGATTGGGTCCTTATCTTCAAAGAGATATTGATTCCCGGCTATCCAAATTCCCCAAGAAATTGTAAAAGGAGTAAGTTGGGGGTTTGGAGAGGTGTTGGAGAGCCAATATTTTAGAGCTTCTTCTATATTTTTTCCTAACCAAGGATTGGATAGCCTTGTGATTTTATCAACCTCTCTCCAAACTTATAAAGTAAAATTGCAAGAAAGGATCAGATGGTAGTTAGTCTCAATTTATTTCCTTCATAGACAATATCTTCTAGGTCACTGAAAGCTTCCCTTTTATCTCTTATCTTAGGTAAGAGCCTTGTTGTTTATCAAAATCCAGATGAAAGTTTTTGTTTTGTTGGGAGTTTCATCTTCCATATTGTTTTCCCTACCATGGAAACTCTTCTTCCCTATTTTCTTGGGCTAGAGATTTATATATATCCTTGGTTCATAGGCACTTAATCGATTCAAGGACCAAAGAAAATGATCATCCTATTTTGAGAGATGTATGAAGGAACTCTAGAGTGATTTTATATAGGTGTTCCAAGAGTCATCATACTCAATTCCAAGACGATTTCTTTCCAATAGAGCCATCTAATTTTCCTTCTTGCTTGATTTCCACTTACAACTTGATTTAAAAAAGTAGAGGCCCAGTATATGAAGTTCTTGGATGAGAGGAGAAGGGATAATGTAACTATTCTTACAATCGATACATCGATCCTTACCAATGAGAACCTATGCACCATTACCAACTTTGCATATTAACCAATTCCCAATAAAGCAAAATGCATCTAGAATTGATTTCCATATAATGGAGCCATTTTGCAATTTTTTAAGGGGTTTTCTGATCCAATCTGCAAAATATTCCTAGGGAAAATATTTTTCCTTTGTTTCTTGTTCCCATAGGCCGATACCCAAAATAAGATCCCAATTTGTTTTTTCAAGGCTCTAGAGAAAAGGAGTGGATAAATATCTCCAAGAGGTTAAGACCATTTTTTCTTCTCCATGTCCCCAAACCATAAAATATTCAACAAATTTGTTTAAATTTTCCTAGAATCCCTTTAGGAATCTAGGCTAAGGACATTCAATAGTTCAGTACGACTTCGAGTTCCTTTACTAAGACTAGTCTTCCATCTCTGGAGAGCCATTTATTGCACCTAGTGTTTACTTTCCTTTCTAGTTTTTCTAGTAGCCATAATGAGTGAATATTTATGTAATGGTTTTCCTTCAAGAGAAATCCCAAGTATTTGAGACCAACTTCAAGGTCCTTAATTGAAAGGAGAGTACCTGGGAGATGTTTTGTTTGAGAGATGTTGATCCATATTTATGAGGGGAATGAAATGAAAACATGGATCTATAATATTAACACAGAGACACATTGAATAATAACAGAGATATAGTAAAACTTGACCTCTATTAAATGAGAAATGTGTTGAAACTGTAAAATGCAGACTGAAACAAGCTTGCTAGAATGGTGGCAACAAATCTATGAGAAGAGATGTGACAACTATGATGATTCGCAAGAATATGAGTACAATAAGGCTCCAAATGCCTTTTTACATCAAACATGAATTCCAAAACCATAGACATCCAAAAACCTAACCCTAGCAGATGAAGTGCCAAAAGTCATGTCGCCCCCGTTGGGGTAAGTTGGTAGATCAACTTCCTGGGGTCGTAACTTTTGAATACGATCTATGTTTGGGGCGTTTGATACCTCGTTGGAAAGGTCTATCCGGGAAGTACAAATTTAGATAATTATTAAGGTATTCTAGGAAGAACCCATACCCCCATAAAGTCCAAAAAAATGTTGTTGAGGGCATCAAAACGCCCCTAGAAGCTTGGAACTTGAAAATCTAGAAAAAAAACTATTAAGATGAAAATTGCAACTACCAAGATGAAATTTGTATGTGAGATAGATGGAAGAGGTGGTTGGACACAAATATACACTTGGATCAATCCACCTCCTTAGGAATAAATGGTCTCCATTGTGTTGAGTTCCCCCATCATATGAGGAAACTTCTGTTGAATTTGGCCCCGAGTGAGCCACTTGCCTTGGTGCAGGATTTTCCCTACCTTAACAACCCGATAAAGCTGAAGCTTTTGTTGGTGAGTGCCCTTGACCTGTGTGTCCACGATCTGATCAGTGGATGCATGCTCCATGTAGTCAAGGTTGAGCTATGTTAGTGTAAATTGTTCTGATATCTTTAAGGTGTCCAATAATGGTGGAAAGTATGGCCGAAAGAGGTCCACATTAAACATTGGGTGCAAGCCAAGGAAGGGGGGAATTTTGAGCTCAAAAACATTGTCACCCACAACCTTGGTGATGGTATAAGGTCCATAGTGGAGTGGATGAAGCTTCCGATGGGGTCCTGTAAGGTGTTCTTTCTACAAGTGAAACCAAGCTTTATCTCCCACTTGAAACTTGTGTGGAACCCAGTGTTATTCATGGCTCTTCTTGTACTTGGCATTGGACTTCTGCAAAATATCATGAACCTTTTGGCAGATGTGATAGATTCGTTCAATGAAATGGGTGGCTGTGTCGGCTTCATTTTGCACATGGCATGATTCTTCCTATGTGGATGTGAGGGGTAGTACAACATCCATGGGACCCAATGGTTGAAATAAAAACCCCACCTAAAAGGGGTTGTGGTTGGTTGAGCTATGTATGGCTCTGTTGTAACTATGTTGAACATAGGGAAGACTCTCATCCCATGTGCTTAGATTCTTGGAATTGTACATGCGCAAAATATGCACGGTCATCTTGTTGACGACCTCGGTTTGGCTGTCCGTTTGGGGGTGGAAGGTCATGGATTTGGGGATCTTGGTGTCCAACCATGACCAGAGGCTCGACTAGAATGTGTTGAAGAACCAGATGTCCCGATTAGAGCCGATGGTTTGTGGTATCCCAAAATGTAACCACAATATTTTGAAGAAGAGCTTGGTAGTGGCCTCTACTTTGATGCTCTTGTTGTAGGCGACCAAAATCTCCATCTTGGAAAATTGATCAACAACCAAGAAAACACAGTGATTTCCCTGCTTGGTTGAAGGAAGGCCCAACATGTAGTCCATCAATATGGATTCCTAGGGCTTGTCAGGAGTAGGTATATGGGTGTACATTCCTTGTTTCTTAATGGTCGATTTGACAATTGCGTAGGTCGTATAGGACCTGATATACTTGCTGACATCCTATCAGAGTTTCATCCAATAGAAATGTTGTTGCAACACTACCATTGTCTTCTCTACGCCAGATTTTCCTGCCACCCGACTATAGTGAGCTTCCCAAATCATCTTCGCTCACTCACCTGATGGAATGCAAAGATGGCCTAGATGGCACATTAACCCATCGTGCAGATGAAAATCAGTGATATTTGTGTTGGTTCCCAACATCTGGTACGCAGTGGTTAAGTCAGGATCTCGCTCATAGAGTTGGGGCCATCCAAATTTTTCATGTCTGTAGGAGTGTAGCACCATGGTTAGTGCGGAAAATGGAGGTCGGCTTAGGCAGTCATCAACGTGGTTGGTGCTCCCTTTCTTATACATGATGTTCAGATGGAACTTCTGCAAGTATGTGGACCACTTCTGATGGAGGTCATTCTGCAATTTTCCTTGTGTATGTAAACTACAAAGGATTATGATCAGTATGGATAATTTTCTCCTTTCCAATAATGTCATTTCTCCACTGGCGGTATGCTTGTACAATGGAGTACATTTCTTTGTCGTAATTGGGGTACTTACAAAATATTTGATAATGTCTCACTATGATAGGCCACGAGATGTCCATGTTGAGTGAGAATTGAGCCCACAATATTGTCTGAAGCATATGTTTCAATATCAAATGACTGTTGTAGGTTGGGTAATGAGAGCCTTGTGGTTGAGCACAAGTGTTGCTTCAAATCATCAAACGCTTTATGTTGCGATTGGCCCCACATGAATTTTTCCTTACCACCTCCCCTGGTCACTTGGCTAAGGGCCCATGTAATGTGGGAGAATCCCAAACCGAACTTACGATAGAAATTAGCAAGGCCTAAGAAGCTCCAGAGCTTAGTGAGTGTGTTCAAGGTTGGCCACTCACAGATGACATGGATTTTGACTAGATCGACATGCACCCCATGCTCAAAAAAAATGTAGCCTAGGTACTGGACCATGTTCATGTCGAAGGATCATTTTTCGAAATTTGCATATATCTTGTGTTTACGTAGTGTGTGCAAAACCTGCTAAATGTGCTACAAGTGTTCCTCCCAATTCTTGTTGAAGATGAGGATGTCATCCAAATACACTACCACAAAATAATTGGTGAAAGGATTAAATATATCATCCATCATCCTCATGAAAGTTGTTGGGGAATTTGTGAAGCCAAAGGGCATGACCAACCATTCAAAAAGACCTTCTTTGGAATTGAAGGAAGTCTTCCATACATCAGTCTGCTCTATTGGAACCTGGTGGTAGCCAGAATTTATATCAATCTTATTGAATTATTTACCCCCTTTGAGCTATTTAAGGAGATATTCAATCTGGGGAATTGGGTATTGATTCTTGGCTATGTTTTTATTTAGGGCTCGGTAATCAATGCAAAGTCGAAAGGACCTGTCTTTCTTCTGTACAAGCGTGATTTGGTTTCCACAAGGTGATGAGCTTGGGAGGATGTGCCCCTTTTTTAGCATCTCTTGGATATGGTGCTTGATTTCCTCATTTTCTGACCGAGAGCAATGATATACTGGCCCATTCGTTAGCGGTGCACCAGGGGTTAGATCGGTTGAGTGCTTGACCTGATAGTGGAGAGGTACCGTAGTGGGTGAGAAAAAGATGTATTTTAATTCTTCCAAGAACTTATCCACTTGTTTATGCTGAATGGAGAGACCTATCATGGAGTCCATGTATGTGGATGCAAGCTTTTGCTCACTCTAAGAATGAATCACAAAGAAGACAAACTTCCCATTCTGAGAGATGACCTTCCTGCATTGCTTGGCAGAGATCAAGGAAATTGCAGTAGATGGGACTACCTATGGTATCCTGTATAATCTCTTGCCAAAATTAATTATATCATTACAAGCCCTAGACTCATATATAAAATGACATTTCCATAAATAAGGTTGGCCTAAAATAACACCAAAAACCTCAATGGGGGAGACATCACACAATACCTCATCTTTGAAGGGTTTGATGTCATAGGTCAGACAGAACTGTTGGATGACATGGAGATCGATCCCTTGCTGGAGCTATCCAATGGGGTGTGGTTGCATGTGTGGTGATGTCGACAGAGCCATCCACTTGACGACCTATTATGAGATGAGGTTCTTCTAGCTACCACTATAAACGATGAAGTGCAATGGAGTACCCTTAAACCACATCTATGAATGAAAGTGTTTCTCACCTTCCTCTGGTTCATCAGGTCCATCGGGCTGGACCTTGGTGGTGGTAGAAACAGTGGAACTCAGTTCTACATCAATGATCTGTCTCCCTCTTTTTGGTTCTGAATATGAGTTGGATCTTGCATCTGATTCAAAGGCTTTCACCTCGGCCACCAATGAATTCTTTGAGTGGCATTCAACGGTGTTATGCCAAGGGATATTATGGAACTCACACCATCTCCCAGTGTCTTTATTTGTCTTCCCATTGTCCTTGTTTCTTTTCGTTTTGGACTGATTTTCCTGAGGCTACCCATCCATTCTTTTCCCTTTATTTTGTGGGTTGGGGATTCCTTTGACCTACTTCTATTATGATGGATTTGTAAACCCAAACTATCGCTTCTTCTGTTTAAGATTCTGCTCGATTTTGGTAGCATATCGATAGGCCACACCCATGGATGAAATTTCTAGAAAATCCATTTCCATATGGATGTATCTATGTAGACCTCCATGGTACTAGAGAACCATATGTCACTCAGAGTCTTTGATACCCATCTTGGTGCACAAGGTATGGAAGACATTGGTGAAATATGGCACTATTTGGTCCCTTTCCTATCGCAGTGTGGTCCATCTTGTATATAAGTTGTCATAACTTCCAACAGGTTAGTATTGTTCCTTAATACAATCCATGAAAGAACCCCAAGTGCATGCAACTACAAATAATGTAGATCCCTCTGTTCCCTTTTTCTCATAGAAAGTCTTCCATCAATCATTGACATGGGGGACGACCTTGAGGAGTGCAAATGTAATCTTTTATCTATCGGAAAAGTTGTGGACAAAAAAATACCCTTCTATAAGGTTTAACCATTTATCTACAAAATCTGCATCTATTAGACCTTTGAATATAGGAATATAAAAATTGATCTATACCTTAAAGGGGGTGGCACCTCCGTTTGAGGTAGATGCATTGCTTGTCGGCATTCATTGAAGGCTTTGTGCAAATATTTCCATCATCGCGTTCCTGTTTTGCTTGAGGGCTTCCTTGAGCAACATTTTGAAAGGATCTTTTGTCCTGTCATGTTTATTTTCTCCTGCACCACTCTCTATACCCTGACCTCATCGAGGACATGCACTAAAAAATGACAAGGAGCAGACCGCTCCCATACCACTGATCTGGATTTATGAGCGGAATGAAATGAAAACACAAATATATAATATTAACACATAGACATATTGAATAATAACACATATATAGTCAAACTTGACATCTATTAAATGATAAATGTGCTAAAACTATAAAACGTAGACTGAAACAAGCTTGCTAGAATGGTGGCAGCCTATCTCTGAGAAGAGATGTGAAGTCTACGCTCATTCACAATAATATGAGAACAATGAGGCTCCAAAATCCTTTTTACATCAAACATGAAATCCAAAACCATAGACATCCAAAAACCTAACCCTAGGAGATGAAGTGCCAAAAGTCATGTGGGCCCCATTGGGGTAAGTTGGTACATCAACTTCTTGGCATCATAACTTTTGCATGCAATATCCATTTGGGGCATTCAATACCTCGTCAGAAAGGTCTATCCAAAAAGTACAACTTCAATCGATATCTAGTATATAGGAAAGGAAACCCTTGCCCCTCGAAATTCCAAAACAAATGTCGTTTAGGGCTTCAAAACGGCCCCAAAAGTTTGGGACTTGAAAATCTAGAAACACAATTTTCAAGAAAAATCTAAATGTCAATATTAAAGATGTATGCGAGTCATATGGAAGAGGTGGGTGGCCACCAATATCCACCTATATCAATCCTCCCTCCTTAGGAAGCAATTTTCTCCATTGCATTGAGGTCCCCCATCAGATGAGGAAACTTTTGTTGAATTTGGCCTCGGGTGGGCCACTTTCCTTGGTGTAGGAGGTGCCATGCCTTAACAACCTGACAAAGTTGAAGATTATGTTGTCCAGTGCCCTTGACCTATGTGTCCATGATTTTATCAGTGGATTCCTATTCCATGCAATTAGGGTTGAGCTCTGTTGGTGTCAATTGTTCTGCTATCTTTGAGGTGTCCAATGATGGTGGAAAGTATGGTCAAAGGAGGTCCACATTAAAAATTGGGTGCAAGACAAGGAAGGGGAGAATGTTGAGCTCAAAATAATTGTCACCCACAACCTTGGTGATGGTATAAGGTCCATAGAAGAGTGGAAAAAGCTTATGATGGGGTCTTGTAAGGTGTTCTTTTTGCAATTGTAGCCAAACTTTATCTCCCACCTGAAACTTGTGTGGCACCCAATGTTCATCATGGAGCTTCTTCTACTTGGAATTGGACTCTTGAAAAATATCATGAACCTATTGGCGGATGTACTGGATTCATTCAATGAACCGAGGTAGTGCAACATCCACGGGACCCAATGGTTGAAATCCCAACCCCACCTGAAAGGGGTTATGGTTAGTTGATATATGTATGGCTCTATTGTAACTGTGTTAAACATAGGGAAGAATCTCATCCCATGTGTGTGGATTCTTGGAATTGTACATGTGAAAAATATGCACGATCATCTTGATGACAACCTAGGTTTGGTCGTCTGTTTGGGGGTGGAAGGACGTGGATTTGGTGAGCTTGGTTTCTGACCATGACCAGAGGCTTGATTAGAATGTGCAAAGGAACCGACTGTCTCGATCAAAGATGATGGTTTGTGGTATCCCAAAATTTACCCACACTCGTTCGAAGAAGATCTTGATAGTTTCCCTGATGTGTTGCTCTTTTTGTCGGTGACCAGAATCACCATCTTGGAAAATTGATCAACAACCACAAAAACACAGTCATTTCTCTGCTTTGTTGAAGGAAGGCCTGACATGTAGTCCATCTATTTGGATTCCTAGTTCATGTGAGGAGTAGGCAGAGGGATGTACATTCCTTGTTTCTTAATGGTTGTTTTGGCAATGGCACATGCCGTGCAGGACCTTATATACTTGGTGACATCTTGTTGGATTTTCAACCAATAGAAATGTTGTTGCATCGCTGCCAGTGTCTTCTCTACATCGAAGTTTCCTGCCACTTGATTGTAGTGAGCTTCCCAAATCATCTTCACGCACTCACTTGATGGAACATGGAGATGGCCTAGATGGAACAATAACCCGTCCTGTAGATGAAAATCAATGATAGTTGTGTTTGTGCCCAACATCTAGAAGGTAGTGGAGAATTCAGGATCTCACTCATAGAGTTGGGGCCATCCATAGGTCTCATGTATGCATGAGTGTAGCAATGTGGCTAGTGCGGAAACTAAAGGTCGGTTGAGGAAGTCAACAACGTGGTTGGTGCTCATTGTCTGATACTTGATGTTTAGATGGAACTGCTGCAAGTACGTGGACCATTTATGATGGAGATCATTCTTCAATTTTCCTTGTGTCTACATGAACTACAAAATCTTATGATCAGTGTGGATGATGGTCTCCTTCTCAAGAATGTAATGCCTCCACTAGAAGCAATATTTTACAATGGAGTACATTTCTTTGTCATTAGTGGGGTACTTACAAAAAATATCTGATAATGCCTCACTATGATCGGCCATGAGATGTCCATGTTGAGTGATAATTTCACCCACAACATAGTCTGAAGCATTGGTCTCAATCTCAAATGGTTGTTTCAGGTTGGGTAATGAGAGCACCGAGGCTAAGCACAAGCACTGCTTCAAATCATCGAATTATTTCTATTGCGACTGGCCCCACATGAAATTTTCCTTATCACTGCCCCTAGTCACTTGACTAAGGGCCTATGCAATGTGGGACAATTCCAACATGAACATGCGATAGAAATTGGCAAGGCCTAAGAAGCTCTAGATCTTAGTGAGTGTGGTCGAGGTTGGTCAGTCACGGATTACCTAGATTTCGGCTAGATCGACATGCACCCCTCGATCATCAACAATGTATCCTAAGTACTAACCATGTTCTTTCCGAAGGAGCATTTTTCCAAATTTTCATATATCTTGTGTTGTCACAGAGTGTGTAGAACCTTTTGAATTTGATGCAAGTGTTCCACCCAATTATTACTGAAGATAAGGATGTCATCCAAATAAACTACCAGAAAAGAATTGGTGAAAGGCCGCAAGATATTTTCCATCATTCTCATGAAAGTTGTTGGGTCATTTTTCAAGATAAAGGGCATGACCAACCATTCAAAAATACCTTCTTTGGACTTGATGACAGTATTCCATACATCGGTCTTGATGCAGACCCCCTATCCCTCCTAAGGGTTGTGCGACCTCCCGGTCAGGATGTTCTGATTCTGGAGCCGAAATGGCTCTTTTGGTTTCGACCTGGAACCCTTCGAACAATTACACAGGTCCCTTAAGAATGTTCAGTTAGCTTTTTCGGGCGCCAAGCATGAGCTCCCACAGCGTGCAACCAAGGGCTGTGACCAAGTTCCAAGTCGAAAAGGCGCTTATCAGGGATCGGGACTTCACGAGACAAGTATCTCATCTTCTGGTCTTTCGAACCTCTGGTAGCCAAAATGTCAAAATGGTCCGGTGCTCGCTCCTTCGAGATTTCGCGTTTCACGAAATCTGGATGCAAGGGATATCCTTGCACCTTAGGGTCTTTGGTCGCCGAAAAGCCGAAATACCCAATGCCTATTCTTTCAGGATTTTACGGTTCGCGAAATCAGAATGCACAGGATGTCCTTGCTCCTTGGAGTTTCCAGTCGCTGAAAAGCAGAAATGACCTGATGCCTATTCCTTTTCGGGATTTTTCGTTTCTCTAAATCAAGATACAAGGGGATGTCTCTACTCCTTGGAGTCCCTGGTTGTCGAAAATCCGAAACTCTGAAATGCCCCAACGCCTGATCGACGACTCATGACAATCCCTGCGATCGACAGTCTTGATCGATTCATGATTTCATGATTTTGTGATTCGGGATCTTGAAAGACAAGATCTCCTATCTTTCCATCTCACGGTCCCCTAAATCCTGAAATGAATGTCAAGAAACTCTCACCACTAACCTCCTCGTAGCTCCACCTAATCCAACGACCTTCGGAGTTTCAGTGTTCCTCCTCGAGGATTCTCCATCGTCTATTCGGTTCTCGAAATTCTCCTCCTGGATATATGCAGGGTTAAATCCTGCGCTCCTCCCTTCAATCGGACGGTCTGCGGGGATTTTCATCGCGATCCAATGCTCGACAACATTCTTCCTCCTGAGCTTTTACTTGATTTTAACTGAGAAGATTTTCTAAGTCTGCGAAGACTCGGTCTTCACTCCTCCCAGGGAATGGGTTCCTGGATCCTGACAACACTTCCAAAGTGTTATCCCTCCTAAGCTTTGTCTAGTTTAGAATTTGAATCCCACGCACTCCTTGCATCTAAGGGAGTTTGATAGCTTAGAACCATGACATTTTCTCTTTGGCTCGATGCACACCTTGCAGAGCTCCTAATGAAGAGAAAAAAATTCCACAGCATTTCTCTCTGGCTCGATGCACACCTTGCAGAGCTCCTAACAAAGAGAAACAATTGAACCTGGGAACAACTCACAATTCCATTCACTTGTTTACAAAATAGAAAATAACAGGAAAATACACACAGCCCAAGAACAACACATTTGGATCAATTTTCCATTATGTTCTATTCATAAGTGCCCACTGGCTACTAAATATATACAAAATATAGTAGCTCCAAAAACTGATATCTTCTGCTCACTTGCAGTTCTCTTACAGATGACTTCTCTGTATTACAACTCTCTCTTCTCTTCCTTCTCTTCCCTCCTTCCGCTAACTGGGATAAAAAACTTTTACATAACTCAAAATTTTCCTAAGGTTTCCCCTGGCTACTTGCCTACTCTAAAATTCATCCTACACTATCTAAGTCTAGTCGCATTCCAGAGCCAAAGTGGAAAATCCTGCTTTGTTTACAATTTCAAAAACTTGCTTCACAGGGTAAAATTCAGCACCGATTCAAGTGTGCCTCAAAAAGTGAATTCTGGCACTGAGTGGAGGCAAATCCTGAAATCCATTGTAGCCACCCACATCGAAGTTTTGGAAGAACTAGCATGTGTTGAATGTTCCCACCTCTATGCACTTGACACGATGCTCCTGCATCATACTCCCCTTGACAAAAATTCATGGACTCCTATCCATGAGATCCTTTACTGATTTTCCCTGCTTCTAGATAACAACTTCATTTTCCCAACTGGCATCTTCTATTGGGTGTCCCTTCCATTTGACCAGATACTCAAAATAAGTCTTCCTCCTGGTCTTCTTGCCAATATTCTGATCAACAATTTTCTCCATCTACGACTTTTCTGCTACAGGCATCTGCTTCTCCCACTGAATCTTTCCTTGATCTTTTGACCCTTCTATGTCATCTTTCCTGTAAGGATACAGGTCTGAAACGTTGAATATGGGTGAAATTCCCACACCATCTGGTAGTTCGATCTCATAGGCATTTGCATCAAACTTCCTCAAGATCTTACAGGGTCCTATCTTCTTCATCTTTAATTTGTTATATGTTCCCCTAGGGAATGTTTCCTTCCTGAGATGTGTTAAAACATGATCTCCCACTTCAAATTGAAGTTCCCTGTGATGTTGATCATCTCTTTGTTTTTATTTCTGATAAGAACTATGTAATTGTTCTTTGATCCGACCATGGAGTCTCTGCATCTCAACAGCAAAATTCTTTTCTCCAGCACTTCTGATCTCTCCCTGTTCCAAGTCCCTTAACTCAGACACTCTCTTGGGTTGCATTCCATAGAGTATTTGGAATAGGCTCCTTCTAGTGCTTCTATTTGGTGAGTCATTGTATGCAAATTATTCTTGTTGCAGAATCTGATCCCACTGGTTATGATGTTCAGTAACCAGACTTCTCAGTAAACTCCACAGGCTTCTATTTACCACCTCAGTCTGCCCATCTGTCTGAGGGTGATAAGCTAAGTTGAAGGACAAATATTTCCCCATCTTCTTCCACAATGTCCTCCAAAAGTGACCAAGAAATTTTGTGTCTCTGTCTGAGACAATGCTTCTGGGTAGGTCATGAAGTCTCACAACTTCTCTGAAAAACAAATTTGCAACATGTGTTGCATCACTGGTCTTCTGGCATGGGATGAAATGTGCCATATTTGAAAATCTATCCACCACCACAAATATGGAGTCAAATCCCCTTTGTTTTCTCGACAATCCCAACACAAAATCCATACTTATTGCATCCCAAGGCCTCTCTGGTATTGGCAATGGTTGATACAATCCAGTGTTCTGTCTTTTCCCCTTTGCATGTTGGTATATTCTACATTTGTTCACCAACTTTATCACATCTATTCTCATACCTAGCCAATAGTACGAGCTACTCAACTATGCAAATGTTTTATCATGGCCGAAATTTCCAGCCAATCCTCCACTATGCTTCTCCTTCAAAAGATTGTCCCTCATTAAGCATCTTGGTATGCACAATTGATTTTCTCTGAACAACAATCCTTCCTAAACCATATACTCTGTCCACTAACTTCTATCTCTCAGTACAGGGCTTGTACATGCTTTGTAGGCCTCCTTGAAATCTGTATCATCACAATACATATCGTTAAGGTGTTCAAACCCCAAGGTCTTCACCTGGAATTCCTATAGAATTAAACATCTCCTGCTTCACGCATCAACAACCTTGTTAGTATTCCCAACAATATGTTTTATGACAAAACTAAAATTTTGCATAAATTCAACCCATTTTTCATGTCTCTGATTTAGTTTTTCTTGTCGGGTTATGAATTGTAAATCTTGGTTATCGTTGTACAAGACAAACTCTTGCGGGACAAGATAATGCCTCCATTTCTTCAATGCTTGAATTATGGCATAGAACTCCTTGTCATTTGTGGAGTATTTCCTCTTAGTCTCATTCATCTTCTCACTTAAATAGGCAACAGGTCGATTGTCCTGACTCAGAACTAGTCCTATTGCAACTCCACTTGCGTCACATCTTACCTGAAATGTCTTTTCAAAATTTGGCAAGACCATAATTGGTTGTTTTGTTATCTTCTCCTTCAGTATATTGAAGCTCTTTTCGGCCTCCTCTATCCATTTAAAAGACTTGTGCCACTTCTTTGCTATATCCATCATGGGTGCACAAATCCTACTGAAGTCTCTAATGAACTTTCTATAAAAACTTGCTAAACCATGAAAGCTCCTTACCTCGAACATGCTCCTTGGTGACGACCATTCTTTGATCACTTTCACCTTCTTTGGATCCATCTTCAGTTCATTCAAAGAGATCATGAAACCCAAATAAATGAGTTATGTCTTCATAAAAGAGGACTTCTTCAAATTGATCAGTAGCTTCTCCTGTTGTAGCCTTCTCATTAGTAGCATTAGGTGCCTCAAATGCTCCTCTTTAGTCCTGCTAAAGACCAGCATATCGTCTAGATATACAACCATGAACTTGCCAATGAAATCTTTTAGAATTTCATTCATCAGCCTCATAAAAGTGATCAGGGAATTTGTTAAGCCAAATGGCATAACTAGCCACTCATACAGGCCTTCATTTGTCTTAAAGGTTGTTTTCCATTCATCACCTTATCTCATCCTGATCTGGTGATATCCACTTTTTAGATCTATTTTAGAAAATAAATTTGCTCCACATAAGCAATCCATTAAATCATCCATTCTCGGTAAAAGAAATTTGTACCTGATGGTGATCTTGTTGATGGCTCTCGAGTCTATGCACATTCTCCATCCTCCATCTTTCTTTGGGATTAACACAATTGGTATTGCACATGGGCTAAAACTTTCTCTAACTAAACCCTTATCCAACAACTCTTGGACTTGGTTATTCACCTCCTCATTTTCTTGAGGTGTTAATCTGTACGCTACCTTGTTTGGCAGGCTTGCTCCTAGTATCAAGTCGATATGATGGCTGATACGCCTGATGGGTGGCAATGAGTTTGGCAGCTCATCCACCACTATATCAAAAAAATTATCCAGAAGCTCCTAAATTTCTTCAGGTAGGTCATTCACTGATGTACTTGTAAGGATGACTCTGGGCTTCCTCACCACAGCGAATTACATCTCCTCTTCTTCCTTGACTTCTTTCAGGAGTTCCTTCCCGCTCGTGAGAAGTATTCTTGTGTTGGTTTCCTCTTTCGCTTTCTTCTCCTCCATCAGCAACAACATATGTGTTCTACCATTCTTCTCCAATGTATATGTATTCGTTCTTCCATCGTGAATGACATTTCTGTCAAACTACCATGGTCTTCCCAACAGAATGTGGCATACGTCCATGGGAATTACATCACATAGGATTTCATCTTTATATCCTCCTATTTAAATTTCAACCAGGCATTGTTTAGCAATCGTTACCTAGTGTCCTTTTTGCAGCCATGAGAATTTGTATGGCCTTGGATGTGCAGTTGTCTTCAGCTCCAATTTCTCCACCATCTCTATGGATACTAGGTTGTCAGTACTTCCACTGTCAATGATCACCTTGCACACTTTATCCCTAGTCTTGCAAGTTGTCCTGAAGAGACTGCTTCTCTGCACTGGATTTTCAATTTCTTCCTCTGGTTGTAAGAGAACTTTTCTCAACATCAGGGATGTTGCATCCTCTATTCCTTCTGCCTCAACATCTCTTCATTGTGCTTCTGAAATGTGAGATTCTCCTCCTTCTTTCTTCTTCTCAGGACATTCCCAAGACATGTGCCCTACCTTTCCATAGTTATAGCACCTTCTCATCTACCTCTTCCTCTAGAAGAGTTTCTTCCACCATTTTGTCTCCCTCATGAACTTCCTCCTCGTTCCGAGTGATTGTGTGGATTTTCATCCTCATCCTTAGACTGATGTTCTATGTCACGGTTAAATCCCTTACTTTTGCTTGGGATCGAGATTTTACCTCTTCCTCAGTGGTTTTGTTTTCTGTCCATCTTCTCCTCTGCCTTCAGCGCAAACTAATAAGTATCTTCCATAGTCCTTATTGACATCATGCTAAGATTGTCCTGGATCTCATATCTAAAGCCATTTATATATCTGGTGACTCTTTCTTCGTCTCTCTCCTTTTGTCCAGTTCTGATGTTCAACTGGTAGAACTCCTCAGTGTACTCCTTGACTGTCATCCCTTTTTGTCTCAGGTTCTGTAGCTTCCTGAACAGATTGATCTGGTAGTCTTTGGGTATGAACTTAGCCTTCAGTTTGCCTACCATATTGACCCAACTCTTTATCCTCTATTTGTCTTTACTTCTTCTCTCAGCCTGCAGTTCGTCCCACCAAAGTGTTGTATGCCCTTTTAACCTGGTGACTGCCTGCTTCACCTTCTTCTCCTCATCGACATATTAATAGTTGAAGTGTTTTTCCATGGACCTTATCCAGTCCAATAGTTCTTCAGCATCTAGATTTCCCTCATACATGGGGACCTCTATCTTAGCTCTGCCTCCCAATCTGGCAACTACTCTCAACAAACGTTCTTCTGCAGCATCCTCTCCTGTAGCTTCTTCAACCTCAGCCTCTTCACTTTCTGCATCACTGACATCCCCAACATCAGGTGCCCTTCTCTGTGCTACTTCCATTCGGGTGAAAAACTCTTGCATCTCCCTTTCTACAACACGATTGGATAAAGGCAGATCTTGTCTTCTTGGTGGCATTGTGTTGACTGTTTGTCACACATAGAGTACAGCTTCGAGTTTTCTGTCTCCTCCTTTTTCCTCCTTCGCCTGAAATATACAGGCGAAAAATGGGCTCTGATACCACCTAATGCAGACCCCCTATCCCTCCTAAAGGCTGCGCGACCTCCCGATCAGGATCTTCTGGTTTCGATTTGGAACCCTTCAGACAATTACACAAGTCCCTTATGAATGCTCAGTTGGATTTTTTGGGCGCTAAACGTGAGCTCCCATAGCGCGTGACCAAGGGTTTTG
Source organism: Picea engelmannii (assembly GCA_009831015.1). Taxonomy (NCBI): domain Eukaryota; kingdom Viridiplantae; phylum Streptophyta; class Pinopsida; order Pinales; family Pinaceae; genus Picea; species Picea engelmannii. The sequence continues at coordinate 662,347 of ML795171.1, forward strand.
ACCAAGTGCCAAGTCGAAAAGGAACTTATCGGGGACCAGGACTTCACGAGTCAAGTATCCCGTCTTCTGGTCTTTCACACCTCCGGTAGCTGAAATGATGAAATGGTCTAGTGCTCACTCTTTCAGGATTTTTCGATTCATGAAATCTAGATGCAAGGGATATCCTTTCACCTTAGGGTCTCTAGTCGCTGAAAAGACAAAATACTCGGTGCCTATTCTTTTAGGATTTCATGGTTTGCGAAATCAGGATGCGCAGGATGTCCTTGCTCCTTGGAGTTTCCAGTCACCGAAAAGCCGAAATGACCCGATGTCTATTCCTTTTTAGGATTTTGCGTTTTGCGAAATCAAGATACAAGAGGATGTCTCTATTCCTTCGAGTCCCTGGTTGCCGAAAAGATGAAACTCTGAAATGCCCTGGCACCCGATCGACGGCTCATGACAATCCATGCAATCGACAGTCCTGGTCGATTCACGATTTCATGATTCAGGATCCTGAAAGACAAGATCTCCTGTCTTTCCAACTCATGGTCCCCGAAATCCTGAAATGAATGTCGAGAAACTCTCACCGCTAACCTCCTCGCAGCTACACCTGATCCAACAGCCTGTGGGGTTTCGGTGTTCCTCCTCGAGGATTCTCCACCGTCCGTTTGGTTCTTCTAATTCTCCTCTTGGATCTATGCAGGGTTAAAGACTACGCTCATCCCTTGAATTGGATGGTCTGCGGGGATTTTCACTGCGATCCAATGCTCTATGGTGTTCTTCCTCCTGAGCTTTTACTCGATTTCGACTTAGAAGATTTTCTAAGTCTGTGAAGACTCGGTCTTCGCTCCTCCCAGGGAATGGGTTCCTGGATCTTGACAACACTTCTGAAGTGTTATCCCTCCTGAGCTTTGTCTAGTTCAGACTCCGACTCTTGCCCACTCCTTGCATCTGAGGGAGTTTGATAGCTCAGAACCACGACGTTTTCTCTCTAGCTCGATGCACACCTTGTAGAGCTCCTAATGAAGAGAAAACAATTCCATAGTGTTTCTCTCTGGCTCGATGCACACCTTGCAGAGCTCCTAATGGAGAGAAACAATTGAATCTCAGAACAACTCATAGTTCCATTCACTTGTTTACAAAACATAAAATAACAGGAAAATACACACAGCCCAAGCACAACACATTTGGATCAATTTTCCATTATGTTCTATTCATAAGTTCCCACTGGCTACTAAATACATACAAAATACAGTAGCTCCAAAAACTGAGATCTTTTGCTCACTCGTAGTTCTCTTACAGATGACTTCTCTGTATTACAGCTCTCTCTTCTCTTCCTTTTCTTCCCTCCTTCCGCTAACTAGGCTTACAAACTTTTACATAACTCAAAATGTTCCTAGGGTTTCCCCTGGCTACTTGCCTACTCTAAAATTCATCCTACACTATCTAAATCCAGTCACATTCCAGAGCCGAAGTGGAAACTCTTGCTCTGTTTACAATTTCAAAAACTTGCTTCACAGGGTAAAATTTGGCACTGGTTCAAGCATGCCTCAAAAAGTGAATTCTGGCGCTGAGTGGAGGCGAATCTCGAAATCTGTTGTAGCCACCCACGTCGAAGTTCTGGAAGAACTCGCACGTGTTGAATGTTCCCACCTCTATGCGCTTGACATGATGCTCCTGCATCAGGTCTGCTCTATTGGAAATTGGTGGCAGCTGAACTTCAGATCAAACTTACTGAAATATTTCTCCCCTTTGATCTCGTCAAGGACATCGTCAACTCATGGAATTGGGTACCGTTTCTTGACTTTGATTTTATTTAGGGCCTAATAATCAATGCAAATTTGACATGATCCATATTTTTTTCTTCACAAGCATGATTGGGCTTCCATAAGGTGATGATCTCAGGTGGATGTGCCCATTTTCGAGCAACTCTTGGATCTCACACTTGATTTCCTCATTTTTTGACATAGAGCGGTGATATACTAGCCCATTTGGTAGCAGTGCATTGGGGGTCATATTGATTGAGTGCTTGACCTAACAGTGCATAGGTACCCTAGTGGGTGAGGAGAATATGTCTTTGTATTCTTCCATGACCTTATCCAATTTCTTTTTCTATGTGGAGAGACCTATCGTGGAGGCCATGGATGTGGTTACAACCTTCCACTCACTTTGAGTGTGAATCACAAAGAAGAAAAACTTCCTGGTATGAGAGATGACCTTACTGCATTTCTTGGCAGAGATCAAGGAAATGTCGGTAGATGGGACTACCTATGGTATCCTGTATAATCTCTTGTCCAAAGTAATAATAACACTATGAGGCCTAGACTCATATACAACATGATGTTTCCATAAATAAGGTTGGCCTAAAATAACATCACAAACTTCAAGGGGGGCGACATCACACAATACCTCATCTTTGAAGGGATTGATGTCATAGGCCAGGAGACATTGTTGGCTGACACAGAGATCGCTCAGTTGGCAGAGCCATCCGATGTTGCATAGTTGCGGGTGTGGTGATGTCGGCAAAGAGAAATTCTTGATGACCTCTGCTGATATGAGGTTCTTTTGGATACCATTATCAACCCTACAGTATAGTGGAGTAATCTTCACCCATATCTGTGAATGAAAGAGGCGCTCACCTTCCTCTAGTTCATCAGGTTCGTCGGGCTAGACCTTAGTGGTGGTAAAAACGATTGCATTGATTTCTGCATCAATGATCCCTCTCCCTTTTTCTGGTTCTGACTCGGATTCAAATCATGCATCTGATTCAGAGGATTTCACCTCGGCCACCAATGACTTCTTCGAGTGACATTCAGTGGTCTTATGCCAGGGGCTCTTATGGAACTCACACCATCTCCCAATGTCTTTATTTGTCTTCCTATTGTCCTTCTTTGTTTGTGGTTTTGACTAGTTGTCCTAAGGTTTCCTATCCTTGCTTTTCCCTTTTTTCTTTGGGTTGGCGACACCTTTTTCCTGCTTCTATTGTGAGGGGTTTGCAGACCCAAAATTTCACATCTTATGTTTAAGCTTCTGCTTGATTTTGACAACACATCAATAGGTCGTTCCCAAGGACGAAATGTACAGAAACTCCATTTCTATCTGGATGTATCTATGAAAAACTCTGTGGTACTTGAGAACTAGATGTCACTTAGAGTCTTTCACCTCAGCCACCAATGACTTTTTGAGTGACATTCAACAATGTTATGCCAAGGGATATTATGGAACTAACACCATCTCCCAATGTATTTCTTTGTCTTCCCATTGTCCTTGTTTGTTTTCGATTTGGACTGATTGTCCTAAGGTTTCCTGTCATTTCTTTTCCCTTTGTTTTGTGGGTTGGGGCTGCCTTTGACCTACTTCTATTATGAGAGGTTTGTAGACCCAAAATTTCACTTCTTTTGTTTAAGCTCCTACTCGATTTTGACAACATATCGATAGGTTGCACCCATGAAAAAAATGTCCAGAAAATCCATTTCCATATAGATGTATCTATGTAGACCGCCGCAGTACTGGAGAACCATATGTCACTCAGAGTATTTGATACCCATCTTGGTGCACAAGGTATGGAATACATTGGTGAAATCTAGCACTTTTTGGTCCCTTTACTGCTGCAGTGTGGTCCATCTTGTATATAAGTTGTCATAACTTCCAACAAGGTAGTATTATTCCTTAATAACATCCCTGAAGGAACCCCAAGTGGGTGAAACTACAAATAATGTAGATCTCTCTATTTCCTTTTTCTCATAGAAAGTATCACACAAATCTTTGACATGGGGGAAGGCCTTGAAGAGAGCAAATGTAATCTTTTCTCTATCGAAAAAGTTGTGGACATAAAAATACCCTTCTAGAAGGATTAACCATTTATCTACATTATCTTCATCTATTTGACCTTCAAATATAGGAATATCAAAATTGATTTGTACCTTGAAGGGGATGGCACCTCCATTTGAGTTATATGTATCGCTTATCGACAGTCATCAAAGGATTTGTTTGAAGCTATCCATCATCTTGTTCCTTTGTCGCTCGAGGGATTCCTCGAGAAACATTTTAAAAGGATCTCTTGTCCCTTCATATTTCCTTTCTCCCATCATGGAAGGTTTCTTGGGAATTTAAGGGAAGTTGTCCTCAAGAGAAACAAGCTCAAGACCCAACTCTTTATACCCTGACCTCGTCGGGGACATGCACTAAAACATGACAAGGAGTAGACTGATTTGATACCACTGATCTATATTTATGAGAGGAATGAAATGAAAACACAGATATATAATATTAACATAGAGACACATTGAATAATAATAGAGATACGATAAAACTTGACTTCTATTAAATGAAAAATGTGTTGAAACTGTAAAATGCAGACTGGAACAAGCTTGCTAGAATGGTGGCAGCTCATCTCTGAGAAGAGATGTCACGGCTATGCTCATTCACAAGAAGATGAGTACAATGAGGCTCCAAAATCCTTTTTACATAAAAAATGAATTCAAAAACCTTAGACATCCAAGATCCTAACCCTAGGAGATGAAGCGCCAAAAGTCATGTGGGCCCTATTGGGGTAAGTTGGTACATCAACTTCCCAGGGTTGTAACTTTTGTATACGATCTTCGTTTGGGGCATTCGATACCTCGTCGGAAAGGTCTATTCAAGAAGTACAACTTCCATTAGGGAACAATATATTTTTAAGAGAACCCATGGCCCCCCAAAAGTCCAAATAAACATTGTTTAGGGCCTCAAAACAACCCCGAAAGTTTGGGACTCTAAAATCTAGAAAGAAAATTTCCAAGATGAAAATTGCAACTGCCAAGATGAAATTTTTATGTGAGCTAGATGGAAGAGGTGCGTGGCCAATTTTATCCACCTATATAAATCCTCCCTCCTTAGGAAGTAATGGTCTCCATTGCATTGAGTTCCCCCATTAAATGAGGAAACTTCTGTTGAATTTGGCCCTAGGTGAGCCACTTGCCTTAGTGCAGGAGAAGCCCCGCCTTAACAACCTGATAAAGCTTAAGCTTCTATTTGTGAGTGCCCTTGACCTATGTGTCCATGATATGATCAGTGGGTTCCTATTCCATGCAGTCAAGGTTGATCTATGTTGGTTTCAACTATTTTTCTATATCAAAGGTGTCCAATAATGGTATAAAGTATGGCCAAAGGAGGTCCACATTAAACATTGGGTGCAAGACAAGGAAGGGGGGGATTTTATCTCAGAATAATTGTTGCACACAACCTTGGTGATGGTATAAGTTCCATATAGAAGTGGACAAACATTCTGATGGGGTCCTGTAAGGTGTTCTTTCTGCAAGTGCAACCAAACTTTATCTCCCACCTAAAACTTATGTGAAACTCGGTGTTGATCAGGGAGCTACTTATACTTAGCATTGGACTTCTCCAAAATATCATGAACCTGTTGGTAGATGTGTTGTATACGCTCAATGAACTGGGTGGATTTATCAGCTTCAGTTTTTGCATGGGATGATTCTTCCTCTGTGGACATGAGGGGTAGTGCAACATCCATGGGACCCAATGGTTGAAATCTATTGGCCCTTTGTTATGAAATAAAGAGAATATTATAGAAGAAAAGGAAAAACTTGAACTGTGCAGAAGGAAGGTTGACTGAGATTAGGTCGAAGTGGTTAAAGAAGCCGAAAAGATGGAGCGAAGTATGAGATATAAAGTCGTTGTATGAAGAGATCGAGGAATACAGATCAACAAGGAAGATGGATCATGGACAACTCAGCGAGCGGAAAAATCCACCGGTAGATTATTTGGAGCACCTCGCAGGAAAGAAGGAAAGACAAGTTGGCGAAGCCCTGAAAACGTGGGTCAAGTTGACCTAGGGTTTTGTTATCTAGGTTTTTGACACCTAGGTTTTGGCCTAAGGCTATCGGTGAGCTATTGTAATGTATAAATAAAGGTCAAGAGGACATTATATGGGTTCGATTATGTTATGATGAGTGATTGTTGTTATTGTTGAGAGAGAAGTATTGTGTGATGAGAGAAGTCTGTGTTGTAGGATCTTTAGTTGGGTGCGAAGATCAACCCTGCAGTTAGGTGCACAGGGAGGGGAGAGAAGAGAGAAGAGAGAGATATGAAATCTAAGAGTGCAGATAGAACTGCATGCCTTCATCTAATATATTATATAGAACAGTTCTGTGGACGTATCCCTAGGGAGAGGGTGAACCACGTATATCCTGTTGTTATGTGTGATTGATGTTGTGTTCTTTACTTTGTTACTCTGATGATTCTGTAGTATGTTAGATCTGATATATAACTATGCGAAGTAGGTTTATGCTTGGAAAGAATCATCTGATCTCTAAGTGTGGTTGCCTTGATTCCACTTTCATTTCCTCTGGTTGTAGACACATGTGTCCTGCAACCCCCTATTGCTACTTTGGGTGAGACTGCATTTTCTTCGCAAGTGTTGCTGAAAGGGTCAGTAGTTAGGGCTTGTTGGTGCGCTATTAGAGAGGAACCCTGGGTTTTCCCCTGTGCCAACAAATGGTTCCCTTGTTGGGACTAGGATCTTCTTGAGGGAATGTCAAGGTGGTTTCCATTGAATATAGAGATTCAGAAGTGGATAGAAGAAAAAGAGAAGGACATCGTAGAAGCTCATAATAAGAACCTGAATATTAGCACAGAAGACTAGTTGGGAATGTATATTTTTACTGATATACATGAGATTTTCTTTGGAGGGATTCATAAGGAGCTATACGAGTGGTTGGCCAGATTAGAAAATACCTACTTTGAGATCATATCTAGACCGTTTGTGGTTTGGACGTCGGTGTTGATCAAGAAGGTCAAGAGAGTTGATAACGTCATATCAAGAGAAGTAGACCACTAGTTTGATAGTACCATTGGAGGGTATATCACCGAGTTTTCTATTGATAGGGTAGAATCATATAGCCAAGCAGAGAGATATTTATTTAAGGGACCTAGAGGAAACTTTTTACACTTCTTGAAGTTGAAGATCAAGATTCTATTGCATGAGAAGAACATCTTGAAGATACAGTGGCGGGTCAGATTGAAAAATCTAATGTTCAATAATTCAGAAAGCGACAACGACACAGAGGTCAGACACACACGTAGTGGGAGAACCTTCAGAGAATTTCCTCTAGTGAACTTGTTTAAGAAGAATCATGACCCAACACAAGAATAAGGGTTCTAAGTGGAGAAGAAGAAGAGTTGTTGAATGAGGAACATTTAGAGTTCGCTAGGGCAGAATAAGAGAATATTGAAGAACCCAGCCAATAAGAGTCAGAAACTTCAAGGACTACGCATACTATTGAAGTGATATTACATCCCCCTGTTGTTTTAACAACATTAAGTAACTAGAGTAACCTAAGTTATCAGAACACTCAGAGCACTAGTACAAGTGGTTCAGTGCATACTAGTCAGGAACCTTAGGAAGATCTATGGCAGATGAGATGAGGTTACCCACCTTTAGAAGAGATGGATCTAAATATCCTGACTAGCATTGGTTTCTATATGAAGCTGTATGGAGTATTAAGAATGTCATCGATGAAGATATTAAATGAGCTCAATTTAGTACTACACTGAGAGCTCGTGCACTGAGTTGGTACATGAGGTTCGTCCAAGGAGTTGTCCAGATGAAACCGCTGAAATAGATTAAGACTGCGTTGATTGTTGAATTCAAGAAACCCAAGTCGGAATCGCAGTGCATCACAGAGTTGAAAGAAATCAAGCAGAAAGTAGTTGAACCTATTTAGGAGTTTGATTAGAGTTTTAAGACCTTAACAAGTCATTTGAGTTTTTAGATCCCAGATGAGTAGAACAATGGATGGTTCAATGTTTCCCTCTTACCAGACATCAGAGTCCCTCTGATGCAGCAGAATATTTCTTCACAGGTTGAGGCATTGGAGATCACCATGAAACTAGAATCAACCCGTATGCGAGCATCCATCTCAGGTGTGAGTCAATTCTTGAGTCAGCTAACTAGCTTATCACTGTCGAAGATATGAAAAAAGATAAGGGAAAAGATAAGAGAGAATACATCTGGTGCATTATATGAAAATCAGAAGGCCATGATAAGGATCATTGTCCCCTATTTCATGAATATTTGGATTTTGGAGCTCCGAGCCCTTTGAAGCAAGTTACTCTACCTTGGTGGGAGGTATGTAGAAATGGACATTGCCCTGGTGAATGATACTACAAGAAAAAGTACATTCAGACACCTACGAACCTCTACTGCACATTTTGTAAATCTGTGGGTCATGATGAGAAGGATTGTAGAGCTTATGACCTCTTGCATGAAAGATCAAGGGATATCTACAAAATTCAAGGCGAAGTACAGGAAGAAGGGAACACTACACAGTATAATTCCCCAGGAAGAGGAAACTTCAACCCTCATGGTGGATTCAGAGGAAGAGGATGAGGAGGAGGTATGGGTCAAGGTTGAGGATAGATCATTTGTTATAACTGCGCACAACTAGGTCATTTGGCAAGGGACTATTAGAACCCTTGTACTACTTGTAGTTACTGCAATTCATTTGAACATGTCATAGAAGAGTGTCATGTGTTGTTGGCCAAACTTCAGAAGAAACGAGGAGGAAACCAACAAGTAAAATTGATCACAGCAGAACCTCACTGAGTAGATCCCAGAGTCATTGTTATCACTAGAGGAGAAGACAAGGTGACTCCAGGGAAGACTACAGAACAATCAAGAGTTAGAAAAACTGCAGAAAAGACACAAGAGTTTGATCCAAAGAGAGAAAAGCATACATTTGAAGAGGCAAGAAAATATTTTAGAAGATATTAGGCTTCTTCATCAAAGGCACAACCAAAAGTGAGATAATATGGAATGCCCCTGGCCTTTTATCAGTCTGCTTCGCCTGGAGAAGGAAAAATGGTAAGCAGACTCAGGGAATTCTTATGAACTTGCATTAATTTGATAAAGGATGAGAGCATTGTACAAGAGCTACAAAATTTGATCATACAATATGAGCTAGGAAAGGTAGATACTCAACTGAATAAAGAAGTACATCAACTATCCAACAAGAGACGGAAAAATAAGGAACTACACCTTAATGCTCAAATTGGGGATTATGATATAGATTATGTGGTCCTCGACTTAGGGTCGGAGGTCAATGTTATGAAAAAGCAGACCTGGGCACTGATGGGAAAACCTATGTTGATCTATTCCCCTATCAGGCTTAGGATGGCCAATCAGTAGGCTGTGAGCCCCTTCGGAAGACTGGAACATGTCCCTGTGGACATCGATGGGGTCATAACATTTGTGGACTTCAAGGTGATTGAGATAGTCGATGATAGTTGTCCTTATCCCACGTTGTGAGGAATTGATTGGGCGTTCAACAATTCTACTGTTTTCGACTTGAAGAAAATAAGAATGACATTTGAAGGTGATGGCCTTAGGGTCATCGCACCTTTGGATCATGATGGAGGTCCCAAATACACAGAGCCCATAAGAGAATAAGACCACGTGTATGAGTTGGATAATATATACAAATTGACAACAAGACAATAGGATTACATTAATCCTACAACATATGGGAATTTAAGTTGGTGAAGTTTAGCGCATGTTCATTAGACTTAGAAGAAGCATTGGAGAACTAGTAGAATAAAATGTATGAAGTATCTACACGGAGATGTTATAGACTGACTAGAGAAGTTCGTTGGATCGTCACAACAGTAAGTTATTTACCCACATTTGATGGTTTGAATCACTTAGAAACTTTCTTATTGGAATTCGAAGAAACTGTACCAGTACAACAGAGACTGTTGGCACTGGACAAGGCTTTGAAAGATACTCCAGCAAGATGGTGGGGAACACATAAAATAGACATCGTGAACTGGATATAATGTCACACTTTGATGATAAAGGGATTTTTAGAACAAGTCGAAGGATGCAAAGTTAGGTACACAGGTCAAAGCTGTCTTAAAGACCATGTGCAAGGTTGTGAGGAGGCCTAGAGATGCATTCCTCAATAACAGTGGGTGTATAAATTCATCAATACTCTAGACATAATGCCTATCAACTGGTACCTTGAAGTGGAACTGCACCTCACCACTGCAGATTGGAAAGGTATGAATCAGAATTTTGTAGCTACATTTTTATTTGAAAGTCAGCAACCTATGGTAGATCAAGATTTACAGGTTGGCAGATAGAAAGTCTTTGAGGAGGCACCTAACCTCCCTGTGGAGCAAGAAGAGGATGAATGGACTACACCTCTTCAAAAACAACAAGGATGTTACAATATCAATGATGATGAAGACGATGGTTCTAGGAATGTGAACATCGCAGAAATGGAAGGACAAAGAGACATAGAAGGACCAGAAGTCGAACTACCTTTTATTAGACTGCCAATCAAAATCAAGAAAGTTAATATTGGAATAGAGAAATCCCCTAAGCTTGCCAATGTTGGATATTACTGGGATGATTCCACTATTGATAAGATCACAGATTTACTACACGAATATCAGGACTAATTTCCAACCAAGTTCACTGATATGAATGGCATTAAAGGACACATGGGAGAGATGAAGATCCCCTTGAAACTAGATGCAAGGCCAGTTAATAAAATACCCTATAGATTGAATCCTAAATATAAGGAGAAAGTGAAGATTGAATTAGACAAAATACGGAAAGCAGGAATCATAGAACCTATTGAATAATCAGAGTGGATTAGCCCTATGGCTGTTCAAGATAAGAAAACAGGAGAGATCAGAATCTATGTAGACTTGAGGAAACTACATGATGTGTGTCCACATGATCCATTCCCTACACCATTTACTGACGAAGTGTTAGCTAATGTGGGAGGACAGGAATTCTACTCTTTCACCGATGGATTCTCAAGATACCATCATTTCAGGATTGCTAAGGAAGATCATCATAAGACAATGTTTGCAATAGAATGGGGATCCTACCAATACACAATGATGCCTTTTGGATTGAAGAATGCACCAACCATCTTTTCAAGGGTTGTGGTCAAAGTATTCAAGGAGTTTTTACATAAATTTTGGAAGCATATTTTGATTATTGGACTGTTTTTAGCTTATTGAAAAACCATATTGAATGCTTAAGACTAATGTTGGATAAGTGCAGGCAATGTCAGATTGACCTGGACCCGAAGAAATGCATCTTCTTTTCTCCCTTTGGAGTGTTGTTGGGCCATATTGTGTGTGTGTTGGCATAGGGGAAGACCCTGGGTTCAACGCTTACAACATCACACCAACAAAACCCTAACTATCGGCCCTTTCGGAAACACCTGCGAAGAAGATGAAGTCTCACCCAAGGTAGAGGCAGGGGTGGTTGCAAGACTCAGGTGTCTGCAACCTTAGTTGGGACACAACTATGTAATTTCAACACTTAGCAAGAACTTAGCATAGGTCATTCATCAATATACATTCCTTATTATACTTTGTAGAAGGTACAAAGCATCACAACATTCACTTAGATCTAAGATTCTAGCACTTAGCAAGAGTAAAACAGATCAAATCTAGTAGATCAACACTAAGATTCTTCATATATATCATCTCTAACATTCATTCACACCTCAGAAGCACAAAGCAAGAATAGATCTATCCAATATAATCTAAGCACTTAGCAATACAAAACATCTAAGAATAAGCACAAAGCACAACAGACAGTATTTACGTGGTTCACCCCCACCCTTGGGCTACGTCCACCAACTCTTCTTTTGTCTTAGTTTCAGTCAATAAGGTTATAGCACATAGCTTATCAATATCCTACTCCACATAGGATAAGAGATCTACGCGCACCTCACTAGATCCTCCTTCCCCGAGTAGATCTAGCACAGAGCCTCCTAACAATCTATACACTTAGCACTTACAATACTTGCACTCACCTCTACAAGTTTATCACATATATAAACTCTTAGCACTAAGCTGCTAATACTTCTCTTTTAAGCCTCTTCTTATATATCCTATACTTCTACTTATACATTTACAAATGTGGGCCTAAGCGTGCGTAAACCCACGGGCTGACATCCCAATCCCATTACGTTATCCCCAAAACCCAAAAAGGGCCTAAAGTGGGTTGAGATCCCGTGATCTCTGCTTCTTCTTGTGTGCTTCCTTCAATAGGGCATCGAAGTCCCAAAAATGGTCAAATATGACCAAGTATCTCCCAAAACCTGGTCAAGGGCCAACAGACCCCCAACACTCACTTGTGACTCATCTCGAGTCAGTCAGGTCTGATCAATTCTGCGTCAAACACCTCGATCTTGGCTTGAGTTGTTTCAACCTACTGCATTGCAACTACTTCTTTCTCGATGAACTCCTGGATGAGTGCGACATTTGCCGGCCCTTCTAGGCATTGTTGTGTTGAATTCACGACCTGTTCCAGCTATGTTCCTTGGTTCTCGATCTCTATAAGTAGCTGACATGCCTTATCCTGCAAAGCTTGAAGTTGTTGAGTTACTTCCATTACCTTGATCTAGATTATATGGATCTACTGTTGTGCTATGCGCTTCTCGTGAGACCATTTCATTTTTTCTATGGGTGATAGGGCCTTCAGCTGCACCTGTAGATTTTCAGCTTCATGCTTCACCTTCTGGAGCTGCGACTCCAATTTTTGCAATTTGGAATTCTTGGTTAAGTTCTCATATATCTATGCACTTCTTCTACTTAATTGTTTTTATTCCTCAGTGGGTGCTTTAAGCCTTTCTATTTTTCTCCAGGCAGTCATTTCTCGTTGTTCGCACTCTTCTTGTTGGGTACTTGGCATGGTTTGAAACTCTAATTCTAAGACTCTTTGTTGAAGTTGTTGAAGAACTTCAACAAGCTTCATCACTTGGCATTATAAGGGTTCTTCTACATTCTTCTCTAAGCCGGTCATAGAGAGAAATGCTCTGTGGATGGCTTCTTCAATCCCTATCTTCTTCGCGAGCAGTTGCACCTTTTCTTTTTGGATCTTTGCTCTGTCTTCTTCCAATTTTTCTTGGAGAGTGTCCCTCTCTTATTGTGCAGCTCAGCGTTGCTCGAATATTTCCTTTTGTGCTTGCTTTAAGACCTGGGTTGCCTGCGTGGTTTCTTCTGGGAGGAAGGTTTCAGGGGTGAAACCTTCCTTTTCTTCGACGAGTCCTCTTCATCTTCTGGCCTCTGTTCAACTTCTTCATCATTACCTTCTTGCTCGGGTGTAATGGATGCGGTCCTTACAGATCTGTTGTCTATATCATGTATTTCCTCATCCTTCTTCGTCTTCATTGTTTTCTTCGTCTTACTAGGCCTAGGTGTATCCTGCATAGCTTCTGGGCTGTCGATGTCGGACAATTCTGCAGGGTCTGCTGAAACAAGGAGGTTTGTCTACCATTCCTTGGTGATTTCCTCCAGGTCTTCTTCTGTCATCTTATAATAAGACTGTAATTGCTCTTTGTTCTCATCAGTGCGTGTTGTTATGTAAATGAAGTGGCGGTCCGTGTTGAACTTCATTAAGGACCTAAACCTGAAGAGGGTATTCGGGGTTATCTAAGGCTTGGACTGGATGGCGTGCTTCAACTAATTGTAGTAGGTGTGGAATACGATATTGGATTGCCATTGTTTTCTCATATCATTCGGGTACCATAAGGTACTGAACTTCGCGGCTAAGGGCTCAAAAGGGTTGAGGTCCAGGAAGGTTGCATCTTCTGGTAGCTCACATGCAGCGAAAGCTATAAGTATCAAGAGCTAGCTAAAATGGAATTCATGCCCCTAATCCTGGGCTTCTCTATAGTCGATCTCTATTTGATTCACCAGGTACTTCACCTAGTTCATCCGTAGTCCCTATGTGCACTTTCCTGCGAGGTCAACTACAAAATCGGATACTTGCGTGGGTCAATTCTTGCGAATGATATTCCCTGCGATCAACTAACATGCAAGGCGCACTGCGTCGATCTAAATAGAGGCTAACTTGTAGCCTCGCGCTCCTTTCTCAACATCACCATAATCTTCTTTGATCTTTTGTGCAAGAGTGCGATCCACGGTCTTTCCAAGATAGTATTCATGGGGATCAAGGCCCTGCATGCTAAGACCTGTGATCCTATTGATCAGTGTTGGATCAACTGTGATGCGATGATTCAACCATAGGTATCATCCATGGTAGATCGCCAGGAGTATATTAACACAAGCATTGACTTCTTGGTGACGTTCAGTAGAGTGGACTACACGAGGTTCATAGTCCATTGTTGAGGGATGAGCTTCAAGTTCGTGCCCTTGGTTTTGGTATGGAACTTATGCGGGGAAATCATGTTGTAGAATTTATGATCTCCCAGGTTGAAGTCACTGAACTTCAATGCTACAATCTTGTCTTGATCTATGCGGACTACACGTACCCCTTTTGGAAGGTATGTGGTGACTAGAGTGTACTCGAAGTCTCTAGGCACACTGTCTTTGTTGATAGAACCACTCAGAGGTGGTATGTAAGTAGGTAGGATGGATGGAACCAACCTTGCATTGGCCATATAATATTCATGTTTGGTTCTGAGTTCTGCGCTGACTCAGGATATTCTCGCTCGAGCAGTCGACGGGGAGGATTGCACTCCTCTCGTCAATGATGCCTATAAACCTATAGAAAACCCTCGTTCCGACATGACTCTTTTGGTTCTGAGGCTAGCGAGTACCTCTCTTGCAAATTCTTCGGCTGCGCTAAATTCTTCGAACATACTCGCTCGAAAAGAAAAATTAGTCAGGGTTCACAATGATCTTAGGTACTGTATTAGGATGACCAACTAGACCACAATGACCAGTGTATACAACTACTATTTTGTGGCCTTCTAATTATAAGTTGGAAAAAAGTGTTCTTCGTGCATGGCGCATCGAAGTAAGTAATAAATTTGGCAACAGTCTTCTTGCAACGGGAATGAAGCTTCCATTAACGTTGATCTGTTCGTTATAGTGTAGTCCAATGGTCTAGTGATGATCCTTTAATGCTTTTATGTCCATTCAGGGTGGAATTCGAACGGGTATATTGGTCCAACGACTATATCACTTTGTCATGGTGAAGTTCCATAGGTCGTTGTTCTAATATCTCGGCAAAGATCCTATTCCACAAGTTTTCTTTCTACGATGTTCTATCTAGAATCTTCTGCAAAATTTCAATCTTTGTCCTCTTCTTACTTAACTTTCTAGATTTGTTTCTAGTGAGCTTCGTCATAGTAGTTATTTTCCCGTCCTGGTTCCTATTTTCCTTGGATATATTTACTTCGCTCTGTATAACATATCTTCTTTCTTAGGGTTTAGGTATAACATCTCTTCTTTATCTAAGATAGAAACTTCAGTCTTTTGTGAGTCCTCTGGTGTTCTAATAACATTGACATCTGGGTTCTTAGTGTGATATCGCTTCGATCTGTTCTCCTATTCTTCAATCAACTGTGCGATCCTTCTGGTCATGAAGTCTTTTAACTCTTGTCTCTACTGTTCTAAAACCTTTTCTTCTTCCTTCTTTCTGGCTTTATCCCGTTAAATCCAAGGATTTCCAAGTAACATAGTAAATGGGGCGTTGTCCTCAATAAATTTGATAATCTCAAAATCTTCTTCTGTTGAAGTTCCATTAGCATTCATAGATATATGATTGAGCCTTCCACATAGGTTCACTAGTTTCCCTCTAAATAACCCTATTCCACTCAGTGAAGGGTTCATAACAGGCCTCCCTATAGCTTCCCAAGTTCTTTTTGTCATAAAATTCACCTATGTTTCCTCATCCAGAACACAGTCAATGTCAAAGCCTCCTATTCTTACAACGATGCATTCTTTCTTGTTAAATACCTCTGATAATATAACATGTCGGTGATCATTCAAGCTGTCTTGTATCTGTAGTAACATCTTGTCTGATTCTATCTGGGGTTCTATTATTTCTGGATCTACCTTAGGGTTTTCTTCTTTTAGATTCATGCCTTCAATTTTAGCAATCATTCTAGAGAAATCTAATACTTCGTGGTCCAAAGCTTTGCAACGGAGACAACTAGGTCTTCCACCAGGGAATTCCTTAGCAAGATGTCCCGGTCTTCTACAACTATAACAAAGGGTTAATCCACTCTTTCTTTTAAATGATCCCCAACCTCTTCTGTACTGTGCACTAGGGTTATAGTAGCTAGCCTGGAAAAAATTCTTTCGAGGATCCTGCATCTGCTTGTTAGTCCAGACATTCTTTCTATGAATAGGTATAACATATCTATCAGATCTATTCATATCAAACTTTCTTTCATCTATCAGAGCCCTAGTTTTCAAGCTAGGATAGAATCTATCAAACATACCTAGATCCATACTCTAGAAACAAAAATTTTCACTTATTTTACTTTTGACTATTCTTCCAGATCTAAAAACTTTTGACTATTCTTACCTCTATCAGAGCACAAAGCTTACAGATCTTACCTCTTTTCTGCAAATCTGACCTTTCTTCCTTAGAAACGTCTACTTTCACCTTTATTAGAGCACAAAGCGATCAGATCTTGCTTCTTTTCCTTAGATCCGGCCTTCTCTTTTTAGCACAAAGCTTCACGGGTCGAATGAAAATCTGCGCACTAGGGCAACAGATCTACACACAGAGATTTCACGGTTTCTATATCAAATCTTTGCATAAAGCATTTCTTTCTCAGTTCCCAGCAATCATAGTTCTGGTCCCGACAATGGAACCATTTGTTGGCACAAGGGCAGACCCAGGGTTCAACACTTACAACATCGCACCAACAAAACCCTAACTATAGTCCCTTTCAGCAACACCTGCGAAGTAGATGAAGTCTCACCCAAGGTATAGGCAGGAGTGGTTGCAGGACTCAAGTGTATGCAAACTTAGCTGGGACATAGCTCTGTGATTTCAACACTTAGAAAGCACTTAGCATAGATCATTCATCAATATACATTCCTTATTATACTTCGCAGAAGGTACAAAGCATCGCAACATTCACTTAGATCTAAGATTCCATCACTTAACAAGAGTAAAATAGATCAAATCCAGTAGATCAACACTAAGAATCTTCATATATATCAGATCTAACATTCATTCACATCTCAGAAGCACAAAGAAAGAATAGATCTATCCAATATAATCTAAGCACTTAGCAATACAAAACATCTAAGAATAAGCACAAATCACAACAGACAGTATTTACGTGGTTCACCCCCACCCTGGGGCTACGTCCACCAACTCTTCTTCTATATTAGCTTCATTCAATCAAGTTATAGCATAGAGCTTATCAATATCCTACTCCACATACGATAAGAGATCTATGCACACCTCACTAGATCCTCCTTCCCCGAGTAGATCTAGCACAAAGCCTCCTAACAATCTGTGCACTTAGCACTTACAATACTTGCACTCAGATTTGCAATTTTATCACATAGGTCAACTCTTATCACTAAGCTTCTACTACCTCACTTTTGAGCCTCTTCTTATATATCCTAGACTTCTACTTATACATTTACAAAAGTGGGCCTACGCATGGTAGTATCTTACAAAACGGTCAAATATGACCAAGTATCTCCCAAAAATTGGTCAAGGGCCAATAGTGTAAGCAAGGATTGCTGGTAGATCCATATAAGATTTACATTATTGTCGATCTACCCCATCCTACTTCATTCAAACAGCTACGCACTGCGCTGGGACATACTGGATAATACATGAAGTTCATTAAGGGATATGCACATATTAAAACACCTATGGAGAATCTTTTGAAGAAATATTTTCAGTTTCAATGGACAAAAGAATGTCATCAGAGCCTCGACACACTGAAACAGAAAATGGTTATTGCACCTATTCTGGTTTTTCCAGATTGGAGAAAGAAATTTCATGTGCATCTCGATGCATCTTCTATTTCACTAGGAGTAGTGTTAGCACAACTAAGAGCACGAGATATTGACCACCCGTTAGCCTTTTCTAGCAGGAAGCTATCAACAGATGAGATAACTTACACCACCACTGAGAGAGAAGGTTTATCCATGGTGTATGCGCTATAGAAGTTTCGTCACTACTTGTTAGGAGGACACTTTAAGATGCTCACTGATCACTCCACGTTGAAATACCTATTCAACAAGCCAGTGTTGGGGGGAAGGATATGCAAGTGGATTCTATTATTTCAGGAATAATATTTTGAAACTGTGGTAAAACAAGGAAGGATGAACAAGGGACATGACCACTTGTATAGGTTGGAACATGGAGAGGAACCTACTATTTTGGAGGATACACTGTCGGATGCACAATTGTTGGCCATTAGAAAGGTTGATGATCACTTCATCAAGATAGTTCAGTTCCTATCAACAGGAATAGCACCTCACGAATACACAGTCATTCAGAAGAAACAACTGGTAGTGCATGCTGCAGATTTTTCGCTTATAGTTGGACAACTATATAATATGGGACCTGATGAGATCTTGAGAAGATGTGTTATGGAGGAAGAAATACCACTGACTTTAGTAGAATCTCATGAAGGCATCGTAGGAGGACACTATGTAGGGAAAGACACAATGCAGAAGGTTCTTAGAGTTGGCCTCTGGTGGCCCACTTTACACAGAGATGCTAAAGAATACTACAGAGCCTGTGATGTATTCCAAAGAGTTGGGAAACCTTCCAGAAGAGATGAAATTCCTTTAGCACCCCAACTAACTTTACAAGCATTTGATAAATGGGCCATTGACTTCGTGGGACATATAAACCCACCAGGGAAGTGCACAAGATCCAGATACATCATCACTGCGACAGAGTATTTGACCATATGGGAAGAAGCAAGAGAAGTTAAGGAATGTAGTGAAACTACAACTGTGCGTTTCATTTTTTATGATATCATAACCAGGTTCGGATGCCCAAATATCCTCATGAGTGATCAAGGTACACATTTTATTAATAAGACTATTGAATCCTTGACTTGAGAATTTGAAATTCACCCTCATAAGAGCACCCCATACCACCTGTAGGTGAATGGTATGGTTGAAGCCTTCAATAAGACCTTGGAGACAGTGCTGATGAATATTTGTAGTGTAAAAAGAGATGATTGGGATTTGAGAGTACCATCAGTCTTATGGGCCTATATAACTACTTGTAAGAAGCTGACAATGTAGACTCCCTTTAGGTTGGTTTATGGCCTAGAAGAAGTTGTACCCATGGAATATTTAGTTCCTAGCTTAAGAATTGCATCCTTTGCAGATATGGATGACATTGGAGCTGTTCAAGAGAGGCTAGCACAGTTGGTCGAACTAGAAGAAGACAAATTTATTGCAAGATTTCATCATTAGGTTCAGAAGGAACGTGAAAAGGCCTACCATGACAGACATATCAAGAAGAAATCATTTAAGCAAGGAGATATGGTATTGGTATATGATAGAAAGTCCATAAAGCATCCAGGGAAGTTCAGAACACATTGGCTGGGGCCATATGATATTTCCTATGTTATAGAAGGATGAGTTGTGCAGCTGAAGACTTTGAATGGGGACTGCAAGGAATGATTGGTGAATGGGAGACGATTGAAATTGTACTATGACAACCAACTGCCTCACAACTCTCGGTAAAAATAGAAGGAGAAGGTTCTAGGTACTAGGTGCAGTTGAGACTGGGTACTAGACACAAGAAAACAATCTGCACATAGGGTGGAGGAACAGAGCAAGAAGCACATGCTATGTTGTACAGTCTGAAGTTGAGGTATAACACAAGTTTTAGATCAGAGTGGCTCGGGACACATCACATGTGAGTGTTGGGGGCTTGTTGGCCCTTGGTTATGAAACAAAGAGAATATTATAGAATAAATGGTAAAACACAAACTGCGTGGAAGGAAGGTTGACTGATATCAGGTCGAAGTGGTTAAAGAAGAAGAAAAGATGGAGCGAAGTCTGAGAGAGAAAGTCATTGGATGAAGAGATCAAGGAAGATAGATCAACAAGGAAGATGGATCGTGGACAACTTAGCAAGAAGAAAAAGACATCGATAGATTCTTTGGAGCAACTCTCAGGAAAGAAGGAAAGATAGGTTGGTGAAGCCCTGAAAATGTGGGTCAATTTGACCTAGGGTTTTAGACACCTAGGGTTTTAACACCTAGGCTTCGACCTAAGGTTGTCGATGAGCTATTGTAATGTATAAATAAAGGTTAAGAGGACTAGATATGAATTCTATTATGTTATGATGAGTGATTGTTTTTATTACTGAGAGAGAAGTATTGTGTGGAGAGAAGACTGTGTTGTAGGATATTCAATTGGGTGTGAAGATCAACCCTGCAGCTAGGTGCACAAGGAGGGGAGACAAGAGAGAGATCTTCAAGCTAAGAGTGCATATAGAACTGTATGATTTCATTTAATATATTATAAAGCACAGTTTTGTGGATGTAGCCCTAGGGAGAGGGTGAACCACGTATGTCCTGTTATTATGTGTGATTGATGTTGTGTTCTTTACTCTGTTACTGTGATGATGCAGTAGTATGTTAGATTTGATATATAATTGTACGAAGTAGGTTTATGCTTGGAAAGAATAATTTGATCTCC
Source organism: Picea engelmannii (assembly GCA_009831015.1). Classification (NCBI taxonomy): domain Eukaryota; kingdom Viridiplantae; phylum Streptophyta; class Pinopsida; order Pinales; family Pinaceae; genus Picea; species Picea engelmannii. The sequence continues at coordinate 682,756 of ML795171.1, forward strand.
GTGTGTAGTTTCCTTGATTCCACTTGCATTTCCTCTGGTTGTACACACCTTTGTCCTACAACCCCCTATTGCTACTTCAGGTGAGACTGTATCTGCTTCACATGTGTTGCCGAAAGGGCTAGTAGTTAGGGATTGTTGGTGAGCTATTAGAGCTGAACCCTGGGTATGCCCCTGTGCCAACAAAATCCCAACCCCACCTAAAAGGGGCTGTGGTCGGTTGAGCTATGTATGGCTCTTTTGTAGCTATGATGAACATAGGGAAGACTCTCATCCCATGTGCATGGATTCCTAGAACTGTACATGCACAAAATATGCATGATCATCCTATTGATGACCTTGGTTTGGCCATGCATTTGGGGGTGGAAGGTCATGGATTTGTTGATCTTGGTGTCCAGCTGTGACCAGAGGTTTTCCAAAAATGTTCTTAGGAACTGATTGTACTAATCAAAGACAATGTTTTTTGGTATCCCAAAATCTACCCACACTCGTTCGAAGAAGATATTAGATGTGGCTTATATTGTGATGCTCTTCGTGAAAATTGATCAACAACCATGAAAAAACAGTCATTTCTCTGCTTGGTTGAAGGAAAGCTTGACATGTAGTCCATCAATATAGATTCCCAAGGCTTGTCAGGAGTATGTAGAGGGGTGTACATTCCTTTTTTCTTAATTTCCGATTTGGCAATGGCACAGGTCGTGCATGACCTAATATACTTTCTAACATCCTGTTGGAGTTTCGTCCAATAAAAATGTTGTTGCAGCACTACCAATATCTTCCTTACGCCGAAGTGTCCTGCCACCCAACTCTAAAGAGATTCCCAAATAATCTTCACATGCTCACTTGATGGAACATATAGATGGCCCAAATGGCACAATAACTCATCCTGTAGATGAAAATAAGTGAAAGTAGTGTTTGTTCCCAAGATCTAGTAGGTAGTGGTGAAGTCATTATCTCACTCATAGATTTGAGGCCATCTAGAGGTCTCATTTCCACAGGAGTGGAAATTGGAGGTCGACTGAGGCATTCAACAATGTGGTTGGTGCTATGTGTATTATACTTGATGTTGAGATCGAACTTGTGCAAGTATGTGGACCACTTATAATGGAAGTCATTCTGCAATTTTCCTTATGTCTCCATGAACTGCAAAGGCTTATGATCAATGTGGATAACTATCTCCTTCCCAAGAATGTAATTCCTCCACTGGAGGAAGGCTTTTACAAAGGAGTACATTTATTTATCATAAGTGGGGTACTTATAGACAATATATGATAATGTCTCATTATGATGGGCCAAAGGATGTCCATGTTTAGTGAGAAATGCACCCACACCATAGTTTAAAGAATCTGTCTCAATTTCAAACGGCTATTGCAGGTTGGGTAATGAGAGCATCGGGGTTGAGCACAAGCGCTTCTTCAAATCATCGTATGATTTCTATTGTGACTGGCCCCACACTAATTTTTCTTTACCACCACTCCTGGTCACTTGGCTAAGGGCCCATTCAATGTGGGATAATCCCAACATGAACCCACGATAGAAATTGGCAAGGCCTAAGAAGCTTCGGATCTCAGTGAGTGTGGTCAGGGCTGGTTAGTCATGAATGACCTGGATTTTGGCTGGATCAACATGCACCCCATGCTCATCAATAATGTAGCCTAGGTACTGGACCATGTTCATGTCAAAAGAGAATTTTTCCAAATTTTCATATAGCTTGTGTTTTCGAAGAGTGCGCAAAGCTTGTTGAATGTGTTGCAAGTGTTCCACCCAATTCTTGTTGAAGATGAGGATGTCATCCAAATACACTACCACAAAATAATTGGTGAAATGTCGCAAGATATTATCTATCATCCTCATGAATGTTGTTGGGGAATTTGTTAAGTCAAAGGGCATGAGAAACCATTCAAAAAGAGCTTCTTTGGAGTTGAAGGAAATCTTACATACATCGGTCTTCTCTATTGGAGCCTAGTAAAACTTTAGAAAAATATTACTGAAGTCTTTGGCCCTCTTGAGTTGGTCAAGGTGATCATCAATTCATGGAATTAGGTACCAATTCCTGACTGTGATTTTATTTAGGACCTGGTAATCAATGCATAGTTGGCAGGACCCATCTTTCTTCTGCACAATCATGATTGGGCTTCCACAAGGTGATGAGCTTGGGAGGATGTGCCCATTTTTGAGAAACTCTTGGACCTAGCACTTGATTTCCTCATTTTCTAACAGAGAGCGGTGATAGACTGGAACATTCGGTAATAATGCATTGGGTGTCATATGGATTGAGTGCTTGACCTGATAGTGCTAAGGTACCCCAGTGGGTGAGGAGATGATGTCTTTGTTTTATGCCACAACCTTATCCAATTTCTTTTGCTGTGTGGAGACACCTGTCGTGGACTAGGCCATGGATGTGATTGAAACCTTCCACTCACTCTGAGCGTGAATCATGAAGAAGAAAAAATTTCTGATAAGATAGATGACCTTCATGCATTGCTTGGCATAGATCAAGGAAATGGCAGTAGATGGGACTACCTCCGGTATCCTGTACAATCTCCTATCCAAATTAATAATAACACTACAAGTCCTAGACTCATATACAACATGAAATTTCCATAAACAAGGTTTTCCTAAAATAAAATCACAAACTTCAAGGGGGGAGACATCACACAATACCTCATCTTTGAAGGGATTGATCGCATACACTAGGAGACACTATTGGATGTCTCGAAGATTGTTTCCTTAGTGGAGCCATCCAATGGTGTATGGTTGTGGGTATGGTGATGTTGAAAAAGAGAAATGATTGATGACCTTTTATTATATGAGGTTCTTTTGGCTACTACTATCAACAATGAATTGCAATGGAGTACCCTTCACCTACATTTGTGAATGAAAGAGGCGCTCACCTTCCTCTAGTTCATCAGATTTCTTGGGATGGACCTTGGTGGTGGTAGAAACGGTGGCACTAGATTGTACATCAATGATCAGTCTCCCTTTTTCTATTTTTGACTCCAAGTCAGAGCCACCATATGATTCAAAGGCTTTCACCTCATCCACCAATGACTGCTTTGAGAGACATTCAACAATGTTATGCCAGGGGACCTTATGGAACTCACACCATTTCCTAGTGTCCTTCTTTGTCTTCCCATTATTGTTCTTTGTTTTTGGTTTGGATTGTATGTCTTTAGGTTTCCCATCCTTGATTTTCCCTTTATTCTGTGGGTTGGCGCCGCCTTTTCCCTGCTTCTTTTGTGAGGGGTTTGCAGACCCAAACTATCACATATTTTGTTTAAGCTTTTGTTCAATTTTGACAACATATTGATAGGCCACGCCCAAGGACTAAATGTCCAGAAACTCCATTTCTATATGGATGTATCTATGTATAATTCCTCGGTACTTGAGCACCAAATTTCTCTCAAATTCCTTGATACCCATCTTGGTGCGCAAGGTATGGAAGACATTGGTGAACTCTAGCACTGCTTGGTCCCTTTCCTGTTGAAGTGTGGTTCATGTTGTATATAAGTCATCATAAATTCCAATAGGGTAGTATTGTTACTTAAAATAATCCCTAAAGGAACCCCAAGTGGGTGAAAATACAAATAATGTATATCCCTCTATTTCCTTTTGCTCATATAAAGTCTCCCACCAATCTTTGACATGGGGGACAGACTTGAGGAGTGAAAATGTAATCTTTTTTCTATGGAAAAGGTGTGGACAGAAAAATACCCTTCTAGAAGGTTTAACCATTTATCTACAACATCTGCATCTATTTGACCTTCTAATATAGGAATATCAAAATTGATTTGTACCTTGAATGGGATGGTGCCTTTGTTTTAGGTAGATGTTTCGCTTGTCGATAGTCGTCGAAGGATTTGTGAAAAGTTATCCATCATCTTGTTCCTCTGTCGCTCAAGGGATTCCTCAAGCAACATTTTGAAATGATCTCCTATCCCATTTTCTTTCTTTTCTCCTACCATGGAAGGTTTCTTGGGCATGTGAGAGAAATTTTCCTTGAGATAAACAAGCTCGAGACCCAACTCTCTATACCCTAACCTCATCGGGGACATGCACTAAAAAACGACAAGGAGCAGACCGATCTAATACCAATGATCCGGATTTATGAGTGGAATGAAATGAAAAAACAAATCTATAATATTAACAAAGAGACACATTGAATAATAACAAAGATACAGTAAAAATTGACTTCTATTAAATAATAAATGTGCTAAAACAGTAAAATGCAGACTGAAAAAATCTTACTAGAATGGTGGAAACTTATTTATGAGTAGAGATGTGACGTCTATGCTCATCCGCAATAAGATGAGTACATTGAGTATCCAAAAACATTTTTACGTCAAACATGAATTCCAAAAACTTAGACATTCAAAAACCTAACCCTAGGAGATGAAGCGCCAAAAGTCATGTGGGCCCTGTTGGGGTAAGTTGGTACATCAATTTCCCAGGGTCGTAATTTGTGCATACGATATCCATTTGGCGTACTTGACACATCGTTTGAAAGGTCTATCTGAGAAGTAAACCTTCCAATCGGGCAAGAAAATATTGAATAGAACTCATGGCCCCCCAAAAGTGCAAAAAAATGTCGTTTAGGGCCTCAAAACGACTCTGAAAGTTTGGGACTCAAAATTCTAGAAAAAAAATACCAAGATGAAAAATGTAACTTCCATGATGAAATTTGTATGTGAGCCAGATGGAAGAGGTGGGTGGTCATCGATATCCACCTAGATCAAACCTCCCTCCTTAGGAAGCAATGTTCTCCATTGTCTTGTGTTCCCCCATCAGATGAGGAAACTTTTGTTGAATTTGGCCCCGGGTGAGCCACTTTCCTTGGTGCAGGAGTTTCCATGCCTTAACAACTAGATAAATATGAAGCTTCTTTTGGAAATTTCCCTTGACCTATGTGTCCATGATATGATCAATTTATGCGTGTTCCATACAGTCAGGGTTGACCTATGTTGGTGTCAATTGTTCATCTATCTCTGAGGTTTCCAATAATGGTGGAAAGTATGGTCCAAGGAGGTACACATTAAACATTGAGTGCAAGCCAAGGAAGGGGGGAATGTTGAACCCAAAATAATTGTCACCCACAAACTTGGTGATGGTATAAGGTCCATATCGTAGTGGATGAAGCTTCCAATGGGGTCCTGTAAGACGCTATTTTTGCAAGTGCAACCAAACTTTATCTCCCACCCTAAACTTGTGTGGCACCCGGTGTTGATCATGGAGCTTCTTGTACTTGGCATTGGACTTCTAAAAAATATCATGAACCTGTTGGTAGATGTGTTGAATTTGTTCAATGAACCGGGTGGCTTTGTCAGCTTCGATTTGTGCATGGGATGATTCTTCTTGTGTGGACGTGAGGGGTAGTTCAACATCCATGGAACCCAATGGTTAAAATCGCAACCCCACCTGAAAGGGGTTGTGTCCAGTTGAGCTATGTATGGCTCTATTGTAACTATGCTAAACATAGGAAATACTGTCATCCAATGTGCATGGGTTCTTGCAATTGTACATACGCAAACTATGCATGATCATCATGTCGATGACCTCAGTTTGGCCATCCATTTGGGGGTGGAAGGCCATGGATTTGGTGAGCTTGGTGTCTAGCCATGACCAAAGCCTCAACCAAAATGTACTAAGGAACTAGTTGTTATGATATGAGATGATGGTTTGTTGTATCCAAAAATGTACCTTTTATAAATCCAAGAGTCACTCCTAGACTGCAAATGAGAGTAAGCTTGGTAACATAGAAATGTAAATGGATTAAAATGGTTTGAATAGGTGAATCAGCAAGAGGCAAGTAAAAATGAGGGCATCAGACTGCTGCAAATACATTCCATTGGGCATGGAGTCATAACATCCTACATATCAAAGGCAATCAAATTGCCTACCAGACAAAAGGCTTATGCAAAGATGGATAGAAGAATAGAAGGTAAACAAAGAGAAGAATAACCACATAACATAGATCCTTTTTGTAATACAGATTGAAGAGTGATTGAACAATAAACGTGATTAACAAGCAATTACCACAAATCCTTTGCATCTCATGAATTCATTAACCAAAGGAAACTTTTTATCTTCAAAATCTATAAATATTATTCAAGCAAGATGACAATATAGAATGATAACAAAGAACACAAATTCTGATAAGAAAATCTCATGAATCTCTAATGGCAGAAATGCTAATTACAACAGGCCCTCAGGCTTACAATTGAGCAAATAAACTGCTCCTCTAGCTCTCTCCCCTCTTGGATCATGAATCCAAACTTTCCTCAAGATATCTCCTTCCTTAAATAGAAAATAGCATCCAAATAACCTTAGGAGGTCGAATCCCATCTCCTTCATTGGATTCTAAGCCTTGGAGATAGGTGGCAACAATCAAAGAGACAAAAATTCAACAAACTACTAATTTTCAGGAATTTGTTGGAAGTCATTAATAAAATGTATCCACCTCATTGCATGAGGCCTTTGCTGGAGATAAATCTTAGGTGAAGGTGTCCCTTGACATCTAACTGATCCTTGATAAGCCATTCAAATCCTCCTTGACAGGTGGTAACCTCCCAACAAGGTAAATATCAAAATCCGTGACCGCTACAGGAAATTATGTAGCACCGCAATGCAGAGTGGGTAGTGCCACCTCTATATTCAATATCTCTCAAACCATAATACATTTTGAAAAACTGAGAGATTTTTTTGTTATTTGGAATGTTATGAACAAAAACCTCCTCCATTTTTAAAAAATACCTTCTCAATTGCTCACAATCAAATTTTTAAGTTAATGACTCAAAACTGGTAAAATAATTCTGCACAATTCGTTTTCTGCCCGAATATTACGTAGCACCTTTAGGTAGAGCTCGACTGTGTTGCAACTATATGCATCTTCTGTCCTCTATGAAATATTATGCAGTGCCATTAGGTAGCACCACTTGTGCTGCGTCTATATGCAAGTGTGGGTAGCATAACCAAAAACACAGTGCCTTCAATATTGAATGTGTGCAGAGCAATTTGTAGTCTTTCATGATGAAAAAACCATTTCATTTAAGTGACTTGACTGTACAATGGGTAGTGCCTTTTACCACAGCGGAAACTAGCACTTAGCAAAAACTCAAAACCCAGCAAGTTAAATGCTTATCAACTTGTATGATGGCAGAAATAGTATGTGCATATCAGTTAACCCTCCCAAAAAGGAACAATTCTCAAAAATGGGGCTCACCTTTCATCAAATATTTAGTTACCTTGACATTCAACCTCACACTCTTTATTTTAGAAAGAGGATCTTAATTTGGCACAACAGACTTTTCCTTCTCATAAATGGTAGGCTTCTTCTTAGGGGTTATTCTCTTCTTGACTGCTGGTGTTTCTTGAAACTTGGAACCTTAACCAATCTTGTGCTAACATAGGCTCCATGGGGGATAGAGTCCTCCCTGGGAGGCTCTAAGAACTCTTGTAGCTTCAGTGCCTTATCCATCTTCATCGTTGTTCAGGAAACCAACAAGCCTGAGAGCATCTATGCTCCTTATTTGAAACTGAAAAATAACTACAACAAACTGACAGAAAGGAAATGCTAAAAAACGAGCTTATTTCTTCCTACTCCTACTCTAATCAATTGTGTTGCTTCTTGATCAAGTAAGACCATGCTTCCAATGAAACCATACAAGCATCAGATTAGCTGGTGAAATCCTTGATACGAAAATGATGAATGCAGGAACACATAGATTACTGATATGCAATTCAAAAGAACAGAACATCCAACCTTCATTTGACAAAAGTGTTCTGACATCTAAGCTGGTCAAAGATCCAAGATAATCAGCAAATGGATCAATAAAATTGAAAAGGAATACCTCTTCTTGTTGTTTTAGCTTAACATCAGAAGATTTATGCATATCCTCATGTTGATCATGGTTTCTACCTATAACTTCCTGCAAATCTAAACATAGTTGCAAACTAACTTCACTGCTGATGATAGATTGTTTGTTGTCGTCTATAGATCTAGGTTCAAATATAGTGCATGCGGGCTCACTGATTTGTAGGGATGATTGTTGAATCTCTTCAGTGGTTTCCTGATAGATGATTTCTTCACAATATTGTTCTCTATCAAAATCAGATTCATAACTGTCATAACTTGGTTGGCTTCTCCTCAAATCAGCAAAATAGATCTGCTCTTCTCCATTAGAGTATTCATCAAAGATAGGTGAGCCCAAGGCTCCTTGGTCTTGCACAGAAAAATGAACAATCCCCCGATCTCTCTCTTCAATCACAGGTGAAAAGATATCATGGGAAACCTCTTGTTGGAAAAGAGAAAGATCATCATTAGTACAATCATGATTGTTATCTGGAATACTTTCTTCTTGGGAATAAGAAAGAGAAAGAGGTTCATTCCTATCTTCATTTGGATAGTGAATAAAATAGTTTTCATCTTTATATTCAGCAGTGCAATCTAACAAATCTTGAGCACATTCTACATATCCCTCACAACAGTTATAACAAATACTTTTAGAGTTATAAAACCTTTTGCAGTGTTCATTGCATACTCTGTGGAAATCCTTCAAGTATGAAATTATGGAAGGGGGTAACGATAAATACCATTTACGTGCATCCCCATCCAATGACTACAAGAAAATTTTCATCAATATATTTTCATGATGGATGTCAAGCTACTGCATCAAAGCATGAAATTCGTGAACATTATCAACAGGGCTAGCATCCTTACTTTCATAAAATCTGGGCAACAGACCTTACCATTCATCAATAAGAGGCACAGTATGTGGATAATGTTGGTGTCTAAAGATGTCCTAAAAACAACCTTAGTTTAACATTAATTTATCAACCTGGAGATTCGTCTTTTATCTCAAGAATATCAGCAAAGTCTATGCAGGTACCCTAAAATCATGTAGCTACACCAAATCTGAGTTCATCAACAATCAAGTTCCTCAAACGTTCACCATAGATTCTAAGAACTAAATGAAATTGAAATCTGATTACTAAGATGCTGTGAAAAGGAAAGGAACTAATTAATCTATTGAATTCACTTAACTAGAAAGCAGTAATTGAATCTAACTAAGGACTTGCAAAATTAACTATCAATTATTAATTCTGATGACTGGAAAGGAAATGACAAATTACTTTATCTGCGAAAATAAACAGCAATTATAATCTAATTGGAAGGGACATCTAATGTAACTTTGCCGAAAGGAACAACTATTGTAACTTTAACTGAAAGGAACAACTATTGTAACTTTAACCGAAAGAAACAACAATCATAAATCTAAGGAAAAGGAACATCGTGGATGAAAATGTGAGGAATTGTCAAGCAATAACTTCAGAAATGGAAATCATAACAGCAATCATTAATACTTGAGGGAAATCTCTATCTTCTATACACAAATAATCATAAAATCATTAACACACTTATGCATTTATCCTTGGCTATTGTAAAAGAGATAAGAATCATAAAATGAAAATCAAACTTTGAACTGATACAATTACAAAACGAGACAGTAACTCCTTCAGACTAGTCCCTTGGTCTTTAGATGATCTAAAAATGAAGAAGACTTGTATTCTTGAAAATATTTACAAGTTAAATTTTATGTGTTAAAAGAAAATGGATCAACTTTGCAACACATTATTAATAGGATTTACTCATTCAAGATGTATATAAACAATAGCATAATCAATTAACATAAAACACTTAACACAGCAAATGATAAAGGAGTTCACCCCTCTCTTGGGCTACATCTCCTGGTCCAGCTTCCAATGGATCATTAGTATTATTTTCTCAAAAGTGCTCAAAAACATGCTTTTCAATGCTCAAAATGACCAATAGACTGCTCCAATGGCTTCAGAATGTCCAAAAACCCCTAGTTGGGCTTTTTCGGCACCTCGTTTGGCCAAAAAATGAAGAAGATAGGCTTCCTTGAAGTCTCCCCTTCAAGCTTGTTGTCTCTGCAACTACAAAATGCACCTCCTCTGGCTCAACCTAGACCACACGCAATTTAAAGCGTGAAAACCTGGAATCGGGCGCAACCGCACCACCGGTCCAAATTGTCGAACCGTTTACGTGCTGTCCCTAACTACCAAGGCCTGTGGGCACATGGCAGTCATACGACCGCGCCAACACACAACAGGGCTAATGGTTAAATAACCGTTTGAGCCATATGTTAAACCCGCACGCATTGGTACAGTGGTCACATGGTAAACCGCGCACATATATATCAAACAGTTACAATGTATGGTTACGGTGGTAACCACTGTAGCGTTGGTCGCATATAATATAACACATGACCATGGGTCGGGGCTTAGCCCCGGCCCGGTCCACGCCCATATATACAATATAACAATGTTAAATACAATGTTTAAAACATATATAACAAGGAACATACATGGGCGCGCCAGTTGGGCGGCCTTTCCCAAAGCTTTACCCTTGCCTTGGAGGTCACGGGGTCGAATCCTGCTGAGTGCAAAAGTTTTAACAAGTAAACAAGTGACACGTGGCTGCCTTCGATTGGGCCACATTTCGCATCCCCATTCGCTGCCAAAACACATCATATTCCATCTATCCAATAAATGTCTGCCACATCAGCGTATAGTCTGCCACGTCATCTGTATGGTTTGCCACGTCATCGTCCGTACGGACTGTACGGACTTGTACAGTCAGCATCCCTTTTTTGCTTGTTTTCCATTTTGAACAGAATGCAATATCTCTCGCTCCCAACATCCGTTTGAACCCAAACGAGTTGCGTTGGGTTTGCAACGACAAGGCCTACGCTCTCGTCCGATTTGAAGCGATTCCGAACACTTTGAATTTTTGAGCAAAATTTGATCCCCTGATCACACCTCCCCATTGGAAAGCTTTTGGACCTCCAAAAGACTATATTCAGTCTATGTGAAGATGAGGGTATTGTTCCCTCACCCTTCCAACCTCAATCCACTTGACTTTGCTTGGATTTGTACCTTTAAGACCAACTCGAAGATACTCCACATTTCCTCGTTTTGAAGTTTGCAATCTCCTGTCAAGGATGGTGTCTTCATGCAGTTCTGTAAGATATTATGGGGAAAAATCATCTATAGAGGGAATCTGAACATGCTCACCATGATCATCAATCAACGGAGGCTCATACAATTTCAAATTCTCAACATTAACAACTGCATACATTTGCATATAACGAGGCAAATCTAAACGAAAGGCATTGTTACCAATCTTGTTGATAATCTTGAAAGGACCATATCGAATCGGTTTCAATTTTTTAGCTTCTCCTTTAAGTCTCTCCTTACTAATGTAAAGCCAAACTTCATCTCCAACTTGGAAACTGTGATCAACACGATTCTTGTCATGTCTCGTCTTGTACTTGGCTTGACTCTTTTCCAACTGCTCTTGCACCACTTGATGTATCGACTGAATTTGTTCAATGAACTTTTCTGCCCTATCAATGCCATATTGACCATCGATAGCAATATCCTTCCCAAAGATAAAATCTAAAGGAGATTTGGGAAAATAGCCAAAACATGCTTCAAATGGCGACGTTTGAGTCGAAGAGTGCTTAGCTCGATTGTAAGCATGTTGAATGTAGTGTAAATGCTCATCCCAAACTTTAGGATGCTTGCTGCAATAAGCACGAAGAAGATGCACCACTGTTCGATTTACCACCTCTGTCTGACCATCTGTTTGCGGATGAAAAGCCATGCTCTTTTTAAGTTTGGTGTCCATGAGTGCCCATAAACTCGTCCAAAAACTTCCAACAAATCGAGAATCCCGATCAGAAATAATGGATTTAGGCAATCCAAAATGTACTCAAACATTTTGAAAAAACATTTGTGTCGTTTGTTCAGCTGTAACTTGCTTTGTACAAGGCATCAAAATACACATTTTTCTAAATCGATCAACCACAACATAAAGATAATCATGATTTCGTCTAGACATAGGTAAACCACCTACAAAATCCATGGAAATACTTTCCCAAGGTCGAGAAGGAACCAGAAGTGGAGTATACAAACCCAACTTTCGATTACTAGGTTTACTTGTGGCACATAACGAACATCCTCGAACATATCTTGAAACACTTTCATTCATTTTAGGATAGTAGGAGTATCTTTGCAAATTAGCCACTGTCTTGCCTACACCAAAATGACCAGCAATAAGAGAAGAATGTGCTTCTATTATAATGTTGATTCTTTCCCCCTGTGGAATACACAACTTTCCAAGATGATACAAAAGATTATCATGCACATGGTAATCCAATTCTTCAACATGGTTAGACTGGCACAAAGTTTCATATACTTCTTTGAAATCAGTATCCAAAGCATATTGCTCAACATAACTTTCATGCATGATAGGACTATGCTTAAGAATAACTGAAGCACTAATAATAGGCCTTGAAAGCATATCAGTGACTTTTTTATAAATGCCCTTCTTATACCTAATAACCAAATGAAACTGTTGAAGAAAACCCATCCATCTGAAGTGCCTAGCTTGCTGTAGCTTTGTATGTGATTGTAAGTATTGCAATGGTTGATGATCGGTGTGAATAATGGTTTCTTTCCCCAACAAATAATGTTTCCATTTTTTCACACTTTGTACCAATGCATACAATTCCTTATCATAAGTAGGATAGTTAATCACGACACCATTAAAAATCTCAGAATGAAAACAAATAGGCTTACCATGTTGTAGCAAAACTGCTCCCATTGCATAATTGTTTGCATCTGTTTGGATTTCAAAAGGTTGTCTTAAATTTGGAAGTGCAAGAATAGGCGCTGAACTAATCTTCTCTTTCAAAGTATCAAAAGCCTTCTATTGCTTGCCTCCCCATTGAAAAACTTGCTTGACACTTGTCACTGCATGTAATGGAGCTGCAATGGAAGAAAAATTAGCAATAAACTTCCTCCAATATTGGGTTGCTCCCAAAAAACTTATTACCTCTGTCACATTGCTGGGCTTGGGCCATTCCAAAATGACTTTGACCTTGGAGGGATCAATTTTTAATTCACCTCCACCAACAATATGCCTTAAGTAAATAAGTGAAGTCTTTCCAAATTCACATTTGGACAACTTCAAAAACAATTTTTCTTTTCTCAAAACATCCAAAACTTGTTTCACATGTTTAACATGCTCTTCATGAGATTTGCTAAAGATCAAAATATCATCCAAGTAGACAATAACACAATCATCTAGAAAAGGCCTTAAGACATCATTCATAACTCTCATAAAAGTAGCAGGTGCATTGCAAAGTCCAAAAGGCAATACCATCCATTCAAACAAACCTTGCTTAGTTTTAAAAGCTGTCTTCCATGTGTCTCCCTCGGCAATTTTGATATGATGATATCTGCTTCTTAAATCTAACTTAGTAAAATATTTAGCATCTTTTAATTGATCAAGCAAATCATCGATTCTAGGAAGAGGATAACGATTCTTTACTGTAATTTTGTTCAAAGACCTGAAATCAACACACATTCGCCACGTACCATCTTTCTTTGGCACTAACACAATTGGATATCCACATGGCGATGATCTTGGTACAATAACCCCGTTGTCGAGCAACTCTTGTATTTGTTTTTTAATCTCAGCATTTTCCATGACTGACATTCTGTACATACCAATGTTTGGTAGAGGACTATCTTGCTACAATTGGATTTCATGTTGGATTCCCCTTTTCAGAGGTAACCCCTTTGGTTCTTTAAACATTTCATCATATTGATTAACAACCTCATATAGATCGGATTTCAACTTTGTATCACAACCTTGAAATGCTTCGTTTTCAATATCATCTTTGGGTTTAATCATTAAAAGAACAAAATTCTTGCTAGCATTGACTAATCTCTTCATTTGTCCCACATTTACAAGTGATAAATTCATCTTCTTTGTATGGGCTCTAACA
>ML795171.1:705762-717702 GCA_009831015.1 Picea engelmannii
TTTTTATTTGTTTCTTTGTTTGGATATATTTTCCATGCCAAGTAAAAGTGTGTTGAAGACTCCTTATAATATAGAGGTAGAATATCATTCAGGTATATTTGTATATATAAGGGAAAGAAACAACTTATGGTGGTGATTGATTATGAACAAGGTTTAAGATATTTCGAATAGATTATTCCACGAATTTTTATTTATTTTTGTTAAGGTGTGAGGGACCATCCGCAAAATAATGACAGATCGTTGTAATGATGATTAGAAATAGTGCTGGTGAAAATTAATTATTAAAGCCACACTTCCAAAGGAATGGCTAGTGTTTGAATGGTAAAGAAGGGAACTACAATCGCGCAAAAAGGAACAGTAGGTGCACGAAAAGGGAATCACATTTGTTCTGTTCAAAAAAAGGAACAGTAGGTGCGTGAAAAGGGAACAGCAGTTGAAATAAATGGTGTAGGGTTTCTTTTCTTCTTCCTGTCCTAGAACAGCGCCTATGGCAATGTCTGAGGCGTCAGTGGAAATATGAAATGGTATTTTCCAATTAGGTCCCCTCAACACTGGCGTTGTTGAGATCAGTTTCTTGAGTCCTGCAAAAGCCACATCGCATTTGTCATACCATTGAAATTATACATTACCTGTCAAAGCATGTAAATGTGTAGCGGTTTTTGAAAAATTTGGCATAGATCTGCAATAGTATCCTGAAGCACCAAGGAAACTACGTACCTCAATTTGTGTGTGTGGAGTAGGTAGATTAAGAATTACCTCAATTTTTGTTGGGTCTACTCTAATTACATCTACAGAAATGTAATGCCCTAATACCACACCTTCTGTCATCATCATGTGACATTTTTTGTGGCTTAAACATAACCTGGTAGCAATGCACTGTTCCAATACCTTCTCCAAATTATTCAAGGCTTGGTCGAAGTCATTGTCGTACGGGGTGAAATCATCCATGTAGACTTTGATCCCTTCGCTAATGAGATCACTGAATATGCTCAGAATGGTCCTTTGGAATGTAGCTGGAGTGTTAAAAAGTCCAAAGGGAAATACTTTATAGGCAAAGGTACCCCAGGGACATGTGAATGTCGTTTTATCCTGATCTTTTGGGGTAATCTGGATCTGATTGTAGCCACTGAAACCATCTAGGAAAGAGAAGAATTTCTTCCCTGCCAAGGTATCCAGGACCTGATCGATGAAAGGTAATGGAAAATGATCTTTTTGAGTAGCTTTGTTTAGTTCCCTGTAATCAATGCAGATTCG
Source organism: Picea engelmannii (assembly GCA_009831015.1). NCBI lineage: Eukaryota > Viridiplantae > Streptophyta > Pinopsida > Pinales > Pinaceae > Picea > Picea engelmannii. Next base: position 707,017 of record ML795171.1, read on the forward strand.
CCACTTCCCATTTTTCTTTGGGACGATGACTAATGGGGAAACCCATTGACTATCTGAGATAGGGTATATAAAATCTACGTCCAACAACTTTTGTAGCTCTTCTTTAACAATATATTTGAGGTGGGGGTTCAGTCTTCTTTGCAGTTGTTGGATAGGTTGGACGTCTTTCTCAATATAAATGTGGTGTGTGCAGAGTTGTGGATCAATACCTTTCATATCAGAGTACTACCAGGCAAAAGCTTGTTGGTATTTAGAGAGAGTTTGGATTAGCTTTTGTTGTTGTTTCTCTTCTAGGTTGGCATTAATGTTCAGAGACTTCCCTAGTGCAATCTCAACAGATTTGTTGTTGTGAACAGTGGTAGTCAGAATTTGTTGTTCCATTAAATCTTCCAGCGGGTCTCCCTGTGCTTCATAGTCTAGAACAGCTTGGAGCATATGGCATGTTGGATTACTTACAACGGTTGGGTTGTTAATAAACCCACTGATTACATCATCCTCTAGCTGATTCTTGTGCTTGAGGGCTTCTTCCATCGTTAGTGGGGCACGCAGATCCTTCTTAGGATATCGTGGTGGTGGCAATTGCGGGTGTACAATTGTTGGACTAGGTTTTGCTAGAGGATATAAGATGAGATTCCTTGTAACCCCTCCTCTATCGATTGTCATTGTACCCGATCGACAGCCTATGTAGGCATCAGCTGTCACGAGCCATGGTCTGCCCAATATCAATGGATGCCCTTCAAGTCCACTTTTTGGGTTGATGATTAGAAAATCTGCAGGATACTCCCAAGAATCAATTGAAATGGCTATATCATGTAGTGTGCGGAGTGGTTTGACCACTGATCGATCGGCCAATTGCAACATAATCGGGGTTGGGTCGAAAGAGTGAAGACCCAGGGCATTGCAGGTTTCGATAGTTAGAATATTGATGGTCGCCCCCAAATCAACTAGGGTATTTGGAAAGGAACAACCCTAAATCTAAATTGTTACTATGGGGTTCCCCGGATCTACATATTTAATTGGTGTTTCTCTACCCAAAATTAGATCAGATAAGGCTCCCACTACATAAATTGTTGATAATGAATTTTTTATTTTTCTGACAGGCTTCCTCCCACATAGCTCCTTGATTGTCTTTGTGTAGATCGGTATGTCTTGTAGGGCTTGCAGGAGGGGAATTTTGATGTATAAATTCCTGAGTTCCCCTACAATGTCGAAGTCAGGATATACGGTGGGTTTCGCTATCATCGGTCTTTCAGGGAACGGAGGGGAGGGAATTGCATCCTTATTAGAGTCTTGTGATTCGACTGTGTTCCTCCCTTGCCCGATTTCTTCTATTATTACCATAGTCAAGGGTGTTATTGTTGGTTGTTTTTCATTCCCCTATTCTTGGGGAACATCATTTTGTTTGGGAGAGATGATGCACCTCGATCTTAACCGAAGTTCATTGAACCCTACTAAATTGATTTCCCCTTCTCCACTTTCCGTAATCTGGACGAGCTGAGCTGGTCTGTTATTGGGATTCGGGTGGGGTTGGGCAGGTAATTGAGGGTGCAATTGTGATTGGGGAAATGGGAGTGGAGTTTGTAATGGAGGTTGGGTTTGAGAGGTCATCCCCATAGGTTGGTTATTCATCCCCATGGAGTGCTGTCAGTTTTGGTTCTAATTTGGGTTTTGGGTAGTCGAGTTAGGCCATTGTGGAGGGTAGGTACTATTCAAATTTTTCCAGGATGAGGTGGGGTATTGTGAATTTGGCCAATTGGAACTTGTAGTTGGTTGATTTTTCCAGTTGAGGTTTGTGGCAGTCTGGTTTGGCCAGGTAGGAATTGCAGGTGGGTACTGTTGGGGCTGCCAGTTCTGATTAGTAAATGGCTGACCTTGCCATGTGCTGCCAAAATTATGTTGTTGATTATACTGTCCAGGATTCTGTTGTTGATTGTACTATCCAGGAAAGAAAGAGGAAGGGTCCTGAAATGTATTTTGAGGCCGGGACTGCCACTGACGGCACTGAGCCATCAGATATAATGGTTTTGTTTCCTCTTCTCCTTATTTGAATACATATTTCAATCCAGGGAGTGATGGGCATTCCTCTGTGTCATGATCCTTGGCGCAAATAGCGCAAACCCGAACTATATCCAAGGGGCATTCCCTTGGACCATGTTTCTTTCTGCACCTGTGGAAAAATATAACCAAGGTCTGCTCTGCCTCTACCTTTTTTTGTTTGGCTTGCAATACATCCAATTTTGTAGTCAGAGTGCTCAAAATATATGTTTTAAAGTTTTCTAGGAGATTACTGACTTCAGCTCGCATAACACCCCTGCTGGAGATATTGTTATTTCTTATGAGGGATGTCCGCATTCTTGACCTGGTCCGTGTACTTCCTCGTGAACACCTGATACACAATAGAACAATATCTTCATAAGTTTCTTGATAAATGTCACCTTTCCCCATTAAATTCAATGTTTCTACCCATTCATCTCTCATGCCTTTGATCAGAGTTTCTTTGAGTACTTCACCTAGTAATGTACCACAAGGTGATCTTTGCAAATTATACTGAAATCTTTTGACATATTCTTCTAATGATTCATTTTCTTTCACAGTCATTTGAAAGATTTCATCTTTTAGGTCTCTGGTTCTGCAATAATCCTGATATTTTAACAAGAAGGTTTGTTTCATTTGGTCCCATGAATTGATGGTTCCACCTCCCAATCCCATGAACCATTGTAGGGCTGCTCCCTTCAAGGAAGAGGGGAATAGTTTTAATTTTTGAGGTTCAGAGGTGTAGTCATACCCTTTACATAGGACATCAAATTCAAATAGGAATGCATTTAGGTCTTCTAAAATCAATCCATGGAAGGTTGGAAAGTTTTGTAAGGGGATTGCTTTCATGGGGGCATTGGCAATTGGATCAACTATTGGATACTCCAGCGTGGAGGTCTGGGGTTGTTGTTGATTTGCTTGTGCCATTTGCTCGAAAATGTGCCAAAAAATTTCAGAAGGTTCTTGATCTGGATATTCTATTTGAAATTGTTGATTATTTGGTCTTCTAAGGAATTTGACTGCACTCCCTTTATCTGGGATTTCAAATATGCCTTCTTATTTCGCAGGAGACTCGGGATTAGGTGGTGGTGGTGGTGGGTATGCCTTGGAAACCCTGCTAGTTTCTCCTATTCCCTCCTCCAGATTATTAGAGCTTCCCTCTTCTAAGGGGTTGAGTGGTGGGGGATATGTATTCTAAAAGCTCTGCTCAGTCCCTTCAGTTTTTCTATGAATATCAGTGTGGGCCGTAGTTGGTGAAACTACTGCTTGAGGGATTTGGGTGGGTCCTTTCCTAGGTCCAACCAAAGTTTGAGATTCACCCTTTTTGATGATCTTGTCTATGAAAGTGCTTCTTCCAGGGATCACTGAACCCTGGGTTTTGGTAATTTTTGGTGGGGGTTTTGGTTTTTCAAGATCCTTTTTTCTAGTCATACACACTTCACACAACAACAAAAGAAAGCACCTACGAAGCCTCTTTAGTGTCAACTGGAGGTAAGTGTTGGCATAAGCATTTTACTTATTACCTGCGTAGGTTATTACCTTCCGTCTTCAATACTTGGTCCTCCAGAGACACAACTTATGCTACCTTTGACATTCTCCCTAGCAATGGCGCCAAAATGTTGGTGTCTAAAGATGTCCTAAAAACAACCTTAGTTTAACATTAATTTATCAACCCAGAGATTCGTCTTTTATCTCAAGAATATTAGCAAAATCTATGCAAGTAGCCTAAAATCGTGTAGCTACACCAAATCTAAGTTCATCAACAATCAAGTTCCTCAAACGTTCACCACAGATTCTAAGAACTAAATGAAATTGAAATCTGATTACTAAGATGTTGTGAAATGGAAAGGAACTAATTAATCTATTGAATTCACTTAACTAGAAAGCAATAATTGAATCTAACTAAGGACTTGCAAAATTAACTATCAATTATGAATTTTGATTACTGGAAAGGAAATGACAAATTACTCTATCTGCGGAAAGAAACAACAATTATAATCTAATCGAAAGGGATAGCTAATGTAACTTTGCCGAAAGGAACAACTATCGTAACTTTAACTGAAAGGAAAAACTATTGTAACTATAACCGAAAGGAACAACAATCGTAAATCTAAGGAAAAGGAACAGCGCGGATGAAAATGTGAGGAACTGTCAAGCAATAACTTCAGAAATGGAAATCATAACAACAATCATTAATACTTGAGGGAAATGTCTATCTTCTATATGCAAATAATCATAAAATCATTAACACACTTATGCATTTATCCTTGGCTATTGTAAAAGAGATCTAAATCGTAAAATGGAAATCAAACTTCGAACTGATACAATTGCAAAACAAGATAGTAAATCCTTCAGATTGGGCCCTTGGTCTTCAGAAGTACTACTACGAGAAACTCAGAGCACAGAAATGATAAAAACACTCAAAACTTCCATTAATTCCATGGATGGTAAAACATTTACAAAAACTGTTTGCACAGAACAATTATGAATCTAATTACTTGAATGCGTTTTTTTCCTCTGTTTTTATGGATCTATTACCCTCTTATATATTACAATAGTTTGGGTAAATCAAGATATCCTAAGGATCGAAAGATCCTCAGGATTTATTTACTATTATAAAACTACAATATAGAAAATGCATTATCTTCAAACTGCTTTGCACCTAAAAAGTCTTCAACCTCCAATAGCTTGCGCATAGCCGAAATCTCTTTGGTTATCTTTGCCAGTTATTTATCCAATTCTGCAACAAAATCAAACCATTCCAATCGTAATTTAGAATCTATTTAATACAAATTTAATAACAACCCTAAGAGACATATTAATCATATTCTTTCCTATCTATACCTAACTATCTAAAAAATCAATCAAAATCATATCATAAACTATGGGAAAAAGGAGGATATTTATACCTTTTTCGTAACCCAATAGATAATCCTCTATAGCTAAGAAATTGAGTGGGGAAAACCTCCTGGCTAGGATAGCCTTCATATCCATTTGATTTGCCTCATCCTAAGTGGAGTCACCAAAAGATTCTGAACAATGGAGTTTCCATGGTGAATGTGCAATATTGAATGTGTCCAACTTCAGTCACCATCTAAAGCTCGAGTTGTATTGTGTCATTCTTCCTAGGGAGATTTTTAATCTGCTCAAATCCGTCCTCGACAATGTTGCCAATTAATGCTATCAATCCAAGAGTCACTCCCAGACTACAAATGAGAGTAATCTTGGTAACATATAAATGTAAATGGATTAAAATAGTTTGAATAGGCGAATCATCAAGAGGAGAGTAAAAAGGAGGGCATCAGACTGTTGCAAATACATTCCATTGGGCATGGAGTCATAACATCCTATAGATCAAAGGAAATCAAGCTACCTACCAGAAAAAATGCTTATGCAAAGACGGATAGAGGAATAGAATGTAAAAAAAGAGAAGAATAACCACATAACAGAGATCCTTTCTGTAATATAGATTGAAGAGTGATTGAACAATAAACTATGATTAATAAGAACTTACCACAAATCATTTGTAGCTCATGAATTCATTAACCAAAGGCAGATTTTGATCTTCAAAATATGTAAATATTATTCAAGAAAGATGAAAATATAAAATTATAACAAAACCATTTCAATTAAGTTCCTTGACTATACAATGGGTAGTGCCTTTTACCATAGGGGAAACTATCACTTAGCAAAAACTCAAAACCTAGCTAGTTAAATGCTTATTAGCCTGTATGATGGCAAAAATAGTATGTGCATATCAGTTAACCCACCCAAAAAGGAACAATTCTAAAAAATGGGGCTCAGCTTTCATCAACTATTTAGTTACCCTGACATTCAACCTCACACTCTTTCTTTTAGAAAGAGGATCTTCCTTTGGCACAATAGACTTTTCCTTCTCAGAAATGGCAGACTTTTTCTTAGGGGTTATGCTCTTCTTGAGTGTTGGTTTCTCTTGACACTTGGCACCTTAACCAATCTTGTGCTAACAGTACCCACACCCATTCGAAGAAGATATTGACAATGAAATATGTTGTGATGCTCTTCTTGCAGGAGACTAGAATCGTCATCTTGGAAAATTGATAAACAACCACAAAAACACAGTCACTTCCATTCTTCATTGAAGGAAGGCCCGACGTGTATTCCATTGAGATGGATTCTCAGGGCCTATCAAGAGTACAAAGAGGGGTGTACATGTCTTGTTTCTTAATGGTCAGTTTGGGAATGATGCAAGCCTTGCAGGACTTGTTATACTTTCTCACATCCTATCATAGTTTCGACCAATAAAAATGTTGTTGCAGCACTACCATTATATTCTCTACGCCGAAGTGTCCTTCCAACCAACTATAGTGAGCTTCCCAAAGTAGCTTCGCACACTCGCTTCATGGAATGCAGAGATGGACCAGATGGCACAATAACCCATCCTACAGATGAAAATTAGTGACAATTGTATTTGTGCCCAACATATGGTAGGTAGTGACGAAGTCAGGATCTCCCTCATAGATTTGGAGCCATATGGAGGTCTCATGTCTATAGGAGTGTAGCACTGTGGTTAGGGTCGGCTGAGGAAGTCAGCAACACGGTTGGTGCTCCCTATCTTATATTTCATGTTGATATGGAACTATTGCAATTATGTGGACCACTTCTAATGGTGTTGATTCTACAATTTCCCTTATGTCTACATGAACTATAGAGGCTTATGATCAGCATGGATGATTGTCTCCTCCCCGAGAAGGTAAATCCTCCATTAGCGGCAGGCTTGTACAATGGAGTACATTTATTTGTCGTAAGTGGGGTACTTATGGATAGTAAATGATAATGTCTCAATATGATAGGCCACGAGATTTCCATGTTGAGTGAGAATTTCTCCCATAGCATATTCTGAAGCATCTGTCTCAATCCAAAAATGTTGTTGCAGGTCAGGTAATGAGAGCACAAGTACTGCTTAAAATCATTAAACGCTTTCTATTGCGACTGGCCCAACATGATTTTTTCCTTATTACCGCTCTTGGTTAGTTGGATAAGGGACCATGCAATGTGGGAGAATCTCAACATGAACTTGTGATAGAAATTGTCTAGGCATAAGAAGCTTTGGATCTCATTAAGTGTGGTCGACGCTGGCCCATCATGGATGACCTATATTTTGGCTGCATCTACATGCTCTCCATGCTCATCAACAATGTAGCCTAGGTATTGGACCATGTTCATGTCGAAGGAGCATTTTTCCAAATTTTCATATAGCTTGTGTTGTCGAAGAGTGTGCAGAACCTGTTGAATGTGTTGCAAGTGTTCCTCCCAATTCTTGTTGAAGATGAGGATGTCATCCAAATACACTACCACAAAGGAATTGGTGAAAGGCTGCAATATATCATCCATCATTCTCATGAAAGTTGTTGGGGAAGTTTTCAAGCCAAAGGGCATGACCAACCATTCAAAAAGACCTTCTTTTGACTTGAAGGCAGTCTTCCATACATCGGTCCACTCTATTGGAACCTGGTGGAAGCCAGACTTCAGATCAATCTTACTGAAGTATTTTTCCCCCTTGAGTTGGTCAAGGAGATCATCAATTCGAGGAATTGGGTACTAGTTCCTCACTGTGATTTTATTTAGGGTCTAGTAATCAATGCAGAGTCGCCATGACCCATATTTCTTATACACAATAACGATTGGGATTCCACAAGGTGATGAGCTTGGGAGGATGTGCCCCTTTTCAAGAAGCTCTTGGATATGGCACTTGATTTCCTCATTTTCTCATAGAGAGTAGCAATAGACTAACCCATTTAGTAGCGATGCACTAGGGGTCAGATTGATTGAGTGCTTGACCTAACAGTGTAGAGGTATCCAAGAGGGTGAGGAGAAGATGTATTTGTATTCTTCCATGACCTTATCCACTTTCTTATGCTACTTGGAGATACCTTTCGCAAAGGCCATGGATGTGGCTACAACCTTCCTTTCACTCTGCGCATGAATCACAAAGAAGACAAACTTCCCGGTCTGAGAGATGACTTTCCTGCATTTATTGGAATATATCAAGGAAATGGTAGTATATGGGACAACCTATGGTGGCACCTCCATTTGAGGTACATGTGTTTCTTGTTGGCAGTCGTTGAAGGATTTTTGCAAATATATCCATCATGTCGTTCCTCTATCACTCGAGGGCTTCCTTGAGAAACATTTTTAAAGGATCTCTTGTCTCGTCATCTTTCCTTTCTCCTTCCATGGAAGGTTTATTGGGCGTGTGATAGCATTTTTCCTCAAGAGAAACAAGCACGAGACCCAACTCTCTATACCCTCACCTCGTCGAGGACATGCACTAAAAAACAACAAGGAGTAGACCGCTCTGATACCACCGATCCAAATTTATGACAAGAAAAAAATGAAAACACAGATCTATATTATTAACATAGAGACACATTGAATAATAACAAAGATAGAGTAAAACTTGACTTCTATTGATCCAGATTATTTTCGGCATGAAATGAGAGCGGAGATATAATAAATAAATGCATAGAGATATCGCAGATATTCAACAATATAACAAAACTATATCATATATGCAACCATAAACACATATATACAGTAATATATGATTTCTATTAATGAAAGAAATGTACAGAGACTGTAAAATATAGAGTGAAAGACTCGCTAGAATGGTGGCAGCTTATCTCTGAGAAGAGATGTGACGGCTACTCGCATTCACAAGAAGATGATTACAATGAGGCTCTGAAGGCCCTTTTACAATAAATGAGAATGCCAAAAGTATTATACATCCAAAAACCTAACCCTAGGAGATGAAGCGCCAAAAGTCATGTGGGCCCCATTTGGGTAAGTTAGTACATCAACTTCCTGGGGTCGTAACGTTTGCATACGATCTCTGTTTTAGGCATGTGATAGCTCGTTGGAAAGGTATCATCGAGGAGATTCATTTTGGGGGATCAATCATACCTTTGGCTATCATTGAGAACCTCGATCTCGAAAAACCTTCATTTGGGCCCTCAAAATGGCCCCGGAAGTTAAAACCTGCTAAAAATAGTAAATTGCCAAAATTGCCAGAAAACTGTTTTGAGCCATTTGGAAAAGGTGGGTGGCCACCGATATCCACCTAGATCAATCCTCCCTCCTTAGGAAGAAATGGTCTCCATTGTGTTGAGTTCCCGGGGGAGAGGGAAAAGCGTTTGTTGAATCTGCATCTTGGTGAGCTGCTTGTCTTGCTAGAGACGTCACGCTGTTCAGTTGTTGGGAATCTGTCACGAACCTGTTGAGGTTGAGGCTGTTCAACAAGTCGAGATAGAAGAGAGGATGATGTACAGAAGGAATATTTTCACTTGGCTGCAGCCATGTCGACCTACTTCTGTTGGATAGAAGGTACTTGGGCCGAAGTTGTGGTGGTTGCAGTATCCTTTTGTTCACCCTTTGAAAATATTGTGGAGAAGATGAATTTTGTAGTATGAGATACTACCTTGCAACACTATTTAGGTGGGGCAGTAGTTGGAACTACCTCTGGTATCCTATAGATATGACCCCCAAGAGTAATAATGACACTACGGGGTTGAGATTCATAGATAGCATGGAGTTTCCACATATATGGTTGGCCCAAGAGGACATCACAGACATCCAGTGGGGCAACATCACATAATACCTCATCCTTGAAGGGTTGGATGCCGTATGACAATCGACACTACTGGCTGACACGAAGATCTCGTCCTTGGAGAATCCACCCGATGCTGTATGGTTGCGGGTGTGGTGTTGTCGACAATCCCAACTATTTGACAACCTCTGCTGAGATGAGGTTCTTCTGGCTTCCACTATCAACAATAAAATGCAGCGGGGTCCCCTTCACCCACATCTGTGAATGAAAAAGGCACTCCCCCTCTTCTGGATCTATTGGTTCTTCTGGTTGAATTGCTGCGGTCATGACAATCACAGTGGGGTCTGCGTCGATGATCTGTCTTTTACCAGTATTTTTAGAATCAGATTCTGAATCAGGGTTCGGCTCCTTGTCTTTGATATCGGCCACCAATGACTGTTTTGAGCGACATTCATCGGTGTTGTGCATGGGGCTTTTGTGGAAATCGCACCATTTTCCGGTGTCCTTCTTTGTCTTCCCGTGGCCCTTCTTTTCCTGTGGCTTGGACTGGTTTTCGAGAGACTGTTTGTTAGGGCTATCTTTGTCATACTTTCGTTGTTGTGGATTTGCAAACCCGAACTCCCGTTTGTTCTGGTGCTTAAATTTCTGCTCGATTTTAACAGCATATCGATAGGCAGCACCGAGTGATGAGATGTCCAAAAAATCAATTTCAGTTTGGATGTATCTGTGTAGAGCCCCACGGTATTTTAGAACCAAATGTCGTTCGGAGTCTTTGATACCCAGCTTGGTGCGCAAGGTATGGAAGCTATTGGTGAACTTCGGAACTGATTGGCCCCTCTCTTGCCGCAGTGTGGTCCATCTCATATACTGGTCCTCATAGTTTCCAATAGGGTAGTACTGTTCCTTTACCGCATCCATAAAAAAATCCCAAGTGGGCTTGGCTCCATATATTCCAGATTCCTCTGTGGAACTCTGCTCCCAGTAAGTTTCCCACCAATGTTTGACATGGGGGAGAGCCTTAAGGAGTGCGAAGGTGATCTTTTCCTTGTCGAAAAAATTATGAACAG
>ML795171.1:724719-743299 GCA_009831015.1 Picea engelmannii
GTTCATCCATTTGTGCACCTTATCAATCATGATAAGACAATAATGAGAGCATGGGTCCTCCAACCATTCTTCTAGGATAACTCAATCTGCAAAGCGTCTTCCCATGAGGGCTTTCACCATAAGGGGACCAATTTGGATTTCATCCATTTGTGCACCTTATCAATCATGATAAGACAATAATGAGTCATCTATACATTTTTCCAACAATGCATCATATACCAATGAAACCACATCAATCCATATTCATCATGTATCAATGACATCTCATTGATCCATCTTCATCATATCAATGACAACTCATTGATCCATCTTCATCTATGCATTCTCATCAAGGAAAATACATATTATATTACATAAATCATCAATCAATCAATCCTTTGACATCAATCAAGAACTTGACATCAATCAATGACATCAATCAATCAAACCATTGGCATCAATGACAACATGATCCAACAGGTGGCCACCGATATCCACTTGGATCAATCCTCCCTCCTTAGGAAGCAATTTTCTCCATTACGTTGAGTTCCCCCATTATATGAGGAAACTTCTATTGAATTTGGCCATGGGTGAGCCACTTTCCTTGGTTCAGGAGTTTCCTTGACTTAACAACCCGATAAAGGTGGATATTTTATTGGTGATTTACCTTGACTTGTGCTCCATGATATGGTCATTGGATGAATGTTCCATGCAGTCAAGGTTGAGCTCTGTTGGTGTCAATTATTATTCTATCTCTGAGGTTTCCAATAATGGTGGAAAGTATGGCTGAAGGAGGTCCACATTAAATACTGGGTGCAAGCCAACAAAGGGGGGTATGTTGAGCTCAAAATAATTGTCACCCACAACATTGGTGATGGTATAAGGTCCATATCATAGTGGACGAAGCTTCTGATTGGGTCTTGTAAGGCATTATTTTTTCAAGTGCAACAAAACTTTATCTCCTTCCTAAAACTTGTGTGGCACTCATTGTTGATCACAGAGATGCTTGTACTTGGCATTGGAATTCTATAAAATATCATGAACCTGTTGACGGATGTGATGAATTCTTTCAATCAAATGGGTGTCTTTGTATTCTTCGATTTGTGCATGGGATGATTATTCCTGTGTGGATGCGAGGGGTAGTGAAACATCCATGGGACCCAATGTTTAAAATCCCAACCCCACCTAAAAGTGGTTGTGGCCAGTTGAGCTATGTACGTCTCTATTGTAACTGTGTTGAACATAGGCAAGACTATCATCCAATGTGCATGGATGCTTGGAATTGTAATGCACAAAATACGCATGATCATCTTGTTAATGACCTCGGTTTGACCATCTGTTTGTGGGTGGAAGGGCATGGATTTGGTGAGCTTGGTGTTCAGCCATGACCAGAGGCTTGACCAAAATGTACCAAGGAATCAGTTGTCCCGATCAGAGATGATGGTTTGTGGTATCCTAAAATGTACCCACACTCATTCGAAGAAGATCTTGACAATGGAATCTGTTGTGATTCTCTTATTACAAGAGACTAGAATTGCCATCTTTGAAAATCGATAAACAACCAAAAAAACATATCCATTTCCCTGCTTCGTTGAAGGAAGGCTCGACATGTATTCCATCGATATGGATTCCTATAGCATGTCAGGAGTAGGAAAAGGGGTGTACATGCCTTGTTTCTTAATGGTCAGTTTGGAAATGACACAGATCGTGCAGGACCTGATATACTTTCTCACATCATGTCGGAGTTTCGACCAATAAAAATGTTGTTGCAACACTGCCACTATCTTCTCTACACTGAAGTGTCCTTCCACTCAACTGTAGTGATCTTCCCAAATTAGCTTCACACACTTGCTTAATGGAATGTAGAGATGGCCCATATGGCATAATAACCCATCCTACAAATGAAAATCAATGACAGTTGTGTCTGTGCCCAACATATGGTAGGTAGTGGCGAAGTCAGGATCTCTCTCATAGAGTTGGATCCATCTGAAGTTCTCATGTCTATAGGAGTTTAGAAAAGTGGTTAGGGTCGGCTAAGGTAGTTAGCAACATGGTTGGTGCTCCCTATATTATACTTGATGTTCATATGGAGCTCCTCCAAGTATGTGGACTACTTTTGATGGCGGTCATTCTGCAATTTTCCTTCTGTCTTCCTAAACTACAGAGGCTTATGATCAGTTTGGATGACTATCTTCTTCCCAATAATGTAATGCCTCCACTAGCGGTAGGATTGTAAAATGGAGTACATTTCTTTGTAATAAGTGGGGTACTTACAGATAGTATATGATAATGTCTCACTATGATAGGCCATAAGATTTCCATGTTAAGTGAGAATTTCACCCACAACATAGTTTGAAGCATCTATCTCAATCTCAAAAGGCTATTGCAAGTCGGGTAATAAGAGCACTGGGGCTGAGCATAAGATATGCTTCAAATAATCAAACGCTTTCTATTGTGACTGGCCCCACACAATTTTTTTCTTACCACCACCCCTGGTCACTTGGCTAAGGGCCCATGCATTGTGGGAGAATTGCAACACGAACCTACGATAGAAATTAGCAAGGCCTAAGAAGATAGAGAGCTCAGTGAGTGTGTTTGGGGCTAGAAAATCATGGACGACCTGGATTTTGGATGGATCGACATGCACCCCATGCTCATCAACAATGTATCCTAGGTACTAGACCATGTTCATGCCGAAGGAGAATTTTTCCAAATTTACATATAGCTTGTGTTGTCGCAGAGTGTGCATAACCTATTGAATGTGCTACAAGTGTTCCACCCAATTCTTGTTGAAGATGAGGATGTCATCCAAATACACTACCACAAAATAATTTGTGAAATTTGTTATGGAATTTTTCAAGCAAAAGGGCATGACCAACCATTCAAAAATACGTTCTTTGGACTTGAAGGAACTCTTCCATACATGGGTCTACTCTATTGGATCCTAGTGGTAGCCGCACTTCATATCAATCTTATTTAAGTAATTGGCCCCTTTGATCAAGTCAAGGAGATCGTCAATTCATGTAATTTGGTATTGGTTCCTGGCTGTGATTTTATTTAGGGCTCGGTAATCAATGAAAAGTCATCAGTACCCATATTTATTATACACAAGCATGATTAGGCTTCCACAAGGTGATTATATTGGGAGGATGTGCCCCTTTTAGATCAACTCTTGGATATGGCTCTTTCTTTCCTCATTTTCTCACAAAGAGTGGAGATAGGCTAACCCATTTGGTAGTGGTGCGCTAGGGGTTAGATCAATTGAGTGCTTGATTTGACAGTGCAGAGGTAACCCAATGGGTGAGGAGAATATGTATTTGTATTCTTCCATGACCTTATCCACTTTCTTATGCTACGTGGAGAGACCTGTCGCAAAGGCCATGGATGTGGTTGCAACCTTCCGCTCACTCTAAGCATGAATCAAAAAGAAGAAAAAATTCCCCATCTGAGAGATGACCTTCATTCATTGCTTGGAAGAGATCAAGGAAATGGTAGTATATGGGACTAGCTCTGGTGGCACCTCCATTTGAGGTACATGTGTTGCTTGTCGACAATTGTTGAAGAATTTGTTCAAATCTATCCATCGTGTCGTTCCTCTATTGCTCGAGGGATTCCTCGAGAAAAATTTTGAAAGGATATCTTGTCTCATCATATTTATTTTCTCCCATCATTGAAGGTTTCTTGGGAATGCTATAGCAATTGTCCTCAAGAGAAACAAGCTCAAGACCCAACTCTCTATACCCTGACCTCATTAGGGACATGCACTAAAAAATGACAAGGAGCAGACCGCTTTGATACCACTGATCCATATTTATGAGCAGAACGAAATGAAAACACAGATATACATTATTAGCATAGAGACACATTGAATAATGACAGAGATATAATAAAACTTGACTTCTATTAAATGAGAAATGTGTTGAAACTGTAAAATGCAGACTGAAAAAAGTTTTCTAGAATGGTGGCATCTTATCTGTAAGAAGAGATGTGATGGCTACGCTCATTCGCAAGAATATGAGTACAATGAGGCTCCAAAATCCTTTTTACAGAAAAAATTAATTCCAAAACCCTAGACATCCAAAAACCTAACCCTAGGAGATGAAGCTCCAAAATTCATGTGGGCCTAGTTGGGGTAAGTGGGTACAACAACTTCCCAGGGTCATAACTTTTGCATATGATCTCCATTTAGGGAATTTGATACATTGTCGCAAAGGTCTATCTAAAAAGTATAACTTTTGTTAGGGAAACATTATGGCAAATTTAGCCCCTGGCCCCCAAAAATTCCAAAATAACATCATTTAGGGCCTTAAAACGGCCCCGAAAGTTTGGGACTCAAAAATATAGAAAAAAAAATGCCAAGATGAAAACTGTAACTGCCAAGATGAAATCTGTATGTGAGTCAGTTGGAAGAGGTGGGTGGCCACTGATGTCCACCTGGATAAGATGTCAATATTATCATATTCGATTGAATCCTAATAATTATATTTTATTCATTGTCTAGGGGAATCTATTGGTATTTATTGTTTCCAATAGGGGGATCATGGTTGATCTGTTAAAGGTTGATGCGATAATTCAATTTTCTCCCTTGCAAAATATTCAACTTCAAAGTTTGCAAGGAAAATCCAATTTCCTTCATCGATTTATTAATAACTATGATGACAACACCAAGGGCTTCATGTGCTTATTGAAAAAGGGGGTCCCTTTCATCTGGGATGAGTTTTCACAATGATATTTTGACGCACTAAAAAAGGATCTTGTTTCCACCTCCTTTCTTTAGCCTCCAAACTATAGCATATATTTCTTATTGTATATTGCAACTACAGAATCTACTGTCAGCATGGTTTTGGTTCAAGAAGATGATGCACTCCAAGGCACGTCATTTACTACCTTAGTCATGGTCTAATGGGCGCTAAAATTAATTAATCACATGTCAAGAAGATAGCTTTGGTAGACATGCACATTTTCCAGAGACTTAGAAATTACATCCTACTATGCAAGTCTAATGTGATTATTGATATCAATCCATTCCAATATGTCCTAACATGACGAATCATTGGGAGAAAATACAATAAATGGATTATCATATTATAGGAGTTATATTTGTACTTCGTTATTTCCAATTCCAAGAAGTTGTTATTATTTGTTGAACTTATTCCAGAGTCTCCTAGGAGGGATAAGGATATTGTTATCATGAACTCATTTCCTAACAAGCACATATTCCTTATATCTTCCAATGACCCTTGGTGTGGGGATATCCTCGTATATCTTCAAACTTTGAAGTTATTTTCACATTATTCATGAGATGAATGATGACATATTTTCCACCAAGTGAAGAATTATCTCATCATCCATGACACTATGTATTGTTGGAGGGTTGATTCAATCCTTCGTCGTTGTTTAACTCGTGAAGAAGAAAAGATTGCTCTTAATGATTTATGTAATGGAGCATGTGGGGGTCATATTTATGGGTTGGAAATAGCCTAAAAAATCATGCATGCCAGATAATTTTGGCTAACAATATTCAAATATTGCATTGATGCATTCAAAAGATGTCATCCTTGCCAATTCTTTTCAAATAAAATGCAGGTGCATCCTGCTTCTTTATTTGTGTTTGTCACTATTGACCCCTTCACTAAGTGAGGGGTATATTTTATGACATGCCACCCACCTTCGGCTAGGGGGAATCATTACATTATCGTGGTCATCGACTAATTTACGAAGTGTGTAGAGTCCATGTCTACATTTTCAAATGACGGTGAGATTGCAACACTTTTTATTTTCAATCAAATCATTGCTAGTTTCAAATTTCCAAAAGAGATTGTCACTAACCATGGCAGTCATTTCCAAAACTAAATGATGTCAAAATTAGCATCTCGGTTAATTTTTAAGTAGGAGAACTCATATCCTTATTATACTGAAGAAAATGATCAAATAGAGGTTGTCAACAAGTTTCTCAAGACCATCCTTCAATGAACTATGAGTGCGAGAAAATAAAATTGGCATTTGATGCTTTACCTGATCTTATGGGAATACCAAACTTTGGTCAAGACTACTACATGATTCTCTCCTTTCCAACTTGTTCACGGGGTGGGGGAACTTCTACTGATTGATTGTGAAATTCCTTCACTAAATATTTATATTGATCTTCTTCCTGACACGATAGAGTTAGCAGTGTGCCTTGTTCACTTGAAATATCTCGATGAGCAACATCATGATGCTACCATGGAAAATGAGGTCCAAACAAAGAATGTTAAGACTCAACATGATAAGCTTGTATGCCTAAGGATATTTTATGAGGGAGACTTTGTCTTAGTCTACAACCAGGATGAGGATACTTTAGGGGCATGCAATTTTAATCCGATGTGGCACGACCCTTACATTGTGAGGTGTGTGCTGTAGGAAAATTACCCTTCGAACAGGTGAATATCCTCTTGGATCCTTGTTGGTATTTGGTTATGGAAGGAAGTGAAGATTAAGGAACAAAGGCGAAATACGAACTGCGTAGAAGGCACATTGACTGATATTGGGTCGAAGTGGTTAAAGAAGAAGAAAAGAAGGAGCGAAGTAAGGGAAAGATACCCATTGAACAAGAAGATCGAGGATGACAGATTAGAAAGGAAGATATATCATGGACAACTTAACAAGTGAAAGAAGACATCAATGAATTCTTTGGAGCACCTCACGGGAAAGAAGGAATGATAGACTGGAAATGCCTTGAAAACGTGGGTCAAGTTGACCTAGGGTTTTATACCTAGGGTTTTGGTATCTAGGGTATTTTACACCTAGACGTTTGTCATTGTAATGTATAAATAAAAGGTCTAGAGGACTTGGGTTGTTTGGTTGTTGTTGTTGTCATTATTGTGGATGATCATTGTTGTTGATACTATTGTGTATTGAGAGAGAGAGAAGTGTTGTGTGTGAGATAATTTTGTATTGTAAAGATCTCCAGTTGGGTGCGAAGATCAACCCTGCAGCTGGGTGCATAGGGAGGGGAGATAGAGAAGAGAGAGAGAGATATGCAAGCTAAGAGCGTAGATAGAACTGTATGTTTTCACATAATATATCAAGAAACATAGTTTTGTGGACGTAGCCCTACGGAGAGGGTGAACCACGTATATCTTGGTGTTCTGTGTGATTGTTATTATGTTCTTTTTTCTTTCCATTATTTGGTTAGTGCATCATTGTGTTAGATCTGAGATATAGCTCACTCAGTAGGTCTAAGGGAAATAAATAATAACTAGATATGTGTGTGTTGTTCCCTTGAATCCACCTGCATTTCCTTTGTTTGTAGACACTTGTGTCCTGCAACCCCCTATCGCTACCTCGGGTGAGACTGCATCTGCTTCATAGGCATTTCTGAAAGAGCCAGTAGTTCAAGCTTGTTGGTGCACTATTAGAGTTGAACCATGGGTCTATCCCTATGCCAACAAATGGTTTTGTTACCGATACTGGTATCTTCTTGAGGGAATGTCAAGGTGGTTTCCATAAAAGACAGGGATTCAGAAGTGCATAGAAGAACAAGAGAGTGACTTTGTCGAAGCTCGTAACAAGAAACCTAGCTTGAGTACAGAGGATTGGTTAGGAAGGTATATCTTTACTGATATACATGATATTTTCTTTGGAAGAATTCATAAAGAACTATACGAGTGGTTAGCCAAACTAGAATATACCTAGTTTGAGATCAGATTTAGACCACCTGTGGTTGGATGTCTGTGTTGATCATGAAGGTCAAGAGAGTTGATAATGTTGTGTCAAGAGCAGTGGACCACTGGTTTGATAGCATTATTGGAGGGTACATTACCATGTTTTCTATTGAAAGAGTAGAGTCATATAGCCAAGCATAGAGGTATTTCTTTAAAGGACCTAAAGGAAAATTTTTACACTTTTTGAAGTTGAAGATCAAGATGCTATTGCATGAGAAGAACATCTTGAAGATACAGTAATTGGTTGAAGAGATAATGTTCAAAAACTCAGACAATGAAAATGACATAGAGGTGGGACATACGCACAGTGGGAGAACCTTCAGAGAGGTTCCTCTAGTAAACCTGTTTGAGTAGAGCCACAAACCACTAGCAGAGGATGAAGGATTCTACAGTGGAGAAGAAGAAGATATATTGAATGAGGAACAGTCAGGATCTGCTAGAGCAGAGGAAGAAAATACTGAAGAATCTCGCTGAGAAGAGTCAGAGACTTTAGGAACTGTGTTGACTGTCTAAGTAAGTACTATTACTCTTCTTGTTGTTTTAGCAGTGTTATTAACTAGTGTAGTCAAAGTTACCAGAGAACTATTACCAGTAGTTCAATACATACTCAGTCAAGAAACCTAGGAAGATCTATGGAAAATGAAATGAGGCTACCTATCTTTAGAGGAGATGGATATGAAGATCCTGATCATCACTGGTTCTTATGCGAGGTTGTATGGAGTATTAAGCAATTCAATGATGAAGCAGTTAAGAGAGCTCAGTTTAGTACTACCCTGAGAGACCACGCACTGATCTGGTACATGAATTTTGTTAACGAAGTTGCACTTCCTAAACCGTTGAACAAGATCAAGACTGTGTTGAGTGCAAAATTCAAGAAACCCAAGTAAGAGTCACAATGCATTACAGAACTGAAAGAAATCAAGCAGAAAGTAGTTGAACCTATTTGGAAGTTTGATTAGAGGTTTAAGACCTTAAAAAGCCGATTGAGTTTTCAGATCCTAGATGAGAAGAACAAGGAATGGTTCATTGCTTCCCTCTTACAACACATCAGAGTTCCTCTGATGCAACATAAGGTTTCTTCATAGGATGAGGCATTGGAGATCGCCATGAAACTAGATTCATCCCCTATTGGAGAATCCAGCTCAGGTATGAGCCACATTTTGAGTCTCCCAACTAGTTTATCTATGCAGGTCGAAGATATGAAGAAAGACAAGGAAAATATAAAAGAGACAAGATCTAGTGTATCATATGCAAATCAGAAGGCCACAATAAGGAGCATTTTCCCCTATTTCATGAGTACTTGGACTTTGGGGCTCTGATCCCTTTGAAGCAGGTTACTCTACCCTGGTGAGAGGTATGTAGAAATAGACATCACCCTAGTGAATGCTATTACATGCAAAAATATGTCCAGAAACCTACAAACCTTTACTACATATTCTATAAATTTGTGGGGCACGATGAGAAAGACTATAGGGATTATGACCTCTTGCACGAAATATCAAGAGATACATATAGGATTCAAGGTGAAGTACAAAAGGAAGGAAATGATACACAGTTTAACTCGCCAAGAAGAGGAAAATTCAACCCTCATGGTGGATTCAGAGGAAGAGGAGGAGGAGGAGGCATGGGTCGAGGTCGAGGTTAGATCATTAGTTATAACTGTGCACAACCAGGTCACTTGGAAAGGGACTGTCAGAACCCTTGTACCACTTCCAGCTACTACAACTCATTTGAACATGTCATTGAAGATTTCCCTGTGTTGTTAGCCAAGCTTCATGAGAGACGAGGAGCAAACTAGCAAGTACAATTAATCTGATCAAAACCTCGCAGAGAGGATCCCAAAGTCGATGTTATCAATAGAGGATGAATTGTTATAGGAGAAGACAAAGTGACCCCAGAAAAGACTACAGAAGAATCAAGGGTCAGAAGAGCTGGAGAGAAGACACAAGTGTTTGATCTGAGGGAAGAAAAACATACATTTGAAGAAGCAAGAAACAAATTTGGAAGAGATTAGGCTTCTTCATCAAAGACACAACCAGAAGTGAGAGAATCTATAATGGATTTGGCATTTGATCAGTCTACATCACCTGGAGAGGGAAAAGAGATAAGAAAGATTATGGAATTCTTATGTACTTGCATTAATCTAATTAAGGATGAAAGAGATGTACAAGAACTACAAAATGTAATCAAACAGTATGAGATAGGTAGGATATCTCCCCTGATGAACAAATCAATACATCAAGTATCTAGAAAGAGAAGGACAAATAAGGAACTACACCTTAATGCTCAAATTGGAGATTATGTGTTCCTCAACTTAGGGTCAGAAGTCAATGTTATGATGAAGCAGACCTGGGCACTGATGGGAAAACCTAAGTTAATTTATTCCCCTATCAAGCTTAGGATGGTTAATCAGCAAGTAGTAATTCCATTTGGGATACTGGAGCATGTCCCTGCGGACATCGACAGGGTACAGACATTTGCAGATTTTGGGGTGATTGAGATAGTTGATGAAAGTTGTCTTTATCCTGTGTTGTTACGAATTGATTGGGCATTCAACAATTCCATTTTTGTTGACTTAAAGAAAATAAGAATGGAATTCGAAGGTGGTGGCCCTAGGTTCATTGCACCTCTGGATCTTGATGAAGGTCGCAAATACACCAAACCCATTAGAGAATAACACTGTTATTATGAACTACAAAACATATAGCAGGATTACATTAATCCTACAACAGATGGGAACTTAAGCTAGAGAAGTGACATGCTCATCAGATTCAGAAGAAACACTAGAGAATTATTTGAACAAAATGCATGAATTTTCTATGATAAGGTGTGCTATATTGACCAGGTAAGTTCGCTAGATTGGCACAGAAGTAAGCAATCTTCCCACATTTGATGGTTTAAATCATTTAGAAACATTCTTATCAGAATTTCAAGAAATTGTACCAGTACACCACATTTGCAATAGAATGGGGATTCTAACAGTACACAGTGATGCCTTTTGGACTGAAGAATGCACCAACCATATTCTCTAGGGTGGTGGTCGAAGCATTCAAGAAAATTTTACATAAATTTCTCGAAGCATATTTTGATGATTGGACTATTTTTATCTTATTGCAAAATCATATTGAATGTTTAAGACTAATGTTGGATAAGTGCAGGAAATGTCAAATTCCCTAAACTTGAAGAAGTACATCTTATTTTCACCCTTTGGAGTGATGCTAGGCCATATTGTGTGTAAGAAGGGGTTGTTGGTATATCCCTCCAAGATTGCCATCATTGTTAATCTACCTCTGCCTACTTCAATTAGACAGGTGCATATTGCGTTGGGACATACGGGATACTACAGAAAGTTGATCAAGGGATATGCACAGATAACAACACCTATGGAGAAGTTATTAAAGAAATATTGTCAGTTCCAATGGTCAGAGGAATGTTAGCAGAGCTTCAACACACTGAAACAGAAAATGGTCACTGCGCCCATTCTGGTTTTCCTAGATTGGAGTAAGTAATTCCATGTGCACGTTGATGCGTAATCTATTGCATTAGGAGCAGTGTTAGCACAACTAGAAGCAGAATATATTGACCATCCATTAGCCTTTTCTAGCAAGAAGCTATCTACAGTTGAGATAAATTACACTACCACTGAGAGAGATGTTTTATCGATGGTGTATGTGCTGCAAAAGTTTTGTCACTACTTGTTGGGAGGACACTTTAAGATGTTCACTGATCACTCTACATTGAAATAATTAGTCAACAAGCCAGTGCTAGGGTGATGAATATGTATATGGTTGTTGTTATTCCAGGAATACGATTTTGAAATTATGGTCAAGCCAGGGAGAATGAACAAGGGACCTGACCACTTGTCTAGGTTAGAACATGGAGAGGAATCTACCAGTTTGGAGGATATACTACTAGATGCAGAGTTGTTGGCCATCGGAAAGGTTGATGATCACTTCGTTGACATAGTCCAGTTCCTATCAACAGGAATGGCAGCTCACGAATATACAATTATCCAGAAGAAGAAGTTTGTAGTTCGCGCTGCAAATTTTTCACTTATAGTTGGACAACTTTATAAGATAGGAACTGATGAGATCCTGAGGAGATGTGTTATGGAGGCAGAAATACCACCGATTATGGTAGAAGCACATGAAGGCATCACAAGAGGACACTATGCAGGGAAAGCAATAGCACAAAAGGTTCTTAGAGTTGGCCTCTCGTGGCCCACTTTGCACAAAGATGATAAGGAATATTACAGGGCTTGCAATGTATTCCAAAGAGTTGGGAAACCCTCCAAAAGAGATGAGATGCCTTTATCACCTCAGCAAATTTTCAGACATTTGAGAAATGGGCAATTGATTTCGTAGGAGCTATCAACCCACCATAGAAGCACACAGGAGCAAGATACATCATCACGACGACAGAGTATTTGACCATATGGGTAGAAGTAAGAGCAGTTAAGGACTATAGTGCAACTACAGTTGTGTGATTCATATTTGATGATATGATAACCAAATTTGGAGGTCCAGAGATCCTTATGAGTGATCAAGGTACACATTTTATTAATAAGACTATTGAAGCCTTGACTCAGGAATTCAAAGTCCACCATCATAAGAGCACACCAGACCATCTGCAATCCAATCGTACAGTCGAAGCTTTCAATAAGATCTTGGAGACAATGCTGACGAAGATTTTCATTGTGAAGAGGGATGATTGGGATTTGAGATTACCAACAGTATTATGGGCCTATAGAACCACTTGCAAAAAGATGACAATGCAAACTCCCTTTAAGTTGGTTTATGGTCTTGAAGTCATGGTACCTATGGAATATTTAGGTCCTAGCTTAATAATTGCATAATTTATAGATATGGATGACATAGGTGCTGTGAAAGACAAACTTGTGCAGTTGGTGGAACTGGAAGAAGACAAATTCAATGTAGGATTTCACCAACATGTATAAAAGGAACGAGAAAATGCCTACCATGACAGACACATCAAGAATAAAGACTTTAAGAAAGGAGATTTGGTATTGGTATACGACAACAAGTTCATGAAGCATCCAAGGAAGTTCAGGACACATTGTCTTGGGCCATATGAGGTTGCCTACGTTACAGAAGGAGGAGTTGTGCAGTTGAAGACTTTGAAGGGAGAATGGAAGGAAGGTTTGGTAAATGGGAGCTGGTTGAAATTGTACTAAGACAATGAGTTGCCTCACAACTCTCAGTAAAAGAACAAGAAGAAGGGTCTAGGTACTAGGTGTAGTTAAAACTGGCTACCAGACACAGAAAAGACAGTCTACACAAGGAAGGGAGGAATAGAATAGAGAGCATGGGATGCTCCCTGCAGCCTGAAGATGAAGAGAAACAGAAGGTTCAGACCTCTAGTGCCTCAGGACGAGTCACAGGTGAGTGTTGGGGGTCTTTTGGCCCTTGGTTATGGAAGAAAGCGAAGATTAAGGAAGAAAGGTGAAATAAGAACTACGCAGAAGGCATATTGACTGATATTGGGTCGAAGTGGTTAAATAAGTAGAAAATAAGGAGCGAAGTAAGGGAAATCTACTCGTTGAATGAGAAGATTGAGGATGACAGATAAAAAAGGAAGATAGATCGTGGACAACTCAGCAAGCGAAATAATACGTCAACGAGTGATTTGGAGCACCTCACGACAAAGAAGGAATTATAGGTTGACGAAGCCCTGAAAATGCAGGTCAAGTTGACCTAGGGTTTTGGTATCTAGGGTTTTTGACACCTAGACATTTTTCATTGTAATGTATAAATAAAAGGTCTAGAGGACCTGAGTTGTTTGGTTGTTGTGGTTTTCATTATTGTGGATGATCATTGTTGTTGATACTATTGTGTATTGAGAGAGAGAGATAAGTGTTACGTATGAGAGCATTTTGTATTGTAAAGATCTTCAGCTAGGTGTGAATATAAACCCTACAGCTGGGTGAGCAGGGAGGGGAGATAGAGAAGAGGGAGATAGATCTGCAAGATAAGAGCGTATATAGAACTGTATGTTTTCACATAATATATCAAGAAACACAGTTATGTGGATGTAGCCCTAGGGAGAGGGTGAACCATGTATATCTTATTGTTGTGTGTGATTGATGTTGTGTTCTTTTGCTTTCTGTTATTTTGTTAGTGCATCTTTGTGTTAGATCTGACATATAGCTCACATAGTAGGTCTAAAGGAAATAAAGAATAAATATATCTCTGTGTGTTGTTCCCTTGAATCCACTTGCATTTCCTCTAGTTGTAGACATGTGTGTCCTGCAACCCCCTATCGCTACTTCGGGTGAGACTGCAACTGCTTCACAGGTGTTGCCGAAAGGGCCAGTTGGTGCGCTGTTAGATTTGAACCCTGGGTCTGACCCTATGCCAACAATCCTAGACCCCTATTACCAAGACAGAAAGATGTTAACATTGGACACTAACATTCCTTTAAATGTAGTTAAAATAGTCAAAAAGAAAATAGGAAGAAAGTATGATGTACCTTTTTCTAAAGCTTGTCCTCGCTTAGTCTAGGATGAACTTGATATTCAAGCTCCTTAATGAGATCTACAATCTAATAGACAACAAAGACAATGCATGCTTCCTATTCTACCAAGATTAGTTTAAACTAATTTTATCAATAAAAGAAAATCATATGCAATCATACACAAACTTGAAGGAAATAGGCCAAGCATATATTAATGAGAACATTACAAGTCACTTACAATATGTATATGTAGTTGCAACAACCTCTCCATGTCCTCCTTGTCCAACCCCTTGCTCGAAAGATCCACAATCAGAATGACAATACTTTTTGTTGATATTCCCCTCCTTTTCACCATGAGAATGCCTCCTTTTATAGGCTTTGAGAGGCTCAACCATCTTAGTTATCTTTGGAATAAGTTGAGGATATGACTCCATCAGTTGCCGCATATCCCTTAGATGCATCCTAAAGCTTGGATTCGAGCCAAACCAAATCAAATCATCTCTAGTTTTCCTTAGAGATAAGGTGGATTGTTTCCCAAGATTCTCTCAACCAATCGATGCTTCCTCAAAAATGGAAACAAGGTGTTGCAATGATCCCTTATAGATGGAAAGGGAGTGTTAGCACTCCCTACATATGATCAGGGGAGCGTTGATCTTCCAAAAGTTCATTAAGATGACCATTTCTCAAGGAAAAACATTTTTCTTAGTTTTTCAAATGATATGGTTTCCCCTTCGAACATGTCTTAGAGGATGTATCAATTGTTTCCATGGTGTCATTCTCAATGCGACATGTGTAGAATGAAAATGTGACATTTACGACACTTGCGACAAAAGTGAGACACGTGCAACAATGATATTGTGACATTATTGAAGTGAGGAATTTTGACATGTAACAGATTGCCCCTCAAAGTGCAAAGTCACAAGATGGAACTTGATGACTAAAGTGATTTGTAGATTTTTGAAGCAAGGGTATAGATTCGAAGAACCTGGTAGAAGCTGCAAAAAACCATCAAACAAATGTTATCATGTGTTTCAAACCCAAGGCAGGCATACCTATGCTTGAGTAACAAAGAACTTAAGGTATGGCCACCTATAAATACACTGCAAATCCATGATGATACTGACTAATGGTATAACCACCAAGGATACAATGTGGATCTATACCTCCATGACATGAACTAATCGTAGCCTCAAGAAATACACAGTGGATCTACGAGATGATAAACATAGCCATGAACCAATACCATGTGGATCTATGTGGAAGTATATCAACATGCTCAAAAGATCTCGTCAGTGTCATAAGGTTGTCGAAAAAATATTGCTTACAAACTTGCAAATATAGACAACTTTGGGCCTGGAGCATTAGTGACTCCTCAAAAAGATTAAAAAAACCCCCCAAAAAACTTTATATTAGTGAGAAATAGCAAAAATCATCCCTATCAAATAGTAAAATAGGTTAAGAATTTCATTTACCAATTGATTTTTACCAAATTCTTCTAGCTTTGGAATTTTCCACCTTTGGAGGATGATTTTCGAGATGTGAGTATGGGAGCTGGGATCAACCATTTTTTATTTCGTCTGGACTAGGTTGGTCACCTTGCCTTTCCAATCATTTTTCATGGTTTAACTTTTTTGTTTTATCTTATATTTTAGGGTGTTCTTGGATCCTTAGGAATCCCTAAGCGTCGAACTGGATCGACGCTCCCTCAAAGGGATGAGGGGAGTGCCAATCAAGATATCAATGACATGGTGCACATGCCTAGGGAGCTCTAGTTCTCTGTCGAAAGACTTAAGGGAGCGTTAGCGCATAACCAAAAAAATTATTGCATTTTGGGCTAGAAAGACACAATTTTTTGCCATAAAAAGTTGACTAAAGATGTTTAATTGGTTGTATTTACATATTACACGGATCATATAGCCATGATTGAATTAAAGGAACGGGAACACGAGTTTGAAGACATTACTTCTTTACAAAACCCTAAAGCAAGGGAGGCTTTGAGAAATTGTGTTCTACTCAAGTACTTTAAAATCCAGAATATAAGGAAAGAGTTGTTATTACTTGAGTACCTGATCGGATTGTGGGATGATGTCGAACATGGATTTCGCATTGGGCCACACATGAACTTGATGATGTGTACTTTTTGACGGGCCTCTCGAGGAGAGGGGCTCCTATCCTTTTGTCTAGACATCGGGCAACTCCTCATCCCACTCAAGCATATGTTGTTGAGCACTGTATACCAGGATCTTGATTGGTCGACAGGCGAAACGTGATCAAAGATGTGAGGTATTTGGCACTGATATCGATTCTATTCACCATTAACAAGTTGGAAGGTAGTACCAACGCTCATCTAGCTTCAAAATCTCATATGTCTTATGCTCCACAATGTGTGGAGCTCAGGTTGTTTAACTGGAGCACAGGGTGTTACACATTATTTTCGTCATCCCTATGACCGTTAATGATGTAAACCTATCTATTTCCTTCAGAGGGGTCAGTGGCCTGAGTTCCTGAAGAGAGAAGGGAGAAGAACTTTTCCTGAGAAAAGAAGTTGCATTTTCCTTTGTAAAAGCCCTGTAAAAAAGGAAGTTCGCAGGTTGCTATATAGGCAGGGTGCGAGAATGCTTGATTCTCGCAGGTTGCACCATAGTTAGGGTGCGAGATGTTCACAGGTTGCTCTATAGGTAGGGTGCGAGAATGCCTACACGTGGGAGAAACAAGCGTTTTCTTGAATCTTCTAGAAGGATAAACTTCTAGGGTGAGGTGGCATCCGAATGGTTTGGATCTTACTCACTTTCATGATTTAATGGGATCATCCTAACCTCCTCACCTTATCCTATTCAACTTATAAAAGGAGAGGAGTTCTCATGGAGAAAGTTAGCTTCGGTTAGCTTTGGAGATTTTGGGATTAGCTTGGATTGGATTGAGTTTTGGAGATTTTTAGCTTGGCTAGATGATCCACTTTGTCAAGATAGATTGTGAATATTATCAGATCTATGCTCTTAGAATTCTTGGAGTGAAAGTGTGTGGGGAATAAAGGACAGTTGGAAGTGACCTTATGACATCAAGGCCATGGTTGTAATCTCTCCTTCACATTTAATATGATACAGTAATATGATTCTTTCCTATAAATCTTGTTGTGTTTTATTGTATAATTCCTTGATCACATACATAGGTTTATATTGAGTTTATGCTATTGCTATCACTTTGGATGGTTGCGTTCTTTTGCAGGATCATCATTGTATGAGCGTTGGAACGGAGCTAGGATGGCGATGGCGAGAGGAAGAGACATTTAAACGGTATGTCACCCATCCCTCTTTGGTTAGTAAATTCAATATTTAAAACTTAAGGAAAGCATCATGTTCTGGCATGTTTTGTTCTAGATCTAGGTGGATCTAGGGAGATCAGTTAGTGTCCACACCTACCGATTTGTCCGATAACAAAATTGGTGACTCCACTGGGGAACAGATTGTTTCCTAGTTAGTCTAGTTTCCCTTGCTTAGATTGCTTGTTTTATGGTCTCTGAGTCTGTGGGAGATCCATCCAGACTCTCTGGATCTAAAAGTTCACTCAAATTTAGTCCTTTTTCAATTTTTTGCTTGTTTACAGGCATTCTCACACTGTACCCTTTAGTGGCCTGCGAGAAACACCTGAGTTCGCACCCTGGTGTTAAGTCCAGTGTGAAACCCTCGCAGTCAACCTTTGTTTAGCCTGCGAGAATCTTTGATTCTCACACTGTAATACACTGCCAGCCTACGAACTTGTTTGTAAAAAATTTTGGATTGGGTCTTGTCATTTTTTGATGCCTAGTTTTGCTTTGAACAGCTGGATTGAACTTTTGGAGCCTATATTGATCTGTTTACAGTCTTCTTGACATTATTTGAGTTTCTTTTATCCATCTTTGCTTTGTTTGGTTTTGAAGGATTAGTCTCTTGCTTTGAGTGTCTTTCAATACAAAGCATGTGTTTTCTTTGGAATTGTTTAGGGAAAGATCAGATTTCTTCTAAATAGTTCTCTTTAAAAGAGAACTTTTAGTTTGGGTTCCTTTGTTTTAAGAAAGTTCATTAAGGCTTTTAGTAAAATTTTTGAAACAAAAAGATTTAATTTCTTTCTTTATATTAGATTGGGGGCATCCTTGCATTTGAAGTAGAGAAATTTCATGAATCGTGCATTGGTGTTCAGTGCCTTTTTCTCGTTTTCTTGAGAATCTTGATATTGATGAGTTTAATATATTTTGGGACATCATGCATATGGGAATGATAAATGTTTTATCCTTCTCGTAGCATAACTTTCATCGAAATGAAAAGATTGCATCTTCATATCTTTGCATAATTTTCGAGTCGGTCAAAACACCATATTGTCCACGCCATTTTCCTTTTGAGTAACAACAACCATAAAATAAAGCGCTTATAAAAATTGATTAGACATTT
>ML795171.1:749148-783520 GCA_009831015.1 Picea engelmannii
CCTACACGTGGGAAAAACAAGCATTTTCTCGAATCTTCTAGAAGGAGAAACTTCTATGGTGAGGTGGCATCCGAATGGTTTGGATATTACTCGCTTTCATGATTTAGTGGGATCATCCTAACCTCCTCACCTTATCCTCTTCAACTTATAAAAGGAGAGTATTTCTCATAGAGAAAGTTAGCTTTGGTTAGCTTTCGAGCTTTTGGGATTAGCTTGGACTGGATTGAGTTTTGGATATTTTTAGCTTGTCTATATGAGCCACTTTGTCAAGATAGATTGTGAATATTATCAGATCTATGCTCTCAAAATTATTGGAGTGAAAGTGTGTGGGGAATAAAGGACAATTGGAAGGGACCTTACGACATCAAGGCCATGGTTGTAATCTCTCTTTCACATTTAATATGATACAGTAATATGATTCTTTCCTATAAAGCTTGTTGTGTTTTATTGTATGATTCCTTGATCACATACATAGGTTTATATTGAGTTTATGATATTGCTATCACTTTGGTGGTTGCGTTCTTTTGCAGGATCATCATTGTATGAGCGTTGGAACGGAGCTAGGATGGTGATGGCGAGAGGAAGCGACATTTAAACGGTATGTCACCCATCCCTCTTTGGTTAGTAAATTCAATATTTAAAACTTAAGGAAAGCGTCATGTTCTGGCATGTTTTGTTCTAGATCTAGGTGGATCTAGGGAGATCATTTAGTGTCTGCACCTACTGATTTGTCTGATAAAACAGGGTTCCTTTGAAATGTGAAGGAACAGATCTCAAAGTGAAGGACAGGTAGGAAGAAGCATTTTGTATACAGTTATTTCATATTTTCATTCTTCTTGGAGCAAGTACCCCATATGCAGCCACAGGTTGCATTGATAGAATGACCTACGACCAAGCCATAGACGGAGAGATGGACCATTTTGTTCCCAAGATTTTGGAACGAGCCCTCAACATTTAGGTTTACACCTGATTTCTTCGCTTGGTGGAGGAAACAGTTGGTTTTCATCGAGGATTTTCCATATGTTGGAGTAGATTTTCAGGGTAGTGTTGAATTGGTTCTCTCCGAGGGAATTCAGTGGGATGTCTCAGGTACGAAACTAAACCTTGTGATGTATTTTTGTTTTTATATTTTATATTGGTTTTTATTTGTACAATAAGGGATCCAAATATGTTTTTTTTTTCATCATGCAGACAGAGGCCAATCACGTCTAACAAAGATGTCGACACTGGGGCATCGTGGGGATGTAAAGGTAGTAGTGGAGCACAAGGTTGCAGTGGGAGGACTTCGGGAGGTCGAGAGGAACCTCTGAGGTCTGACCATGGGTGTCCCACCTCTCAGGAGGTGAGACATGTCTCTCCATTTGTAGAGACATAAAATAGGAGTTCCTAAGAGTTTGAACCACTTTCTTTGACGAGTGGCTCGTGCAGTAGTGTGCTTCATGGAGAAAAATGTTATATAGGAGGACTAGGATCCTCAACATATTTGTAGTCTTTCATGATGATATCTTCGGCATGAGGGCCCAGAATGTTTTCCCTATTATGTACCTTTTGATGATGTACTTTTAAAACAAAATTTTTCTATCATGCATATATATATATATATATATATATATATATATATATATCTGAGTTTGGTGTTTCTTATTGATTTTACAATACATCTTATGTGGTGCTTTAATGTACGTGTGATTCA
Source organism: Picea engelmannii (assembly GCA_009831015.1). Taxonomy (NCBI): domain Eukaryota; kingdom Viridiplantae; phylum Streptophyta; class Pinopsida; order Pinales; family Pinaceae; genus Picea; species Picea engelmannii. The sequence continues at coordinate 750,842 of ML795171.1, forward strand.
TGTCATTTTTTACAAATGTTTTATCTATGCAAAATATACCGATCCAATATGTAATTAACTAATGAATCCGATGTTGCGTTGAGTTCTCTCGATATATTTCTATATTGTATAGATTCAAATGATATTTCGAGACGACGAAATATTAGGTGGAGACGTAGTAAGATAGGGTTACGAACGTCGTACTCTCAATTAAGATGACATACCACGAGTTGAGAGTCTATGTTAATAATCAGACGAGTTATACCTAGAGAGGAGGCTTCAGTTAAGAGTCTGATGAAGGAATGATATTCTTCCACATTATTGGTTGTCGATCCTAGGTAAATTCCTCCTGAACTCACCAACTCGTCAAAGTGCTAAATGAGCCAAGCTATAGAAGAAATGTTCTAGGTGTGCCGACTAGTGCCATCTGCAAACCCGACAAATATGGGAAAGGGAGATTTCATATGTGCACGTAACCATAAGACAGAGTATAAGCAAATCAAAAGCTAAAGTACAATAATGTACAAAGCACACATGCTAGATGTTCTATGCATAGTACTTCTTGAGGTAAAGCCCGTTTCGGGGATCACTGAGAGATATTCCATCGTATTCGACTAACTCGTAAGCGCCTCTATGTAATATAATTTTTATGATATACGGTCCATGCCACAGAGGTTCTAAATTCCCTGTCCCCAACTTATCATGAGCTTGGTCATAAATGAGGACTAAGTCTCCTTCTGCAAAAGCACGAGGTTGGACGGATTTGTCATATTGACTCTTCATTCTTTTTTGATACGTATCATTAATGAGAACAACATCGCGACGTGTTTCATCCAACTTGGTTAAATGCATGAATCGTTCCTCTTCAGCATTGGTATGAGGTGAGAGTTCCATGGTGAGTTTCAATGAAGGGATCTCACACTCAATTGGTAACACTCCTTCTACGCCATATACCAACTGGAATGCAGTGGATCTAGTTGTGGTTTTAACTGAAGTGTGGTAGGCCCAGAGTGCGGATAAAATTTGCAGGTGCCAAGAGGTTTTGTTTGTCCCCACCATGCGTTGGAGCATGGTCTTTATGACTTTGTTGATATATTCAACTTGTTTGTTTTCTTGAGGATAGTAGAGGGATGAGTTTTCATGGAGAAAACCTAACTTGATGTGCAACTGACTCATCATCTGGTTCTGAAAATGTGAGCTGTGACCAGTGAAAATGGATTGTGGGACACCAAAACGATTGATTATGTGGTTAAAAACAAAGAGTGTTGTAGTGTAAGAATCATTAAGAAATGTAGGCATAGCCTCACCCCATTTAGTGAAATAATCAATGGCAACGATGATATAACTGTGCCCCCAGGATGAGGGAGGCTTACATTGCATAAAATCAATGCCCAATTTGGAAAAGGGGATGACGACTATAATGGGATGCAGCGGAGCAGGGTGGTTACGTGCCTTTTTCTGAAACATTTGACAGGGTGGGAATCGTTTGACAGCCTCGATACAATCTTTGAAGATGGAGGGACAAAAATAACCAGCACGTAATATTTTTTGGGTTGTAGCCATCCAAGAAAGATGACTTCCATGAGCTCCAAGGTGACAGTCATTCAAAATGTGTTCATCCTCATCGTGGGTTAAACAACATTGTAGGATAGTATCAATACCACGGCGATACAAAGTTTCGTCGATGATAAGGTAGCATTTAGAATGGTGGTGGATACAATGACATTCATCGTAGGAAATATCAGGCTGGAAACATTGGGTTTGAAGATAGAGAAGAATATCTACATAACAAGGGTCTGATGTGATAATGAGGAAAAAATATTCATCTGGAATAGAATCACTGGGCTCAGTATCTTCATCAGCATGGGGAAGATCACAGATGAGTTCTGCAAAAACTAACGATTTTTTAGCTTTTGATTTGGCAAACTTGAGATCAAATTCTTGAAGAATGATGATCCATTTGGAATACTTGGCCCCAAGGACTTGATGTGTAAGGATATGGTACATAGGCTTCGAGTCAGAAATGAACGTGGTAGTGTGTAACAGGATGTAATGGAGAAATCTCTAGACGACAATGACGGCTGCCAGAGCCAACTTCTAAACGTGTGAATATCGGATCTTGAGACCAAATAGACTCTTGCTCAAAGAGTAGATCACATGTTCATCACCGTTTTTATCCTCTTGAACTAACACCATAGAAATAGTGGAAGTAGATGCATCCAAATAAAGGATATAGTCTCGCGCATAATTCAGAGGATGCAAGAGAGGTGTGTGTGTTAATGCATGATTGAGAGCATTGAGTAGTGTCATCCCAAATGAAAGGAGTGTCTTTCTGCAACAACCTCATAAATCCTTTAGTGAGTTCGATGTAATTACAGATAAAACGACGAAGAAAGTTTGCTTTCCCTTGCAAAATTTTTAGTTGGGTCAGATTGTTGGGAGGGGGTAAAGCGAGAATATCTTTCACTTTTAAGGTATCCACCCTAATCCCATATTTGGAGATAATGAATCCTAGGAGTCAACCTGATTCAACAACAAAGATGCATTTGTGAGGGTTCAAACGAATATGGTAAAACGGACAACGAAGAAAGATGGCTTGTAAATGACAAATATGGTCTCGTCGAGTAGACAAATGACTGGGTAAATCATCAAGGTAAGGTTCCATAATATGTTTGATATCATGGAAATCATACGACATGGCCCGCTAAAAATTAGCACCAGCATTTTTAAGACCAAAGGGTAGCTTCCGATAAGTGAACATCCCCTAAGGGCAGATGAAGGTTGTCTTATGTTGATTAGTCGGTAGAATATCGATCTGGTTATACCCTGAGAAACCATACATGAAGGAAAATATAACGCTCCCAATGAAATTATCGATGATTTGGTCGATAAAGGGTGTTCAATAATTGTCTTTTGGACAAACCTTTTTGAGATCCCTATAATTGACACAGACACAAATGGTTCATTGTTTCTTAGCGACTAGAACGATGTTAGAAACCCATTCCATCAAGGGGACAGGATAAATAAATCCAGACTTCAATACTTTTTCAAAATTTTCCTTTATGGTCATGTTTTAACACCTGGGTAAGTTTTTATCTCATGCAAAAAAACCGATGGATCGATCCCTGGCATTTCTTTGTAAATCCAAGCGAAGACATCGAAAAATTCTTTGAATAAAATAGTGTAAGCTTCCACTTCCTCGAGCGAACAATTGGGGTTGAGATGAACATTTTCCACGATACCTTCTTTGATCAAGATGTCAATAGCGATCATAGAATATATGTTTCCTAAATTCCCCTCATAAGTAGTGTCATGTGTAAGTATGGGAGATTGGGGAGAATCGACAACACCGACAGGAAAGATAGAGTGTATATCTTTCTAGATTTCATCCATACTAGGGAGAAAATATGTACGATGATGGTTGTCATCCCAATGTACCTCGTCTATACTAAGCATTTCCATAATGGATTCATCTGATGGAAAAACCCATAGGATGTAGTCAAAAGTAGAGGATAGGGAATCTAACCAAGATGACAACAAGTAAGTGTTGGATTCCAACAAATCTCATTCATCCAATGAGGGAGAGGCAGATTGGATGGCATGGTATGAAGCCTCTGTAGGACTAAGTGGCATAACATCACCTAGTGCATCGAATTTCAAAGGAATAGGAACAATCCAAGGATCAGATGATTCATAAGATTGATATGCTATAGTCGAGATCATATTGATCATAGAAATATGTGGCGAGGTGGGAGGAAGTGGTGCAGGGAAAGTACCCATAAGGGAAGAGTCTTTTAAAATACCTGCACCAAGACTTTCATAAGTGATTTTAGTATATCCTAAGAAATCAATATTGTTGGTGGCGGGAGTGCGAGCGTCGGGGGTGCAGTAATCTAACTGATCGATAGAGAAAAATTTGCCTTGATAAGGGAATTGTACACATCGTAACACCAATGAAATGATGAAATTCATGGCATAAAACCAAATTATTCCTAATAACAAGTTTTAATCAAGGGGAGCATCGACTACCTCTACATCGACAGAGACATTCTTGCCTCCCAACTGAACAACTAAGGACTGCAAGAGTCCGTGAGGGAGAAAACCTCGCCCATCGAATGCCTATAACATTGTAGGGGATTGATTAAGAACATGTGATTTCAATACTTTCCAACAAGATAATGACATGACGCAAGTGGAATCTCCCTCATCCAGTATGGTATGATGAATTTCTTGGTTATGAACAACAACACCAATCTGAAAATAAAGTTGGTGAGAAATTCGTGACTTGAAGTTATCGAGGTTAAACATGATATTATTCGATGACTCGGGATCGATTGCATCGATGGCCACCAATAGTGTTCTAAGTTGACTTGGAATATGTTATAGAAATTCAAGAGTAGACATAGCACACGATGCTTGAGCCAAATCTTCAACAATGTTGTAGTTTTGGGCGGCACGTGAACTAGGATTAAAAGTCGATTTGCGAATAGCTCTCTTGGGAGGGCATAAAATAGAGTCAAAAGTGGGTTTCTCAATCTGAAGTAATCTAGATGGAGGACTAATGGTGGCAGGATATGGATCTGATGTAGAACTGTTAGGGACCTTCTCTTTATCAAGTGTATCCAATGTGTCATACGTTGTAATACGAGTGGTTAAATCAATCCCATTAAACATATAAATATGGGCAATTGACGAGGCTTCCTCTCTAGGAGGATGACTAGGATTGCCCCCTGCCAGAGGGGAAGGGACTTGAGAAACCATGGACCGATGCTGAGGAAAAGGTTGTGTCAACACAATGGGTTGGGAATTCCCTTTGAAAATTTTTGCAGCTTCATTGTGATGAGGACTGTCTCGGGTGTAATGATCATCACCACATATGAGACATGTGAATTTTAGTTTTCTCTGTCGTTTTTTTTTCAGGAGTAGGCTGTTGAGTTTGTGTTTTTGTATTTTAATTATTATCATTATTATTTTGAGGTTTATTTTTCATTTTCTTCTTTCCCTAGGATTTTTGTGAAGAGACATACTAAACTACATTCACCTCAAAGATTTGAGTTGGGCCGGGGGTAGAGGAGAGTGAGGTCGAACTAGTGTTGGGCATAGAGACAGAGCGACTAGATGACCCGACTAACTATGGTGAATATTGGGTTTTGAAAACACTGATAACTCCATCTGCATGAGCCATGGAATATGGTTTGGATGGATCGATGGACGTGCAGGGAGAATTTGGTATCAACTCATACAATGTACCGAATTGGGAATAAACTAAATCTAGGTATTGAGCATGAGCAATGAATTATTCCTCGGTGAAAACACCACCCATGGTGACGTCACGAGCAATTGGGGGTAAAAGAGATTTAGTAAACCATTATGCCAATAATTTTCCAGGTATGGTTGCTTTGATCAACCTTTGTCATCGTCTCCACTCATGAATGTGATTAGAGATATGTACGGAGTTTGTCTGATGAAGTGAGTTCAAGAGTTTTGTACTAGCCTTGTAATATATGGGTAATTGAAAATGTGTGAGAAAATCCATAGCTAGGGAGTTGAAATCTTGAAAGGTATCTTGTTGGAGTTCAATGTACCATTTGGTTGTTGAGCCCATGAGTGTGTTCTCAAAAATATGCAACCAAATAAAATCATCCATCAGTGAGTTTGAGGAACACCATAGATGAAATGTCATAACATGGTTCTTCGAGTCTTCGTTAGGTTTATCGTCAAATTTGGGTATGTCAGAAGGTAATTTAGCAGGAATTACCAACCAGAAAGGAAAATGTAGTATGGGATCATTTGTCAACCGGGATAAGTCTGGTAGATCCAGCGTGGTGAGAAACAATAGTTGTCAATTAACCTAAGGGTGATATTGGTGTGGCATGGGGATACTAGTAGGGCCATACACTGGTTGAGGTGAATAATTGTATCCAGTAGGCCCTCCCATATACGATGGTTGTTGACTGGTATAGGCATGATTCAATTGTTGTTGAGGAACGTTCACGAAAGGAGGGAAACCTGGTATGTTCTGAGGAGGATAGGTTGTTTGGTTAGGTTGTGGGGGATAAACAATTTTCCCTTGAGGGGGTAAACAGTTTGTCCCTGCGGAGGATATATATTTGACCCTTGGGGAGGATAAGATTTTTGTCCTTGAGGACCCCAAGTGGGATTCGAGACACCCGGATAAGGTTGTCCAAAATATAATCCAGAAGGAATAGGATTTGGTATGCCTCCTTTTGGGTTAGAGTATGATGACCTCCCTTGATAATTGATGAAATGTACCTCCTTGGGGTGCTCCCCATGACTGTGAAGGGTTTGTATTAAAATAGAGTTGTCCCCCTACCATAGCTTGAGTGACAAGGTTCTGCATTCAGTGATGGATAGGTGTTCCAACATGATTCTACAGAACATGAGGAACTGTAGATTGAAAAGGTGGGGTGGTGGGAGTAACGATCAAAGTAGCTTGTGTATGACTAGGTATTATGACTCCAACGTTACTCTAGATTTTTACTGACGTAGTAGCAGGATTGACTACTTGTTCGATGGGATGGTCAATAGTTTGACCGGACGGTCCTTCCTCGACACCAGCATAGGTAAGAGGGTCAAGAGGTGGTCGACTAAATTTGAAATGTTTGTAAATATCATGTCCCGATGGAGTTATCCATATGGAACGAACATGTGTCTGTTGTGGATTTTCCATGCGAGTAGATCGGATAGGAGTCCTATACTTATCATAATCGTTTTGTGTGCTTTCCATTTGTGTCTCAGTGTATGGCCTCAACGATAGTTGTGTATACTCTTCTTCTATGACGTTACCGAAATATTCCAATTGAATAATAAGTGGTTCGATAAGAAATTCTGACATACAGGTACTATGAGAAATGGGATCCTCAACCATAACCAAGGTGCTTTCGAGATTTTCTAACAAAGGAGTAACAGCACTCCCAACATCCGAGCAATTTTCTACCTCTTCATGGTAAAAATCTTCAGGTAAATTAGGAGGTAAGGGTTTGTAGTGATCCAGGTTGATATTGGTGGCCACCCACCTATTCCACTTGAACCCCCACCATTGCTTCTTTCAGTATTTCAGTTTTTGCACAGTTTACTATTTTTAGCAGTTTTTTCGGGTCCTGAACTTCCGGGGCCATTTTGAGGCCCTAAACGATGTTTTCTTGGGTATGTTGTTGTTGCAAAATGGCATCTAACGATGCCATTTTGTCTCGGGCATTGTAGGCCTCGGATAGATCTTTCCAACGAGCTATCATATGCCTAAAACGGAGATCGTATGCAAAAGTTACGACCCCGGGAAGTTGATGCACCAACTTACCCAAACGGGGCCCACATGACTTTTGGCGCTTCATCTCCCAGGGTTAGGTTTTTGGATGTTTAGGACTTTTGGCATTCCTGTTTATTGTAAAAGGGCCTTCAGAGCCTCATTGTAATCATCTTCTCACGGATTCGAGTAGCAACCACATCTCTTCTCAGAGATAAGCTACCAACGCCCTAGCTAGTTTATTTCCATTCTGTCTGTAAACATATTTCAGTCATTTGTTATTAATGAAATGAAGTCTTATTTCCGCTGCATCTCTGCGTTTATGTGTATTTCTGTATTTCATTTTGTTCCTACATAAATCCGGATCATGTAGCCTTCTAGAGGAAGCCCTTGCATCCTACGTGATCTATGAATACCTTTATCATCTATAGTCTCAATCTTGAAAAACAATTAATTAAATAAATAGCACTCGCTAAAAATCTATAAGAACCAACAAGAAAACAAAACCTTCTCTCAATGACTGTACTAGTTGGTGATGAAATCCAACATCATGTGATCAAATTGATAAGGGGTTAGGATATGAGTGGGTGGATCAGTTACGTTGGAGACCTTATTAATGGACTTACACCTTGGTGCAATCTTCCACACAATAATTGTGGATTTAACCTCCAAGGCGCCCAAGTGAATTTGACCAATGTTTGTTCCAAGTACAATGAAGACATCCCTTAACCATTACCTTGTGTGAGGACCCTAAATATTATGGCTACTAAGGACATCAACTCGCAGTCAACCTCTGGGTGGGTACAGTCGACGGTCCAATCCAAATGTATGGGTAGGATAACAAGTTTGAAATCATTCAAGAGAACCGAGGACAAGTGGAATGGTAGAAATCCAGAGGACCCTGAATGGATTCAGAATTCACGAAGCACTGAGACCAAATGAAGAGAGATGTACCTCAAGAAGAACCACCAAAATATGATCTGACTACTACGAATGGTTAAACCTCAGAGGGATAATCTTTGTTTCTCTCCCGAACGTGACCTCGTGTGTAACCCCTATGTGAGAGGGGGATCCCAGCTATGCTTATACGAAAATTGGATTTACTCTCCCTATCACAAGATGATAATTTTGTCTTGAGTTCTTTGGAGAGTTATACTCACAGCCTAATCCAAAGCGCTAATCCTAGTCTACTGTTGGTGGAAGAATCTAAAAAGAAAAAGTTTCTAGATCAGTTTTCAATTACCATTGATTTTAGTGGTTGTTCTTTACACAGAGGTGAACGAGAGTGAAACTAATGATGTTATGACTCGAATACCAAAGAAGTAAAAGAATGATAAGAAAACATTCCTTTCGATGAACTTCTATTTACGGTAAGGAGAAGATTTTTCTTTATTTCACTACCAAACACAAGAATGAAAAATTCTCATGCAATTTGTTTTCAATAAGAATCCATTTCAGTGCTAAATCATATAGAAAATATTTACGGTATCCAAAAACCAATCGTAAAAAGAATCCTTTCGTTTGATTATAAATGTGAAATGATTTGGTTCAATGCTTCTGATGCCAATGATAAAAAGGATTTCATTATTACGAATTTAATCTATGGGAAGTAATAATCACACAAACAAAAGGCACTCTCATAGCAGTCAATAAGAGACAAAAAACAAACTAAAACATCCAAAAACAACAAAACACACTTAAGAAATTTATGGAAATATATGAATATCATAGACCAATTAAAACAGTAAAGAGATCCCTGAGTTTCCTTGTAACAATATTCAATCGATCAGATGAACAAAAAGGTATCAAAATGAACCCAAAATCTGAAGATAAAAGGGTGATTTTGTGACAAGGGAATACAATAAAATCCAATCAAAGATCAAAATGATTAAAAGAGGCAAGTTGCAGGTCTAACAGAAGACAAAAATTGACATAACAAGTCTTGAGTTAAAATGAAATACCCAAAAATTACACCCAGTACAAAAGTAGTCAACAAATTTTCAAAATGAAGAAAAATCGGCACTCTAGTTATATCAGCACCAGAGCGCTACAACGCTCCCTAAATCACTATAAGGGAGCATCGATCTGGAAATCAATGCTCTGGCTGTAAAGGAAGAGGGAGCAACTTTTTGAGAAAGAAAGGGATCAACCTAGAAAATGAAAAAATCAGGAAGTTTGATCAACAGTCTCTGTGGGACAACTTTAGTACTGACAACAGATGTATATAAGAGAAAAATACAACAAGCAGGATCTGAAGATGAGAAAAATCTAGGACAAAACCAAGGAAAGAAACCAAAACTAAAAGCTTTGCTCCCTAGTGGGGTCACCAATTTCTGTTGTAGGAAATTCCCCTATGGATAGGTGAATATCCTATTGTAGCCTAGATCCCTATTACCAAGACAGAAAGATGCTAACATTGGACACTAAAATTCTTTTAAATTTAGTTAAACTAGTCAAAGGGAAAAGAGGAAGAAAGTATCATGTAACTTTTTTTGAAGCTTGTCCTCGCTTAGTCTAGGTTGAACTTGATCTTCAAGCTCCTTAATGAGATCTGCAATCCAATAGACATCAAAGACAACACATGCTTCATATTCTACCAAGATTAGCTTAAACTGAGTTTATCAACAAAAGACAAGCATATGAAATCATACACAAACTTGAAGGAAATAGGCCAAGAATATATTAATGAGAACATTACAAGGAACTTACAATCTATAGATGCAGTTGTAGAAACCTCCCCAAGTCCTCCTTGTCCAACCCCTTGCTCGAAAGATCCATGATCAGAATGAAAATACTTTTTACTGATATTCCCCTCCTTTTCACCGTGAGAATGCCTCCTTTTATAGGCTTTGAGAGGCTCAACCATCTTAGTTATATTTGGAATAAGTTGAGGATATGACTCCATCAGTTGTGACATCTCCCATAGATGCAACCTAAAGCTTGGAAACAAGCCAAACCAACTCGGATCATCTATGGATTTCCTTAGAGATAAGGCATATTTTTTTCCCAATATTGTCTCAACTAATTGATGCTCGCTCAAAACTGGAAATAGGGTGTTGCAACGCTCCCTGCATATGAGCAGGGGAGTGTTGATCTTCCAAAATTTCATTAAGATGGGTATTTCTCAAGGCAAAACATTTTTATTAGTTTGTCAAATGATATGGTTTCCCATTCCAACATGTCTTAGAGGATTTATCAAGTGTTTCCATGGTGTCATTTTCAATGTGACATATGCAGAACGAAAATGTGACATTTACGACACTTGCGACAAAAGTGCGACACTTGCAACAATGATAATGTGACAATATCGAAGTGAGGAATTTTGACGTGTAACAGTGTTCCCTATGAAAATTATCTTATGATTTAGCATATTATGAGGGTAATTTGTTGCCAAATCCCAGAAATAGGTTCTATCTCAAGAGGTACTACACTTGAGCATTGATGCTCATGCATTTTCCCTATGTAATTATTGTATATTGGTAAATTTAGGACTAGTTTTAGTTTATTTTTTTCCTTTGATTTTCTTATCATGTATTTTCTTGGTTGGAATATTTCATGAGATTCTTCAGCCTTCATAGGGTTCATGGATGATGTTAGCCATCACATTAGGAACCTGGATTCATCTTCTTAGTTGATTTATTCACCCATGGGCCAATTGGTAATTTATGGAGGCACTTGTCTTTGGCCAACAACCAACAATATGGCCAAGTATAGCATCACAATTGAGAATCTTCAAGATGCCATTTTGCATGGTATCTAGTCCCTTTATGTTCACTTGGATTCCCAATTGGTGGTGTTGTATTTGAATGGTGAGCACCATGTTCGTGATCCAATGTTTCTCTGACAATTATTTCGGGTACATCTTATGGAAATCTCTTTTGATTACATTACATACATTCATGTTTCTAAGAGTTATAATATAGTTTATAATGTGTATTCTAATTATATATTAGACTGACATTTGTTCCATACTTTAAATCGGAAGCACACACATACACATGTATATAAAATCATTCCATTTTCATATACTATATAAGTATGTCGAGGAGAAAAGCTATATATATATATATAAAGAGAGAGAGAGAGAAATTTCTTTAATATCCATTAAGTACAAAAAATATGGGTTTCTTTTACAAAATCAGGCTTCTAGCTCCGAATGTCAATAGTATTCTAAGCTCTTTAGCCACCAGAAGGAAGATAAGAGGAGATAGTGGGAATCCATTTCTTATTCCTCTTTCTTTTTTAAATAGGGGGAGGTTGAACCATTTAAAACAATGGTGAAAGAAGAAGAGATAATATAACTTAGAGTCTAGGCCACAAAATAATGATTGAATCCCAGATGAATAAGAAGAAGTCTGAGATGTAGCTAGATTATTTCATCAAAGGCCTTGGAGATATCAACCTTTAAAGTGAATTACTTATGACTCCTAATTTTTATTGAGTATAACCCCTCTTTAGCTATACCAATTGCTTCATGGATCTATTTTCATTTAAGGAACCCAAATTACTCCAAAGAAATATTATTTGAGAGGATGGTTTTTAGCCTTAGAGAAATTAGTTTGGAGATAATTTTGTACATGCTATCATAGATGGAGATAGTTCTAAATGTTTTGAAGTTCTATGGGTATCTAACTTGGAAATCCAACACTAGGAAGGTGGTGTTAAAGGAAACCAAAGTTTGACCATTGGATCAAGAATACTCAACCACCTTCAATAGGTTTCTTTCAATAAACTTGTCGCATCCCCAAAATAACTCAATTGGAAGCCCATTCAGAATTGGGATTTTCTCTTTTTGGAAAATCTGTAAAGTACCGAGGAGTTCCTCTTTGGAAATTTATTCCATCATGATTATGTTTTCTTCCAAGCCTATGAATATTGGAGAAAAAATAACCACCTTTAGAATAGCATCAATAGTGGCTCTGAATTATTCTTTAAAAAGAGAGTTGAATTACTATACACCTTCTACTTTTATTTCAGAAAATTAAGAAGCTCTGGTCCCATCAATATTTTAAATTCCCTTAATCATGTTGATATTCTTACGATTGTTTGCAAAATGGTGAAAAAATTTAATATTTTCATTTCCAACTTGTAGTCATATCACTCGACACTTTATTCTCCATTATTTTTATTTGTTAAACTAGATTTTCCTCCTGTTATCCTCAAGAGTCTTAATTTCAAATTTTTGATATTTTGAAAGGTACCCATGTCCCTCTCCTTAGTAGTAGAGTTCCAATTTTGCCTCAATTTTCTCCAGGTGTATTTCATCCTTCTTCCTTTTTTACTTGGACCATTTTATAAATACTTTCTTTGACCTTTTAAAGTTTTGTTGGAACTAAATAGGAGGGGATTCTTGGGAGGAAGGATCAAATGCGTGCCAACATTATTTTATTTTCTCAACAAAGGAGTCCTCCCCCAACCAATTTGGGTTTAATTTAAAAGGGGTGAGAGGTTTTCTTTATATAGGGGGCAATTCCAAGATGATAGGGATATGGTATGAGTCTCCACCTGAAGCGACCCACTACCTAAATCGAATATTTTCATCCATGAAATATTCGAAGACAAAAAGTTGGTGTATGCATTTCTACAACCATGCCTCGATTCTCATATACCTCTAGGTTGGAGATATTTTAGCAAGTTGTATGTCCAATGACCTATATGACTCTAGATTTGAAATGAATAATTCCACCAGGAGGTCAATATGAGTTTCTAGAACCAAGATTTCAAAAGCTCTTAGGGTAAAACTGAAGTCCCTTCCTACCAGGACTAATCTTGAGTGAAACCATGATTTTTGCAGGGTATTTTCCAAAAAACATTATCGATTTTCATAAGGGACATAAATATTGATGTAATTGAGCTCCTTAACAAGATCTCTAGAAAACATAGAGGTTCCAAGGCCTAAGGAGAAGGCCCATGCATTTTTCAGTGTCAAAGTATCAGTTTTCCAACCTGTTATAATCCCCCCTGATCTTCCTTGAGCATATATAATAGAAAAATATGAACCTTTTAGTTGGTGAGATAGGAATGGTATAGCTCTATGATCACCATCCAACATAGTTTCTTGCAAAAAAATTATTGAAGGTTTGAGTGTATCCAATAATCTCTTAATGACCAATTTTTTGGAGATATTGCCTAGACCTCTATAGTTTAGAGAAGTAGCAATAATGAGGAGACGTCTTCTAGGTAATTATCTCTAAGAGACCCTAGTAAAGTACATTGTTTTCTAGTTTTAACCTCTGAGTATCTATATTTTATAGTCTTGATACCCCCTTAAATATAGCCAAGGAATTTGGGGGTCCCTTGGATTTTGAGAAGATATTGTATTTAGAACCTTTAGAGGGATGATAATTGGTTTGAGAAGTCAAATTTGCGGGTGGAGCAGTAGGAGGATCCTCGGGATTAGGGATGGAAGAATTTTCAATAGCCTAGTTTATATCATGGAGGGGAATAAGGGTTGAGTGTTAGGGAGTAGAAATCCCAAAGAGTCTATATATGAAATCCTTGGCTAAAACCTCCCTTGACAGGATGCATAAAGGTTTCTAAGAACCAAAATGGATTTCATATACAATTGGAAAGGGAGCTTGGGATGAGATAAGCTCACCCAAGCTTTTGATGCCAAGATTTTCCATAGCTTGGGAGTCACACATTTTCTTGAGATAAGTTGTTTCCTGAGCTGAATATGACTAATTGATTATCTTGGAGGTTGTATCCTTTTGATCCTATAATTAAATAGACTGATTAGGAGCTTGCTTTGTTCTAATTCCTTTTCAGACTCAGATCTTCCTTTTAGAGGGAAGAGAGAAATAATTTTATAGATAGCCATAAGGGTGACATTGACCACATTTGAAGGGAATCCCCTCATAACCCAACTCATGATAGAAACCAAAATTCCATTTCTTAATAGTAATAGTATCTACTAGACCATTTGATGAATTTAATCCAACAAGAATACGAGCCATGCTCAAGTATCTAGTAGTCTTAAAGGAATTTTCCACTTTGTAAAATAAACCCAAAGAATTCCCAATCTGTTGGAACACATCATATAACAAAAGGATCAATGGAAGACCTAGGATTCTGACCCATACAAGGACCCATTCCAATTTCTTAGATTTTGTATCAAATTCAACTTTCCATTTCTTCAAAAAAATAGCCTAAGCACCCCATCTCCACCTTGAATGAATAATTTTTTTGGCATTATCCCCACATATCATAATCCAAACCATCCATCCTTTGACTAATATCATACTCTAAGGCTCATACCCAATCATACTAGAAATATTTGCATTGGTCTAACCTTTTAGGGTTTTCGAGCATCATTTGCTTGTTATCGAACCTTCCAACCAGGGTTGAATCCTCATTAGCCATAATTTCATGCGTTTTAATTTTGTCTCATAATTCTAGGTTGATTTCATATATCTTCCACTTGAAACATTTCACGTTCTTCCTAGACTTCCATAGACCTCATGTTCATGTCCTCTCTTCAGTAGAAGCCATATCTTTCAAAATTGGAATTCCACTCATAAGTTCCCTCCATAGAGATCGACCCATAAAACCTCCATCTAGGTAATCCTTCATGGTGAAATCTAACAGTGATGCGACACAAATATGTGCATTCAAATCATCCTCAGCCCCATCATTGTTGTGGGTGGAGTTGGAATCCTAGAGGAAATTGGTTTATCTATATATTTTGACAAGAAGTAAATGAGAGAATCATCCACAAGCTCGGATCCATGTGATCCATTATATTCCCTCGTGCAATGATTATCTAGAAATATTGAATTAGTGAGAAGTGAATTCACAATCCCATAAATAGTATGTGGTCTTTAAATAGAAATATCTTGAATAATGGTTCCCATAATGACTAGGGTTTCATCTTCCAAAGACTTATTGGAAAATAGATTGGCATTAGAGGCAGGATTTTCATGGTTCCTGACTACAAACCTTCGCAATACCCATATTTGGTGCCCCTCCAAGGGATCAACCATATAATTGACAACTTATTTTTCCATGATATTATGTTTTTCCCCAACCTAACTAGGATTTTCTCCTATAGTGTGACCCTGCAGTTCAAACTTGAAACCCTAACGATAGAGCCATTTGTGCCTCAATCTATTCGTTTCTTAAGATTTCATTTCTCTTAGAGAATTAACTTATCAAGTTTGGTAAATATATATATATATATATATATATATATATATATATATATATATATATATATATATATATATATATATATATATATATGACAAGAGAATTGGCAAAAACTTCCAGAAGGTTTAAGAGCATACTTTTTTTACCATGAAACTTTTCTTCAATCTCATCAAGTTATAATCAATGTTGTAGACACTTTCATCCATGAGACTTTATGTAATAAATTTCCACACATTATTCTCACTTTGTTGTGGGAAACCTAACCCTATCCCTAATGCTTTCCAACTTCACTCCACACTCCCATAGATTCCTTGATTTGCAATTCAAATCTGAAAAACACACAAAAAACTAAATGTGCAATGAAGAACATAAATTAGATAGCGCGGAGCAGAGAAAATAAAATATACATGAAAACGGAGAAGGAGAATTAGAACAGAAAATAACCATCACGTTTCTCTTGAGTGAGAGAGGAGCACCTTCTATAGGGAAGGAAACTTTTTCCTTCTCGTTATTAGATGATTACAACATAAGTTGCAACAACTAACTAAATGATTATGACAGTAATTACTAAAAGCGCATTAAATGCTTGCAGTGGGAAGTGTTGAAGAAAACTATTATCTACAATAGAAATATCTAAAACTAACTATAATAGTAACTACAATACTAATTAAGGACATCCCCTTCATATTGAGTGGCCAAGGAAGTGGGGCGCACTTCCTGGTGGCCCAATTCCTCCTTGTTTAGATATAGAAGTGTCCATGCTTCCACCATCAAATGAAGGAAATTGTGCTAAAAATGATGTTGGGATTAGAATTGGTACGTCGCCAGCAACATCCATACATGATCTTCTAACTAAAATAACAATGGTTTGCGGTTCTTATCATGCCTTTGTTTCACATAGTCTTGGGATACTCGTAAGGAAGTTGCTTTTTTAGTATAGTGTTAAGTCAACATATGGATACAACACTGAGTTAACCAATGTTCCTATTGTTGATGTGCCGAGCCAGAAGGAGCAAGAGCATCTGAATTGAAATCCATCGAATGGCCTCCTCGTTTAAGTAACTCCCCATTGGAGAAATGAAATGCATCCTTCTTAATCTCAAAAGGATGATTTTGATCCGGAAAAAATAGAACCTGTGCAGAGTATAATGCGGGTGAAAGTGGAGCGAAGTGGTGCCTAACCTTTTACAAAAAAATCTTGAGTTCATGGGAATTAAAGTGCATTGGTCATTGTGCCAAAATATGTACCCAAGATGGATCTAATCGACCCCCTGTTGTGTCCAGTATGAGTCCCAAATGTGGAATCGATGGGTGTCCCACATAGGATTTATTTACCTGAAGTGTGTGTGCCCACAGTAGCTCGAGGATGTTGTTGACATTTTGAAGATGTTATGCCCAAGAGTTATTGAAGAAAAATATACCATCAATATAAATGATCACGCATTTACCCAAATGACTTGTTGCATTCATGTGAACTTGATGGTATCCAACTGTCAAATCCATCCATGTGAAGGAATAATCCTCTTGTCAGTGGTCTAGAAATTCCTCGATCTAGGGTAGGAGGTAGTATATTTGAACACTGGATTTATTAAGGGCATGGTAGTAGGTCACTAGGTACCATTCCGAATCATCCTTGATTGGGATAACAAAGGTGGGGGATGCACATGGACAATGAAGGTGGAATATGGCCTAAGTTCAAAAGTTCACCAATTGGGTGTTCCATATTAGCAGCCTCTCAAGGAGTGATGTGATATGATAGGGTGTCAGTCAAAGAAGCACCTGGAGTAAGATCAAGTGTGAGCATAATATAGAAAGACGAGGGAAAATATGTAGGTTGTGTGATGACATCTACAAATTCTTGGAACGGGGGATCCATGGTAGGAGATACATGGTTATTTCGAGTGTATGGGTTAATGGGGAGAACTAAGCACAAAGAGACACATTGGTTTAGACTGGCTTGATTAATGGTTGCATGGTCAGTAATAGGTTAGCTTAATTTAAGAGAAAAAGAAATAATCGCATAGGTGTGCCCCTCATGTTTCAAGTGGTATTGATGAGATTTAGCATGATAGATAATGTGTTGGGCCTATTGGAAGGGAATGCCAAGTAACAATCTGACACAATCAAGAGGAGAGACATCACACACTACAATATCTCAAAAAGGGCCAATCGCAAAGGTAATCACATAACACTGGGAGACAATGACATGAGAGAATTCCTTTTGTACCCAGTTGAGTTGGTATGGGGCCTAATGTGGAGTGGTGGGGAGGTTTAAGCATGTGACCAAGTTCTGGGCCATAAGGTTCTTTTGGCTTCCATTTTCCAATATGAGAGTAGCCAACTCATGCTTAATCTGACAATTATGTGTAAACATGGGTATATTATAGATGTTGAGATTATTAGTGGTCATCAAGATCAGAGAAGGGTCCGCTTATGTAGGATTTCCGAGAGAGACTACTTTAGGATGGTCAGGGGAATTTGGTTGAGAGACCAATGCAAATGGAGTCTGGTTGGTGCGAATGTTATTAACTTCCTCAAAGTATGCAGATACATGAAAGGTACACCAGGGAACATTTATGGGTGTGGTTGGGGACGTAGGGGCAACCAGGGAATTCTCAATATGCAAAGGACAACCAATAGAAGGACCATATCGGGTTGGGGGAGAGAGGATTTGAGGAGCCACTTTATGATCCACAACCAAGGCCTTGTCCAAGGAAGGAGATTCAAACAACTCCACTTCATGACAGAAAATTGTTAATAAAACAAAATTAAATTTGAAAATTAATACCTGTTTTGGATATAAAATGTGTAGCTAGATGTGCAACTTGCAGAAGACCTCTATGTATATTTGTACTAACTGATGGGATAGTTTTCAAAGATTCAACCATTTGGAAAGGATATTTTTTCTATATATCAGGGGATAGAGGTGGTCTCTGAGTTCCTGACAAAATCCATCCCACGTGGTAATGTGCGGTGTATGTGTCTCGACCGGGTCACCTATGTCCATGACCCAAAAATAATTCTCTATCCGAGTGTTCCACTATGTATGCGCAATTCCCTTGATTTGTAGACCAATGATCTAAAGATTCATGTCTTCTAACATCTCAGGACATTTACGAAAGTATGTGGAAATACTGTGAAGCCAAGAGTCAACATTCTCCCCATTCATTTGGCCCGCAAACTTCGGTAATTGGAAGCACGTATCAAGATGCATAGGTGTTGGATTTCTTTGTTGTTGCACACAAAGTATCTCCTGGAGACACATCGTTAAATCCTAAATGGGATTCATGATAGTGGATGAGGAATCCTTTGTAGACAACTCTCTTCGCGACAACATAATTTTGATTCACCATGGATGCCAATATGTCATTGGATGTTGTGATGAGAATCACTGAAATCTCGAGGGCCCTAAGAAGACACCTAGTAAGTTGAAGAGGGAATGTGGAGAATGGTGAAAAATGAACGTGTTGGAAGCCCTGAGGAGGGCACACTAGACATCTTGAGAATGACGTCTGGCTCAAAGAAAAAAAAATTGTTGGATGGCCTATCTTCTAAATTTTGTGGATGATCAGATTTTGACTTGGATCGAGGCTCTCATACCAATTTATATGCAATTTAGATATGAAAAACACACAGAAAAATAATTTCACAATGAAGAACTAAAATTAGATAGCGTGGAACAGAGAAAATATAATATACATGAAAATGGAGAAGACAAATTAGAACAAAAAATAACCATCACATTTCTCTTGAGTGAGATAGGAGTGCCTTCTATAGGAAAGGAGACTTTTTCATTCTTGTTATTAGCTTATTACAATAGAATTTGCAGAAACTAACTAAATGCTTACAATAGTAATTGCTAAAAGAAAACTAAATGCTTACATCAGAAAGTGTCGAAGTGGACTATTGCCTACAACAGAAATATCTGAAACTAACTATAACACTAACTACAATACTAAATAAGGAGGGCCCCCTCATCCTGAGTGGCCAAGAAAGTGGGGCATGTTGGAATGTTTTACAGGAAGCATATGCTTGTCATTGATGGCAAGTACAGCAACGATGATGGCTTGAGTAGCGATGATGGCTTGAGTACATGTATAATGTGCCAGGCGGGCACAAGAGGTATTTTGGGAAGACGCAGTAGAGCAAGCTCGTGAAGACCAGAAGAGATAGTGCAGAGGTGCACACAGAGTGTAGTGTATGTGTGTTTGTCATTGATGGTAAAGATCACAACCAGCATCACAACGATGATCGCATGGCAAGATTAGAAGCTAAATTCCATTTCGGGTATTAGAAACAAAGACTCCATTTCGGAGTTCTGGATACTGGGAGTTGGAGGAGTCAAGAGTCAAGACTCTTCATCACAGGATTCCCGAAGTGTCGAAATGTGAAATGCCAAAAATCTTGAAACAAGCACATCAACCGAAGTTTCGGATACTGGGAGTTGGAGGAGTCAAGAGTCGAGACTCTTCATCACAGGAGTCCCAAAGTGCTAAAATGCAAAACGATGAAAATCCTGAAATAGGCACATCAACCAGAGTTTCAGATACCAGGAGTTGAAGGAGTCAAGAGTCGAGACTCTTCATCATAAGAGTCTTGAAGTGCCAAAATGAGAAATGTCGAAAATCCCAAAACAGGCACATTGACCGGAGTTTCAGATACCGAGATTTGGAGGAGTCAAAAGTCGAGACTCTTCATCACAGGAGTCCCGAAGTGCCGAAATGTGAAACGCCAAAAATCCCAAAACAGGCACATCGACTGAAGTTTCAGATACCGGGAGTTGGAGGAGTTAAGAGTCAAGACTCTTCATCACAGGAGTCCTGAATTGCTGAAATGTGAAATTGCAAAAGCGTTGTATGGATAAGCGCTTGGTCACTGTCGGTGGTCACATCATCGAAGAGTTGTAGAGAAGAGATCAAAGAGACAAGCTCCATTTCGGAGGTTGGGACATGGAGAGTTGAGACGACTCATCACAGAATCCCCGAAACATGAAATGCAAAATGCGTGTTCAGAATTGGCCCCTGGTCATAACCTATGGTCACATCGACGAAGGTTCAAGGGAGGAGGTAGCATGACACTAATCTTCATTTCGGAGATCGCGACTTGGAGAGACGATATGCCTCACCACAGAAATGTTGAAATGTCGAAATGTCGAATTGCGAAATGGAGAAATAAGCGTGAGACCCATAATTTATGATCCAATGGTGTAGGTTTTTTAGGAATATGATAGAAGGGCTATTGTTTCTCTTCTCAGTTAATCAATCAGTGGCGATTCAGTTGCTGATGCAGTTTTTGGAGGTTCAAAGTGTAACTTCTAGAAACGACTGATTGTTTCTGCCAGAGGACTCAAAGAGACTTCAGGGTGATCACCAAAGAAGCTGAAGAGTCTCAAGGAATCTGTCAGTGGAATGAAGATTGTTCATAGAGGCGATTGATAGATAGAAGAGTGTTGAAGCATGTAACTGCAATAGAGAGGATGAGATCGACTGTGACAGAGAAGACAAAGAGTCTCGACTGCTCGACTGATAGAGAAGACCGGTAAGCCATTGATAAATATTGTATCATTGTGATAAACTTATATATAGCAAGCTTTAAATTTAAGGGTGGTT
Source organism: Picea engelmannii (assembly GCA_009831015.1). Taxonomy (NCBI): domain Eukaryota; kingdom Viridiplantae; phylum Streptophyta; class Pinopsida; order Pinales; family Pinaceae; genus Picea; species Picea engelmannii. Next base: position 771,842 of record ML795171.1, read on the forward strand.
GGGAGGTGCTAGGGAGGATTTTTGTCCTCAGAGGTTCAATTGGATGCTTGAACACAGGGAGTTGTAGCTTCCATCTGGTTGCAGCCAGAAAAACCAGGGTGGTAGGGTGGTGCAAGGGAGAACATTGGTTCTCTGATATACAGGTCGGTGCCTGTGTAACTGGAAGTTGGTGCTTCCATCCGGTTGGTGTTGGAACTCCTAGGGAGTTGGTGCTTCCTTATAGTGGGTTCTAGAGAAACTATGGAGTCAGTGCTTCCTTCTAGTGGGTGCTAGAGAAACCAGGGAGTCAGTTGTTACACCTTAATATTGCTCACTACGATAAGTGTCGTAAGTGTCGCACGATCCTCTCAACTGTCGCAAGTGTCGCATGTCACTCACAAGTGTCGCAAACATCAAACAAAGCATATTTCCATGATGACGACACTAAGGAGATACTTAGGATACCTCAGACACTTGAATTGGAGGAAGGAGAATGATCTACTAAAGTCAAGGAACTCTTATCACCTAAAAGGAGCCCTTAAAACAGGGTTTTGAAGGAGAGCGCTCCCCTATGGAATCCTTAGGAGCGTTGGCGCTCCACCACAAGCTACTGGGGAGCGTTATAACAACAAACCACCTCTTTAAAGGAGCGCTTCCCATCCTTAGAGCGTTGGCGCTTCCCTTGAGCCTCCTAGGGAGCATTATAGCGCCCTGATGCCCCTTTTGAGGGAGCGCTATCTAATTTGAGGTAGTGGTTGGCCCGTTGAGGAGAATAAGGGGAGGATCTCTCAATTTTAGAAGGCAGTTGCATTCAAATTCTTGGTTCCATCAGGAGATCCCTGATCTAAGGAGGCGATTCCTCAACTTGTTCTAAAGATAACTCAAGAGGTTAAGCTTCTCTTAACCTATATAAGCAGGCTCCATGATGGTAAAAAGGGGGAAGAATTACTAGCATGAAACCTATGATCTCATAGGAAACACATAGTTAGCCAAAGGAGAGTGATCAGTGAAGCTACTATCATCCAGGTTGTGGATCTTTCGAGCAAGGGCGAAGCTGTCGCACTCGCATCTACGATTGTAAGTACTGTTGTCGTTATTCTCATTAATATGACACGCTTGGCCTGTTTCTTTCTAGTTTGTGTCTGATCTTGCATGAACTTATCGTTGATAGATAGATCTATTTTCAAGTTAATATCAATAGAGTAGGAAGTGGTCGTACTCTGTTTGTCTACAGGACTCATCGAGGAGCGAGAGTTTGGAGCTCAACTCAGAGCGTGCAAGGACAAACGTCGATAAAAAGGTACTTTTGTTCTCCTTTTTCCTCATGCATTAGTTTGTATAGATTTGAAAGGAATTCAGTGTCCACATTAAGCACTTTCTGTCTTAGAGTTTAGTGTCTAGCTCTTTGAGGCAATCTACCTGTCCGCAGGGAGATTTTCCTACAACAAAAACTGGCGACTCCACTGGGGAGTCCTCAAATCGAAACTTCTTGTTTTGATTTCTCCTCATAGACCTTTTCTTACTCCTTGATTGTTTTCAGACCTGGTTCACCCCCTTTATGATTTATTTCATGAGCTGATTGACTCCCTAACCCATCACACTCAGCTTGATTGTCGAGACCGAACTGCAATTTTTGGATTTTTGACACTTTTAGGAGATTTCTAAACCTGGCACCCCTGTCCCTGTGTTAACAGAGCGCCAGCGCTCCCTTAGTACCTTACACAGAGCACTATAACACTCCTTTCCCTTGANACCTCTATGTTTCTCTTGCTGGGTCACCTTGTGAGTCAATGCTTCTTCCTTTCCAGCTTTGACATCTGTCTTTTTGAAGAACAAACATCTTGTTGTTTGGATTTTGTATCCTTTTTCACTATTGTTGTTGAGTTTTTCTGTCATTTGGAGTTTGAAACCCATGCATTGTCTTTCTCTCCTTTTTGACCGAGCGAAAAACTCTGGTGAAGGTCATCAGAGGCCTACGAATATTTTCATTTGGTTTTAGTTAAGATCATTGTTCTTCAACATTTCTTTTGGTGTGAAGTTTTTTATTTCTCTTTTATTTCTTCTTTTCTTTCGCTTCTTGTTTTGATCACAACGAGAGGGTGTATTGTTTGTACGATTCTTGCTTATGTTGGTCTGATTTTCATTGATCCAAAAATATAATTAGCAAGACGAGCATTGTTTGAATTAATCATTATTCATATACAAACAATAAAGAGACATCTTCATGATTGATTTTTCATATTAGAAGGTATCTCAAAAGTTTTAACATCACATCAGGATTTGATTGAAGAAAATTTGTTTGAGGACATTCCTTATTAGTGCTTGTTAGTGAAAAGAACTCTCTCTCCCCCTTAGATAGATGTTCATCGAAAAGAAATGACTGCTTATCATCTTTGATGCATTTTTTTTGGGACTGAGTCATAATTCCATTCGTTTCACTTCCATGCACCCCTTTTGAGTAAAGAACATCTATAAAATGAACGCTAACTAAAAGTTGTCTAGAACATTTTATTTTCTAGGATCCTCCACCAACAGTAGACTAGGCTTAGTACTTTGGATTAGGCTATGAGCATAACTCTCCAAAGTTTCCAAAACAAAAATTAGCATCCTGAGTTAGGGAGAGTCAAATCCAATTGTCGTATAAGTCTACCTGGGATCCCCCTCTCACACAGGGGTTACGCACGAGGTCGCATTCGGGAAAGCTACGGGGATTATCCCTCCATGGTTTGACTGATTGTAGTGGTCAGATCGTATTATGGGGATCGCTTAAAGGTAAATCCACAATTACTACATGGAAGCCTTTTAGTTGATTTCGGGCCAGATACCCTGCCCGTACGTTCGGATCGGACTATCGACTGTACCCGCCCAGGGGATAACTACGAATTGGTAACCTTACTGGCCATAATCTTTAGGGTCTTACACAAGGTGACAGTGAAGGGAAGTCTCACTATACCTGGAGAGGACATTGGTCAAACTCACTCAGGCTCCTTGGAGGGTAAATCCACAATTACTGCGTGGAAGCTTGCACCAAGGTGTAAGTTCGTTAAGCAGGTCTCCATTGTAACTATTCCACCATATCCCTGCCCCTTCTCGACGTGATCACGCGACGTTGGATTTCATCACCAACTAGTACGGTCATCGAGAGAAGGCCCTGTTTGCTTGGTTGTGATTCTTAGATTATATTAGCGTATGTTGTTTCTTTTCGGTAGTTGGCCATAGATCTTTTTCGTTGACTCTTTTTTGCCAACATCGACCCTCCATGCCGTTCGCGGAGGCTACAAGGACTTCCTCCAGAAAATATGGAAGGGAACACCCCTTTACCCCCTCATTCTACGGAGGAATCTCCTCAACAGAGCGAGGTTCAAGATACTACAACTTCCCAAGAAGAAGTTCCCACTCCTTTGGAGAATTTTTGAATTGTTTCAGAGTCTCCGAAAGCTTTCTGCATTCCGGAGGGATATGAACAACGTGTCCTCCAACTGAATTCAGTTGGTGAATTTGTTGTCATCAATCCTTCTAACATTCCGACTGGGTCTCATTCAAACCCTTTAGCCGATGACCCCTTTTGGACCGCAGACATTGTTCGAAGTCCACCACGCATGGTGTGGGATCTTTATGGAATGAGGATGGGTGCTGACGCACCTATCACCTACACTGTACCCCTAAACCATTTTACCGGTACCACCGTTTTTACGGCCACACCATCTGTTGGTCCGAACACATCATCTGTTGGCCCAAGGCCTACTTTTCCTCTCCAAACGGCCCATTCTACAATGGTCCCTCACATTCCGACTATTCCTGTCGGTAATGCGGTGGTTAGCCAAGCTGCAATTGGCACACTAGTAACACCAAGACCTACATCATCACTCCCTTTTGGGTACAGAGCACTGAATTTTACCACTACCACTACTACCCAAGTTATACCGGGAAGTTCCATACCTATCCAACAACCCGGAGGGACCGGTCTTGGTGGTCTTAACCCATTCGGCAGTACCGGTCAGTCATTTATGTCTGGTTCTCAAATTTCGGGAACTCTACCTCAAGCTGGGGGGCATCCTCCCACCGGAGGACAGCTTCCATTTGGGGGACACCCTCATGTTGGGGGGCAGCCTCAATCTGGAGCCTACCATCAACCATATGGACAAAATGTGTCTGCCACACCTAATATGTGGAATATCCCTTTTCCAAGAAACCCACAGTTCTCAGCAGGACACAATTCTCAAGCTCCGCAACAACCTCCTTATGGACAAACGCCAAATCCAGCTTATAATCCTCAAAACCCATCCTGTTATCCTCTGCTCGCACATGTTTCTCAAAATACCTCAAATCCTATGTACCCTGGTCAACACCAACCTCATACAAGAGGTCCCACTAGTTACAATTATCCACATAACCCAGTGTATGTCCCTACTGGTGTCCCCATGCCACACCAGCATTACCCACAAGTTAACCGACAACTACCTTTTCTAGCTACCCTGGACCTTCCAAACTTGTCTCGGCTAACGAATAATCCTATTTATCATTCTCCGGTTTGGCCAGATATTCCAGCTAAACTTCCTTCTGATATCCCAAAATTCGACGGAAAGTCCAGAGAAGACCCAAACAACCACGTGATGACTTTCCATTTGTGGTGTTCATCCAACTCCCTCATGGACGATTCTATACATTTGTGTCTTTTCCAACAAACGCTTACGGGTTCCGCAGAAAAATGGTATATTGAACTACCACATGCCTCTTTTCATGATTTCAACTCTCTCGACATGTCCTTCCTCACACACTTCCAACTACCCATTCGATACGAGACGGGTACTGAACTATTGACCTCCCTTCGTCAGACAACCTCCATACATATCTCCGATCATATCCATGAATGGAGATGACGACGAAGGCTAATCAAAGCGGTCATTCTTGACCAATTATTAGAGGAATGGTTCCCTAAATCATTGTTACCCCAGATTGCTCGTGATGTTGCCATGGGTGGTGTAGTCACCGAGGAAGAAGCTATTGCCCAAGATCAATACTTAGACTTGGTCTATTCACAGTCTGGGACTCTGTACGAGTTGATACCGAATGCTACCCGTGCCATTAATGATCCATCCAAACCATCGTCTGCCTCGCACACGGATGGAGTTATTGGCTCCGTCAAAACCCAATCTGTTTCCCAGTTGACTGGAACAACTCAGTGGCCCGCCTCGACGGCTGCTCCCAGCCTGACTCCACCCTCTTCTACCCCCCCTCAAACTCAGGTCTCTAAGGTGAATGCGGTCCAATTGACCCCTTCACAACAACTTGGGGGCAAGAAGAAAGCGAGAAATAAACCAAAGAAAAACAATAACAACGAACAACCAAAAAATCAACCACAAACCCCTGCTACCAGAAAACAACCACAATGAAAATCGAAATTCCCATGTCTCATTTGTGGCGACGATCACTATACTCGAGACTGTCCACATCGTGATGAAGTGGCCAAACTCTTTAAGGGAAATTCACAACCCGCGGTGCTTACTCAGCCTTTTCCACAGCAGCAATCTTTGGTTGCCCAAACCCCCACCGCAGGGGGCAGTTCCAACCAACCCCATGATGAGGCCTCGATAAGTGCCCACATTTATATGTTTAATGGGGTTAATCTGACCACTCGCTCTGCAACATATGACACGCCAGTTAAACCTGATAAGCCGAAGACGACTAATGGTTCCATACCGGACCCATTACCATCTTCCGTTAGTCCTCCATCCGGTCCGCTTCAGATTGAGAAACCTTCGTTTGACTCCATTTTACGCCCTCCTAAGAGCACTATCCGAAAATCTACCTTCAATCCTAGTTCACGGGCTGCCCAAACTACAACATCGTAGAAGATTTGGCCCAAGCACCATGTGCTATGTCCGCTTTAGAAGTTCAACAACACTGTCCTAGCCAATGTAGAACGCTCTTAGCTGCCATTGGTGCTTTTGATCCTGAGTCATCAAATAACCTCACGTTTAATCTGGATTATCACCAACCGCGACTCTCCCACCAGCTAGCTTTCCAAATCGATGTTGTTGTTCACAATCAACAAATCCACCGAACTATCTTGGATGAGGGAGCCTCTACTTGTGTCATGTCCTTAACTTGTTGGAAAGGCTTAAAATCACCTGCCCTTAACAAATCCCCCACAATTTTACGTGCTTTCGATGGACGAGGTTTTCATCCTCACTGATTGTTACAATCCTTAGTTGTTCAGTTGGGCGAAAAAACTATTACCGTTGATGTCGAGGTGGTCGATGCCCCCCTTGATTACAACCTATTTCTTGGAAGAAGTGGTTCTACGCTATGACTTTTATTGCATCGTCGGTGTTTTGATGTGTACAATTCCCCCATCAAGGCAAAATTGTCACTGTCGATCAACTCGATTTTTGTACACCCGACACTCGCGTCCCTGTCACCAACAACATCCCTTTTTTGGGAGACCACCCAGTTACATATGAAAGCATTGGTGTTGGCTTATTGAAATATTATAGCCTTATGGGTACTTTCCCTACACCACTTCCACCTACCACGCATCATATTTCCGCCATCAATATGATCTCGACTATGCCTTATCAATCCTTGGAATCATCTGATCCTTGGATTGTACCTAGTCCTCTGGAATTCAATGTGCTCGGTGGCACTATGCCACTTAGCCCAATCGAGGCTACATACGTAGCTATTCAATTTACCTCTCCCTCTTCGAACAACCCACATTTGTTGGCACTTGATGCCTACTCGGTGCCCTCATGGTTGGATTCCCTATCGTCTGTCGTCGATTACATTTCCCAAATTTTTCCTTCTGACGAATCTATTATGGAAATGCTTAGCATTGACGATCTACCTTGGGATGATAACCATCATCGATCCTCTTTTCTTCCGCCTTTGGAAGAAATTTAACAAGACATACACTTTGTCTTCCCTCCCGATGTTACCGATGCTCCACAATCTCCTATCCTCACACAAGATACTCTCTCTGAGGGGAATATGGGTAACATCTCTACTACGATTGTTATTGAGATTTTGATCAAAGAAGGTGTCGTGGAAAACATCAACCTTGTTGCTAATTGCACACCCGAAGAAGTGGTCTCTTACACCGCTTTGTTTAAAGAATTCCGCGATGTCTTTGCATGGAGCTACGAGGAAATGCCAGGGATCGACCCTTCGATCGTCGTGCATGAAATCAAGACTTACCCTGATGTGAAACATGTTCGACAAAAGCTTCGCCCGGTTCATCCCAAGAAAATCGCAACTATAAAGGCAAAAGTTGAGAAACTTCTAAAATCTGGCTTTATCTATCCCGTCCCTTTGACAGAATGGGTCTCCAACCTTGTTCTGGTTGGCAAAAAACAAGGTACCATCCGTGTTTGTGTTGACTATCGGGATATCAACAAAGCATGTCCTAAGGACAACTACCCTACGCCCTTCATTGACCAAATCATCGATAATTACGCTGGGAGTGTAATATTCTCTTTCATGGATGGCTTCTCTGGGTATAACCAAATTGAAATCTTACCTACTGATCAACATAAGACAGCCTTTATCTGCCCATGGGGTACTTTCGCCTATCGAAAGCTACCTTTTGGCCTTAAAAATGTTGGTGCTACTTTCCATCGGGCCATGTCGTATTCTTTCCACGATATCAAGCATATCGCAGAGCCTTACCTCGAAGATTTACCCGCCCACTCATCCAATCGATTCGCTCACATTGATCACTTACGGGTGATTTTTCTTCGATGTCGGTTCTACCGTATTCGCTTGAACCCACATAAATGAATTTTTGCTTTCGAATCCGGTCGACTCCTCGGTTTCATTGTCTCCAAAGACGGGATTAGGGTGGATCCCTTAAATATTAAGGCCATTCTATCCTTACCCCCACCTACCAATTTAACCCAACTCCAAATTTTGCAAGGCAAAGCAAACTTCCTTCGCCATTTCATTTGAAACTATGCTGAGATCACTAAAGGATTCATGCGGTTACTGCAGAAAAACACCCCTTTCATCTAGGATGACACTGCCCAATGGTCATTTGATGCTCTCAAGCATGCCTTGACCCATGCACCTTTGTTACATCCTCCGGAGTATACAAAGGACTATATCCTTTACTTGGCCGCCTCCACTTCCACTATTGCAATGGTGTTAGTTCAGGAGGACCCCAACGGTGAAGAACATGTGATTTATTACCTAAGCAAGAGTCTATCTAGACCCGAACTCCGATATTCACATGTCGAAAAACTGGCTCTGGCAGCCGTCATCACTGTCCAGAGATTCTTCCATTACATCTTATTACGAACCACCACAGTGATTGCGGACTCCAACCCCATGTACCACGTCTTGACATGTCAAGTACTTGGGGGCAAATATTCCAAATGGATCGTTATCCTTCAGGAATTCGATCTTGAATTTACGAAGTCCAAAGCCAAAAAATCCCTGGTGTTCACAGAGCTTATCTGTGCTCTCCCTCATGCCGATGAAGACATCGAACCTAGAGATTCTCTCCCAGATGAATCTCTTTTCCTCATCAGCACCTCTGATCCTTGGTACAGAGACATCCTCCTTTACCTTAAAACCCAACGTTTTCAGCCTAACATTTCTTGCGAAGAGCGTCGACGTATTCACCACCATTCTCGTCGTTATCTCATCGTTGGTGACCCTTTGTATCGTCGTGGTATTGACACCATCCTTCGAAGATGTCTGGTTCACAATGAGGCTGAACACGTTCTGAACAATTTTCACCTTGGCGCCTGTGGCGGTCACCTTTCCGGAATGGCCACAACCCAAAAAATCCTACATGCCGACTATTTTTGGCCCTCAATTTTCAAAGATTGTATCAAGGCAATCAAAAAATGCCCACCCTGCCAAGTCTTTAACAAGAAGACATGTACCCACCCTACTGCACTACACCCCATTATCGCCATCGGCCCCTTCGCCAAGTGGGGTATCGATTTCATGCAGTGTAAGCCTACCTCAGCCGAGGGGCACGGTTATATAATCGTCGTCGTCGACTACTTTACCAAATGGGCTGAGTCTATGCCTACCTTCCTAAACGATGGTCGTACCGCAGCTATGTTCCTTTTCAACCACATCATAACTTGTTTTGGTGTACCACGTGCCATTGTCACTGATCACGGTGCACACTTCAAAAACCAGATGATGAGCGAACTACATGTCAAATTGGGTTTTCGCCATGAAAACTCATCCCCTTACTATCCTCAGGCCATGAACAAAGACCTGAAAACCATGATTCAACGCATGGTAGGGGAAAACAAGACATCGTGGCATCTACAACTTTTCTCTGCTCTCTGGGCTTATCGCACCTTCGTGAAAACCGCAACTGGATTTACTCCTTTCCAGTTGGTGTATGGCATTGAAGTCGTTGTACCAATCGAGTGTGAGATTCCATCACTGAAACTCAAAGTAGAACTCCTACCCCATACTTCTACTGAAGAAGAACGCTTCTTATATCTATCCAAGCTGGACAAAACATGTCGTGATGCTGCTCTCATCAATGAGGCAGATCAGAAATGAATTAAGATTCAATACGACAAATCCGTCCATCCTCGAAATTTCGCAGAAGGAGACTTAGTCCTCGTCTATGACCAAGCTCATGACAAATTGGGGACAGGCAAGTTAGAACCTCTGTGGCATGGCCCTTGCATCGTGAAGCCTGTTCTACATAGAGGCACCTATGAATTAGTAGATTATAATGGAATTTCCCTAGGAGAGCCCCGGAATGGGCTTTACCTTAAAAGGTACTATGCTTAGATTACCCAACATGCGTGCTTTGTACATTATTGTATTTTAGTTTGGTGTGTCTATTTCTTTCGCGTGCTCGAGTCTTTACCTTTGTCACTCATGACTGTGCTTGTGTTTTCATGCGCAGATGACGTCTTCCTTTCCTATCTTTTTCGGGTTTGCGGATGGCGCTAGTCGACATACCCGGAACATTGCTTCAGCAGCATGGGTTATTTACCAATTCGACGAGGTGGTGAGTTTAGGAGGGATCTGCTTAGGACCAGCAACCAACAACATGGCAGAATATCATGCTATCATTGGACTGTTGGCCCAAGCCTCCTCTCTAGGTATCTCTCTGATCCGTAGGATCTTTTAATGACTTATGGTTGAGTTTTAATTTTGCATGCGTTAATTAACCATTTGAGAAAACTTAGTGAAAGAATGAGGAAAGAAGAAGAATTATAGAAACCATATACATAAGTGCATATCTGAAATGCAATAAAATATAGCAAACCATAACACGCAGATTGATAACGGAGTTTGGTACAACTTTGCCTACGTCTCCGGGCCTTTTCTCTGTGGGGAAGGCTTCCTTATTTCTTCTCAAAAGCTCAAAAGTACATCAGTGCAATGCCAAATGGCTACAAGACTGATCTGTTCATGTTCTTCCAGATCTCTAGAATCATGCAAAGAAAATGGCACACAAAACGGACGTCCGGAGCTTCCAGAAATGGTCTGACAGCGTCTCCTCCTCAAAAGCTTCTCTGCCTCAAAATGGCTTTGGCTTGGCTTCTCCTCAGCATAATTTTGCTCTGAATGCCCCCTATGGCCTCAAACAGGCCTGGGTTATATAGCTGGGAAGTTGGTTGCTCATCTCCAACTTCCCCCTAAAATTTAGGCTCCAAAAATGCCCAATATCCCCCAAAAATGGAGAAAAACAATTAAAAATAGGCTATTAACAACTAAAAACCCCAAAACTATGGCATAAAACCCAAATGGGAAATAATTATGGGTGCAGCCCCCAATAGGCATGCTCCTGGTCACATATGTTGGCCCATGTGGTTGAGCGCTCATGCGCTAGCCCTTTTCCATTGGCTCCTGGTTGTGGCGCCTTTGCATAGGCCCACGGCTTAACGGTTGTAACCACCAACTGCTGTAACCGCGCCCGTTTGGTGGTTATAGTTCTGGTCCCGTGGTAACCACCCGGGGCCCGGTGGCTAGTCTCGATCCACAACCCCCACGCCAGTTAAATCCTCTGTCGAACGGCCATATGGAACGGTGATATGGTATGGCGTGCGCCAAGGGCTGGGGCTAAGCCCCGACCCTTTCCGCCCGCGGCTTAACACTTGAACCAATTTTAAATATAAATTACCCTGTATAGCTAACAAGGACTACAGTGTGGGCTAGTGGTAGCCCACACTCTACCAAATCATTGCCAAAGGGAGAGGTCACCAGTTCGAATCCGGTCGACTATACAAAATTTTTATTAACAAACCATTAGACCAATACCGGGGTGCCACGTGGCAGCCCATGACTGGGCCACATGGCACCTTACAAACCAACCAATATATGCCACGTGTCAGTCGCCTATTGGTCCACGTGCCTGCCACTTGTGGGAAGCCGTACTACCTCGTCACCTTGCCACATCAATCGCTGTACTGTCCCGTCACTCTGCCACGTCAAATGCTGACGTCATCCGTGCCACGTGTCACCCTTACAGTGGTGACACATGTCACCTCGGGATAGGTCCATCTGTATGCCCGTACGCCCAAATCTTCCTGACACATGTCGCCTCCTGGTGCTGCCACATGTTTCTTTCTGGTTTTTCCACGTCAGTTATATAGACCGTACGGTCTGCACAGTCAGCGTGACACATGGACTGTACGAACTGTACAGTCATCCCCCTTTTTTGCCTGTTTGACTTTTCAGACAGAATGCAATATCTCTCTCATACAGAGCCCA
>ML795171.1:783752-801022 GCA_009831015.1 Picea engelmannii
CTCTGTCCTATGCACCTGTCTCATCAAGATCAACTGTAACACAATCATGACAACTGACAGTATATTGTTAGCCATTTGAACCTTGTTACATCTTACTGAAGCTACTATCATCCATGTAGAAAACATTGCTAATGACAGCATCAAGAAGACGACTGCAAATGAATTGATATACTTGAAATATCTGCACGACATGAGCTTATCTTGAAGCAACTTATGATTGATTTTCCATTCAACAACCATGTCTTGTTATTGCTTAAGATCAATTACTTCATTTGAAACAATTATTGGTTTGTTGCATTCTTGCACTACATTCATTAATTGTTCCCTTGTTTGAAGTGTTTTATTTGCTTTAACATGATGAGCATGCACCACATAATCATGACCTACTTTAGTGAATTGATATTGATTCTTTGTCCTGTAGAAGATTGCCTTACGATCAAACAAGTATGGACTACCTAAGATCATTCCACATTATCTTAACGACACAACATCACAAGTTACTTCGTCCACATACTTAGATGAAATTGGAAATTTGATTGTGCACTGTTTTGTTATGTGCATCTGATGATGATTGCTTACCCATTTAAGTGTGTAAGGCTTATGATGAGTTTGTGTTTTTAATCCCAATTGTTTAACCAATTCTTCTGAGATTAGATTAGATTGAGATCCACTGTCGACTAATGTGTCTATCTTAGTGTGTCGCATGATTACCCTTATATGAAACAAATTATTTCTACAATCAATATCTTCACCATTTTTACCTGTCATACCAACCAATGAGATCTTTGACTCATCACCTAAATCCAATCCCAAGTCTGTGGGTTTTGATGTCGTTGCCACTGTTTGTGTTCCCTTCTTTTCTTTGAACCACTTTGGCCTCTTCTCGGGATGAAACTACCAACATCTTTCCTCATCATGTCCCTCTTTCTTGCAATGCTTGCAAAAGGGATTTCCTTCCTTCTTTGTCACTGCATTTGCATTCTTGCCATTGCAATGCCTTTTCCTCTTGTCCTCTTTCCTCGAAGATGACGATTCCCCTGACACACATGCTTTCCCTGCTTCAATATACGTAGCTTGAACAGAAACCTCATCAAGGTTAGTGGGTCCAAACATGAAAACAGTGTTTCTAATATGCGCAAGTAAACCTCCTATATATTTCATAAGAGTTTCTTGTGTTTGCAAAGGGATATCTAACATTAATGCCATTTTTTGAAATCCATCGGTGTATTCTTGCACTGTTTGTCCTTTTCTTAGTTTTAAAGATTGCCATTCAATTAGTGCTTTTTCTTTATAACCCAAAGTATAGAATTGTTTCCTAAGTGCAGAAATGAAATCCTTCCATGATGGAAATACATTACCCACATTTTGTGTTCCTTTTTGCAGCTTGCTTTGCCACCAGATAAGAGTTGTACCTGCAAGTCTCAAGGATGCCAACTTGATTTGTGTGGCCTCATCCTTGATCTGTTGCACACTGCAGTATACCTCCATCTGCCTGATCCAGTTATCAAGTTTTTCTGCATTTACTTCACCATCATATATGGGCAACTCAAATTTTACATCAAGTTTTAATAATGGCATTTCATGTTTATTCTTATGAACATTTTTCTTTCCACTAGATTTAGAACTTGAACTTGAAGAAGAAGGAGAAGAAGGAGGTGTTGATGGAGGTGAAGGAGGAATCTGAGGATGGTCCTCTTCCTCTTCACTTTTTCCCTTTGAATAATTACCCAAAAATGGCCGCTTCCGTTCCAAGTAATCTTCGTACAAGACTTTCACCATCTCCAACATGGCAAGGAATGTTTTCCGGAACTCTTTCTCATCTTGAGAAATCCCTTCTTCTGATGCCATCTTCTCGTTGTGAGAAGCTCTTTTCTCAATCCAATTAATGGATTCTCTGCAACAAGCTCGCCTTCACCACGCTGTAGCTTTTCCCTGGTTAACATGCAACTCAAATCCAAACGTCAACTAGCTCTGATACCACTTGATCTGTAGGATCTTTTATTGACTTATGGTTGAGTTTTAATTTTGCATGCGTTAATTAACCATTTGAGAAAACTTAGTGAAAGAATGAGGAAAGAAGAAGAATTATAATAGCCATATACATAGGTGCAGATCTAAAATGCAATAAAAGACAGCAAACCATAACACACAGATTGATAATGGAGTTCGGCACAACTTTGCCTACGTCTCCGGGCCTTTTCTCTGTGGGGGAGGCTTCTTTATTTCTGCTCAAAAGCTCAAAATTGCATCGTTGCAATGCCAAATAGATACAATACTGATCTGGTCATGTTCTTCCAGATCTCTAGAACCATGCAAATAAAATGGCACGCAAAACGGACGTCCGGAGCTCCCAGAAATGGTCCGACGGCGTCTCCTCCTCAAAAGCTTCTCTGCCTCAAAATGGCTTTGGCTTGGCTTCTCCTCAGCACAATTCTGCTCTGAATGCCCCCTATGGCCTCAAACAGGCCTGGGTTATATAGTTGGGAAGTTGGTTTCTCATCTCCAACTTCCTCCTAAAATTTAGGCTCCAAAAATGCCCAATATCCCCCAAAAATGGAGAAAAACAATTAAAAATAGGCTATTAACAACTAAAAAACCCAAAACTATGGCATAAAACCCAAATGGCAAATAATTATGGGCGCAGCCCCCAATAGGCACGCTCCTGGTCACATATGTCGGCCCATGTGGTCGAGCGCTCATGCGCTGGCCCTTTTCCATTGGCTCCTGGTCGTGGCACCTTTGCATAGGCCCACGGCTTAACGGTTGTAACCACCAACTGCTGTAACCATGCTCATTTGGTGGTTATAGTTCTGGTCCCGTGGTAACCGCCCGGGGCCCGAGGGCTAGTCCCGATCCACAACCCCCGCGCCGGTTAAATCCTCTGTCAAATGGTCATATGGAACGGTGATATGGTATGGCGTGCGCCAAGGGTTGGGGCTAAGCCCCGGCCCTTTCCCCCCACGGCTTAACACTTGAACCAATTTTAAATATAAATTACCCCGTATAGCTAACAAGGACTACGGTGTGGGCTAGTGGTAGCCCACACTCTACCAAATCGTTGCCAAAGGGAGAGGTCACCGGTTCGAATCTAGTCGACTATACAAAATTTTGATTAACAAACCATTAGACCAATACCGGGGTGCCACGTGGTAGCCCATGACTGGGCCACGTGGCACCTTACAAACCAACCAATATATGACACGTGTCAGTCGCCTATTGGTCCACGTGCCTGCCACTTGTGGGAAGCCGTACTACCTCGTCACCTTGCCACATCAATCACCGTACTGTCCCGTCACTCTGCCACATCAACTGCTGACGTCATCCATGCCACGTGTCACCCTTATAGTGGTGACACGTGTCACCTTGGGATAGGTCCATCTGTATGCCCGTACGCCCAAATCTTCCTGACACGTGTCGCCTCCTGGTGCTGCCACGTGTTTCTTTCTGGGTTTTCCACATCAGCTATACAGATCGTACGGTCTACACAGTCAGCGTGACATGTGGACTGTACGGACTGTACAGTCATCCCCCTTTTTTGCCTGTTTGACTTTTCGGACAGAATGTGATATCTTGCTCATACGGAGCTCGTTTGACAAAGTAAATATACCATCGGAATCAGGAAGACGAGACGGACGCAATGGCATAGGTTTCCTCACATTCCGAGCACTTTCATTTTTGATCATTTTTCAAGCCCTGTCAGGCTTCTGGATCCGATTTGGGATCACTCTCGTATCATTGTTTACTTAGACTCCCAACTCGTGGTCTATCAACTCAACCATATATACGCTATCCGTAATCCTATCCTGCTACGTCTCCACCTGCATGTTCGTCGTCTTGAACGAATGTTCGATTACATTGAATATAGACACATTCCAAGAGAACTCAACAGTGTTTCGGATTCATTAGATAATTACATCATGGATCAGTATCTTTCCCACATATAAGACTTAAGGAAAGCAAAATTGTACATCACATGTAAATTAAAACACATCACAGACATCATCATGTACAAATCATTGGCACTGTAAAAACTCGAAATTGTATATATATGTATATGTATATGTATATGTATATGTATATGTATATGTATATGTATATATATATATATGGCATGACTGAAATGTTTTGATTACATTCAAAAATTATGTAGAAGAGCAAAATGTTGGGTCTTTAAACCCCTACAACATCGCCTAACAAGGCATAAAAAAATATGATCACCAGAGAGACTCTAATCTCCCTGCACTACATTGTGTTGCGAGTAACATATCACTGCACGCACCACGCGTCTCAGTAGAGAATTGACATTCTCTGGCACTCCCACAATGTGCCTCTGTAGATGTAAAGGCACTTCTCCCCTCCGTAGAGGAGGAATGCCCATCGTTAGGCCTTGGAGGTTTCTTTCAACCTCCCGGAGACCTATCACGGGTACTCCCAGATCTACTACAACCGGAGCACCCCCACGACGTCCTAGCATCGGTATATCGGTCGGGCACACTGCTCCCTTGTCTGCATGTTGAAAACAATACATCTTTTAAACACTCTTCTATGTACCCAAAAAAATACATATACATTAAAAAACTTAAAAAACAAAAACTAGACAAGGTATGGCTCAGTCTCTTACCTGACACATCCCAGTCTTCCCCCATGGGTAAAATCAAATCCATACTCCCACGGAAATCTACCTCAGCATACGGGAAGTCTTCTATCCAGAGATATTGTCATCTCAGCCAAGCAAAGAAATCACTAGTGAAATGGAACTCTGACTCCGCTACTAGCCTCAGAGACAGACTAGTCCACCTCTCCATCCTTGGTTCGTCCACTGGTCGCACCGCCAGTGCTATCTGAGGCTGCATCTGGGGGATGTTCTCTAGGAAAAATGAGACCAAAAAAGAGCCGTAACCAAACTGCTTCTGTCCCATCCTGCACCGTGAAACCTGTCCCTTCACATTTCGAAGGAACCCTACACTCCAGTTGAACAATGTTGGTTCCAAACACTGTACACTATAAGCCACCTGCGATCTTGATGCTAGATGCGTGCTAGTACTACCCGTCACGCTCGTGATGGCAAACAAGATGGACCGGAGGGGTAGCTCTAAGATATCCTTGATAGGGATTCTACCCCCTACCAGTCTCGCTCCTGGAACGCAGTGACGTGCCAGATACACACCCACCTGCTCAGGTAGCGCCCTCTACCCGGAAAAAGATATGGGAACCCCTCTCTTCGAGAGGCCAGTCAAGAAATACACGTCTTCCAACTCAATGGTTAGAAGATGTGTGCCAATCTGGAATCCTTGCTCCGCAACATCCCATAATCCGATCATGTGCTCAAGCAACAAAATCTCCTTCTTCATTTTTTGCAATTTGAAGAATTTTAGTAAGCCACAAGCTCGCAATGCGGCCCGTGTGCGAGGACTCCACAAGGTAGCTAAGTCATCCATCTCATGTTCTCGTTCTTTCCACTCGATCATGGTCGCCGAAATCACCTACAAAACAAAAGAATAAAGAATTTCATTATTTCAACGTTTTGGCACTTCGACAATTTTCAAAAGCAATATAAAAAACATGAAATCTAATGCCCACGTTATTTAAAGAGACCACACCCTCTTTTACAATCATCATGCCCTCTCTTAGCCATTCAATGTTCACCATACAATAACAAAAACGTTTTAAAATGAAAACGATTTCTCTATGGCTGTGTGGGCATATGTGAGGATTTTTCATGGGTTCTTTGCCAAAAATTACCCATCCACTTAGGTATTGAGGCGTTGACATCTTATCCATCACCTTCTAAAACATTTTTGCAAAAAGAATCCCCTTTTTCCATCATTTTTAATAGAGGTCGATTTGGTCCTTTTTGGGGCAACTTAGGGCTTCATTTTTTGAATTAAATGCTGCTATGAAAATGAATATTAAACCATGTAATTGAAACAAGGAGAGATGAAGACCTACCTATTCCAAACGGCGAGAGAAACAGTCAACCGTGGCTCTGGTATCAAGTGAAAAAAGATCCACCTCCAAAATGAGAATCTCCACTACTCCAAAATCCTTGTGCAAAATGAAATGGTAAATGGAATTTTCATTGTATTGTTATTTATAAATTTCCATTTTATATAAGGTATAGTCATTTATGGGTTTCTCTAACAATATAATGGCTTCACTAAACCCCTGATTTGTAGTTTTGACATCGCAGGTTTCCTGGCAGTTCTGATGGGTTATTTACCTTGTTGCACTTATGAGCATAGTCTTAGTTCGTTCTCGAGCTCGAAAATATGAGAACGCACCAGGTAGACTTTTATCTCTTTTTCGGACCCACGTGGACACACGAAAAAGGAACCCCCCTGGAGTCATCTTTAAACTCTTTTCAGACTCTCTAAATATGAAAATATTGTCGAGTGACCTTGCTTCCTTTCACACTCGTTAAAAGGTTCGGAAGGGCATCTTTCGAGTGATAGTTTATCTCTTTTTCGGTCTCATTAGACCACTGTACGAAAAAGGAACTAAGAGAGTTCTCTTTTAAGTGTTTTTCCAAACTCTATAATCCTGAAAAATCTTCGAGTTTTCTTTCTTTGGACTCGCTAAAGCACACATCGACAGGCCCATACGGGATCGAACCCTTACTTCTTCCAGTTCGTTAAACAAAGAAAGAGGAACTTACCGAAGGTGAGTTATATCGAGCATGTGTTACCCTCCTCTATCTCATTAAATCAAAAAGAGGTACTCATCTATCTGGATGGGGGGAAATTGAAAGAAGCAAGCCAAGCAGTCTCTTGAGAACATCATCGAGCAATTCTTAGAGTCGCCCTTGAACAGGGCACTTTGTCTTTTGCACGCATTATCATCCGCTGAACCTCTACACTGAGCCAATCTTTTGAGTTTCTTTCACTCCTTTGGGTCACCTGACGTAAGTCACTGCATCCACTGCATCATCAAGTTTTGGTCCATGACATGTTCTGTTGTTGTGCCTCAGTGTTCAAGGGAAGTATCTGCCTCTAGAATCAGCCATCCCAAATATCTTGCCTCAAAACCTGTGTCAGTCCACGTCCTTTTGATCCACCAATTACATCTCTATATCCGTTTCGTGTCATTGATGGGGGATACATCAAGGCCCTCCTTCGACGAGCTTATTCCTGTCGACCTCAGCACATCATCCGGGAATTAGGCTTAGAAACCAGTTAGTACTTTGGGACATGCATGCCTCAATGGCAGGCCTCCTCACATTCGACAGTGGGTTTACATCATTGACCTATGATCGGATGATTCCACGGATGTTCGACTCAAACTCATCCATTCACATTTGTTGGAATGTACTAGGGTACCTTGGGAATCATTGACATTAATGGTGATCTCCCTCGCACTTGTTAATGGTTCACACCATTGACCGGTAATCAAGTGGTTTCTGCCATGTTCGACATCAAGACATCTATTCACATGGTTAGAATAGTACCACATTGGGATTGGTAAGAAGACCCTGGGTTGAGTCATCGTTTTGATATGTACTCTACCCAGGTTGCGAAGGAGTTTCTCTTGGACAAGTGATGGATACACTGTTACATAGATCCACTTTGTATTGGTCGTGGCTATGTCTTGTCATCTTGTAGATCCACTGTGTATTCTTCATGGCTATGATCAGTCCAAGTCATCAGAGTATAGATCCACATTGTATCCTCAGTGGCTATACCTTTTTTATCAATACAATTATGGATCCGCAGTGTATTTTTTGGCGGCCATATCTTGCAAGTCTTGATCACCCAAGCATAGGTATGCCTGCCTTGGGTTTTGAAACATGTCATAATATTTGTTGGATGTTTGTGTGCAGATTCTGTCAGGTTCTCCGAGTCTATACCCTTGCTTGAACGTCTACAAAGAATTTCAGTTATCAGTTCGCATCTTCTAACTTCATACTTTGGGGGGCAATCTGTTACACCTTAATATTGCTCACTACGATAAGTGTCGTAAGTGTTGCACGATCCTCTCAACTGTCGCAAGTGTCACATGTCATTCACAAGTGTTGCAAACATCAAACAAAGAATATTTTTATGATGACGACACCAAGGAGATACTTAGGATACCTCAGACACTTGAATAGGAGGAAGGAGAATGATCTACTGAAGTCAAGGAACTCTTATAGCCCTTAAAACAGGGTTTTGAAGGAGAGTGCTCCCCTATAGCATCCTTAGGAGCACTTGCGCTCCCCCACAAGCTACTGGGGAGCATTATAACAACAAACCACCTCTTTAAAGGAGCGCTGCCCATCCTTAGAGCATTGGCGCTTCCCTTGAGCCTCCTAGGGAGCATTATAGCGCCCTGATGCCCCTTTTGAGGGAGCGCTATCTAATTTGAGGCAGTGGTTGGCCCGTTGAGGAGAATAAGGGGAGGATCTCTCAATTTTAGAAGGCAGTTGCATTCAAATTCTTGGTTCCATCAGGAGATCCCTGATCTAAAGAGGGGATTCCTCAACTTGTTCTAAAGATAACTCAAGAGGTTAAGCTTCTCTTAACCTATATAAGCAGGCTCCATGATGTTAAAAAGGGGGAAGAATTGCTAGCATGAAACCTATGATCTCATAGGAAACACACAGTCAGCCAAAGGAGAGTGATCAGTGAAGCTGCTATCATCCAGGTTGTGGATCTTTCGAGCAAGGGTTAGACGAAGGGGACTTGACGAAGTTGTCGCACTCGCATCTACGATTGTAAGCACTGTTGTCGTTATTCTCATTAATATGACACGCTTTGCCTGTTTCTTTCTAGTTTGTGTCTGATCTTGCATGAAATTATCGTTGATAGATAGATCTGTTTTCAAGCTAATATCAATAGAGTAGGAAGTGGTCGTACTTTGTTTGTCTACAGGACTCATCGAGGAGCGAGAGTTTGGAGATCAACTCGGAGCGTGCAGGGACAAACGTCAATAAAAAGGTACTTCTGCTATCCTTCCTCCTCATGCATTAGTTTTTATAGATATGAAAGGAAGTCAGTGTCCACATTTAGAACTTTCTGTCTTAGAGTTTAGGGTCTAGCTCTTTGAGGCAATCTACCTGTTCGCAAGGAGATTTTCCTACAACATCGGTGCTTCCTTCTAGTGGGTGCTAGAGAATCCAGAGAGTTGGTGCTCTCGACAAGTTGCAGCTTGTAAAACAAAGGTTGTAGCCTCATTATGAGTTGGTGCTCATAAGTATGATAATGTACAAAATGTAAATATTACTTATCATATAAAGAAGAAGAGGTTTTTACCCTTTATGGGTTTCCTCAGGAAATATCTGTCTCTGTATATTTCATATGTGTGAATGATGTTGAATGTTGTATTGATTACTTCCCTGCATTATTATGATTGACATTAAGTGTTCTGCAAAGAGTTTAAAATAAGCATAATTGTTTAAGCATGGTAACAACTGATTCACCCCGCCCCCCCTCTCAGTTGTCCAACAATTGGTATCAGATCTGGCCCCTTTTATCTAAGGGTAGATCCTAGAGTTTAAACATGTCAATCCATGAAGAAAATTCAACCAATAAGGCCCCTCTGTTCAATGGAACAAACTTTGCCTTCTGGAAAGTTAGAATGAGAACCTACATAATGGATTTAGGTGCAGATGTCTGGGATGTGGTAGATACTGGTTATGTAAAGCCAGTTGTACTAGCTAATAAGGATGGCAATCTAGAATTTAGCTTCAACGCTAAGGCTATGAATGCTATCTTGAGTGGGCTTGCAAAAGCAGAATTCGTAAAAGTTATGCACCTAGAAACTGCCAAAGAAATGTGGGACAAACTCATTAGCAGTTATGAAGGTAATGAGAAGGTAAAGGATGCCAAGCTTCAAACCTACAGAGTACAATTTGAACAGTTGAAGATGAAAGAAGATGAAACTGTTGGAAAATACTTTCTGAGAGTTGAAGAACTGGTAAATGCAATGAAAGCACTTGGTGAAAAAATTGAGGAACCTTCTTTAGTTCAGAAAATTTTCATATCTCTACCAGATAGGTTCAACCCAAAGGTCTCTTCTATAGAAGAACTTAATGATATAAAAACCTTAGAGTTTTATCAACTTCTAGGAACATTGACTACATATGAAATGAGAATAGTTAAAGATAAACCCACCTCCAGAGAAGCATCATTTAAGGCAGACAAGAATGAGGATTCTGAGCCTGATGAAATTGAAGCAAAATTTGTGAAGAGACTGAAGAAGGGATCAAGTAAATACAAAGTTAAAATGCCTTTCAAATGTTTCAACTGTGGTAAGATAGGTCATTTTGAAAATAAATGTCCTCACAAAAGAGAGGATCAGACATGTGATGATGAGGAGAAGCACAAACACAAAAATTTCTTTAAAGAGAATAATTTTAAGAAGAAAAGCCTTTGTGTAAACAATGATGATGATCCTTCAGATGATGAAGACAATGACTCCTCTATTGAAGATAAACTAAATGATTTTATGCTTATGGCTATGGGAGATCTTGATGATGAACACACAGGAGGTGAAATGGATGATGAAGAAGCTGTGGTGGATATGGAAGGTGAATTAATCAGTGCTTTGGAAGAAATTGGCAGACTCAGAATTAAGAACAGAAAGAAAAAACAATTGCTAATACAGTTCGAGAAAGACAGTAAATAGCCTGATGAAGACTTTGCCCTACTAAAAGTGGAATTAGAAGAGGCAAAGAAAATTCAAGACATTCTGAAACAACAATTATCGGAAAAGAAGGCAAGATGTGAAGCTCTGGACAAAGAAGTAGTGAAAACCAGGAAAGAGTTGGAGAAGTTTCAAGCCTTGTATCATCAGAATATGTCAAGTATCAAAGCATCAGAAGGATTAACCTCCATTCTAAATCAACAAAGAAACCCAAAGTTGAAAGCTGGATTGGGGTATGAAGAAGGATCAAGTAGTGATCATCCAAGTAATACAGAACCTATCAAGTTTGTCAAATCCTCAAACATTGACAACAATCACTATGCAGAAACAAAGAAATAAAATCAGCCACCAAGAAGGAATGAAAGAAAAAGTACCAGAACCGAATTTGTAGATCAGAGAGATTATCAGCATGAAAGAAATTGACCTCCTCAAAGAAGACAGACTTTTTCAAGGTACAAAGGTTTTTTCTATGGTTATTGTTTTTTCTTCTCTAATTTTGGTCACAAAGCTATAAACTGTTCTTTAAGATTTAGATATGAACAACCAATATATTCAACGAATAACCATCTTCCACAACAAAGATCGAGACAACCAAGCAACAAACAACCTAAGACTATAAATCATGAGATGGTTGGGAAAAGGACGTAGGTTAAACATAACAATAGGTATGAGCATAACAATCGCTATGATCTTTTATTTAGTGAACCAAAATGTTACATATGTCATAACTATGGACATAAAGTTGTAGATTGTCGCTTAAGGAATTACAAGCTAGATTTGATATCCACTACTGAAAATGTCAAGGTTTGGAAGAAGAAAGCAAATGACAAGTGTGGACTAGTGTTATCAGCCCAAAGACAAAAGAATCCCTGGTATATTGACAGTGGATGTTCCAAACATATGATTGGAGACAAAAGTAAGTTTCTAACTCTAAGTGAAAGCAAATTAGGGAATGTAACTTTTGGAAATGATGCGCCAAGAAAACTAAAAGGTAAAGGAATGGTAAGTTTGAGTAATGGAAAAGGGAAAGCTCAAGATGTGTTGTTTGTAGAAGGTCTGAAACATAATCTTCTTAGTGTCAGTCAAGTTTGTGATAGAGGATGTGAAGTCGTTTTTACCTCTAAAGACTATAGAATAAAATCTGTGAATTCAGGACAGCTAGTTGCAAAAGGGATAAGAACATAAAACAATGTATATGTGTTAAAAGAAGAAAAAGAATAATGCCACTTAAGCAAGTATGATGAAATCTGGTTATGGCATAGGAGACTTGGACATAGAAACTTTGACCACTTAATCAAGCTCAAAAATCTTGAGGCAGTAAAAGATCTTCTGAGAATATCAAAGCCCCAAGATTCTATGTGTAAACCCTGCCAAGTAGGAAAGCTAACTAGGACACAGTTTAATTCCAAGAGCTCTACTTCAACAGAGAAACCACTCCAACTAGTTCATATGGATTTATGTGGACCATCAAGACAGGAAGGCACAAGGAAATAAAACTACTTCATGTTGATTATTGATGATTACTCCAGAATTACTTCGGTTGCCTTTCTCAAGGAAAAAGATGAAGCATTTGAGAAGTTTAAAAAATTTAAGGCTTTAACTAAGAATTAAACAGGCAATAGGTTAAAGGCAGTAAGATTAGACAGAGGAGGAGAATTTATGTCAATTGATTTCAAGGAATTTTGTGATAAGCATGGGATCAAGAGAGAATACACAATCCTAAGAACTCCACAACAAAATGGAGTAGTTGAGAGGCAAAACAGAACAGTGCAGCAAATGGCTAGGTCAATGATGAATGAGAAGAACATTGGTCAAACCTACTAGGTAGAAGCAATACACACAATAGTCCATGTTCTTAACAAAGCCCACCTCAGACCACAAAGTGACAAGACACCTTATGAACTGTGGTATGGGAGACCTACTTCAATCAAACACTTCAAAGTCTTTGGGAGTAAATGTTACATAAAGAATAATGATGAGAACCTTGGAAAATATGATGATAGGGCTGATGAAGGTATCTTCTTAGGGTATGCTACAAACAGTAAAGGACACAGATGCTATAAAAAGAGGCTACATAAAATGGTTGACTGTATGGACATAAAAGTTGATGAAGGAATCCCAACAAGAGAGGTGTACAATAATGAGTCTTCTACAAAGGACACAGCTAAAGCTGAAGATGAACAGGTCCAAGAATCAGAAAACGAAGACTCTGAATCAGATGAAGACACAGATACTTAGACAGACTCAAATCAGCAGACAACTTCAAATTCCTCCTCCAAAATCACTCAAAAGAATCATCCTACAAGTCAGATAATTGGTGACAAAGACAAAGGTGTACAAACCAGGAGAAAGATAATCAAAAACATCGAACAATCACATATAGCTTTCATATCCATGCTGGAACCCAAGAATTTTAATGAATCTAGAAAAGATGACCATTGGGTTAAAGCAATGAATGATGAACTTGATCAGATTGAGAAAAACAATACGTGGGAGATGGTTCATAGACCTAAAGGTAAAAATATCATTGGTTCCAAATGGATCTTTAAGAATAAGTTGAATGAGCAGGGACAAGTTGTCAGGAACAAAGAAAGATTGGTCGGTAAAGGCTATGCTCAAATAGAAGGACTGGATTTTGATGAAACATTTGCGCCTGTAGCAAGATTAGAAGCTATCAGAATATTTCTTGCCTTTGCTTGTCATAAAAGGTTTAAAGTCTATCAAATGGATGTCAAGTCAGCTTTTCTAAATGGAGATTTAAATAAAGAAGTCTATATGGAACAACCAGAAGGTTTCGAACTGTTTGATAACCCTGACTTAGTATGCAAGCTGAAGAAAGCTTTATATGGGTTAAAACAAGCCCCCCGTGCCTGGTATCATAGACTGGATACGTATCTCAAAGACAAAGGGTTCAAGAGAGGTACAGTTGACAACAATCTATATATCAAAACAGAGGATAATGATTCGCTCATCGTGTTGGTCTATGTAGATGATGTCATCTTCAGATGTAATAAGGATTCATTGGTACAATGGTTTTCTTCTGCCATGGAGTCTGATTTTGAAATGTCTATGATAGGTGAACTGTCATTTTTTCTTGGTATGCAAATTACTCAGAGGTCTGAAGGGATGTTCATTTCTCAAGAAAAATATCTAAGATAAATGTTGAAAAGGTTTCAAATGGAAGATTCTAAACCTGTGGGCACACCTATGGTTACTAGATGCAAATTAAGTAAGGATGATGACTCACCTGATGTTGATCAAAGTTTATATAGGTCAATGATAGGCAGCATGTTGTACATCATGGCATCTCGCCCAGACATAATGCATGTTGTTGGAATGGTAGGAAGATATCAGTCTGCACCTAAACAGAGTCATTTTCTAGCTGTCAAAAGAATATTCAGATATTTGAAAAAAAGAATGAACTATGGCCAATGGTATCCTAAGAATCAAAATTTTCAATTATCAATCTACTCAAATGCTGATTGGACTAACTGCATGGATGAAAGGAAAAACACGAGTGGAGATGTGTTCTTCTTAGGAGATTCTCTAGTAGCATGGTTGAGTAAAAAGCAAGGTTCCATTTATTTATCAACTACAGAGGCAAAGTACATTGTAGCTACTACCTGTTGCACTCAGTTATTATGGATGATTCAAAAACTTGCAGACTTGGAGGTAAAATACGTTGCACTGATCCCAATTCATTGTGATAACACTAGTGCCATCAGTGTGTCCAAGAATCCTGCATTCCACTCCAAGACCAAGAATATTCCCATAAAATACCATTTTCTGAGAGAGTAGGTCACCAATTAGATTGTACAGGTCCATTACATTCCAACCACATAACAAATTGCAGACATCTTTACTAAACCCCTAGCCAAGACACCATTTGAATATCTCCGACAGAAGTTGGGTGTCATCCCATCTCACACCTAAGAGAGTCCATCCTGTTAGAGGGAGTTTGTATTGATTGAATATCTGATACCTCCAAAAAATACTGCAACAGCTCAGGGGGAGCATGTTTTCTATGACATTGATGTCAAAGGGGGAGAAAAGACTAGGTCTAGGTGCCTTTGTTTCCATTAATGCCAAAGGGGGAGATTGTTGGCATGTTTTACAGGCAGCATATGCTTGTCATTGATGTCAAGTACAACAACAATGATGGCTTGAGTATAAGTATAACGTGTCAGGCGGGCACCAGAAGTATTTTCGGAAGACGCAGCAGAGCAAGCTCGTGAAGACTAGAAGAGATAGTGCAGAGGTGCACGTAGAGTGCAGTGTATGTGTGTTTGTCATGGATGGCAAAGATCACGACCAACAGCACAACGATGATCACATGGCAAGATCAGCAGCTAAATTCCATTTCGGGTATCAGAAACAAAAACTCCATTTTGTAGTTCCGGATACCGGGAGTTGGAGGAGTCAAGAGTCGAGACTCTTCATCATAGGAATCCCGAAGTGACGAAATGAGAAACGTCGAAAATCCATAAATAGGCACATCAACTGGAGTTTCAGATACCGGGAGTTGGAGGAGTCAAGAGTCGAGATTCTTCATCACGGGAGTCCCAAAGTGCCGAAATGTGAAACATCAAAAATTTCGAAACATGCACATCAACCAAAGTTTCAGATACCAAGAGTTGGAGGAGACAAGAGTCGAGACTCTTCATAACAGGAGTCCTGAAGTGCCGAAATACAAAACACCGAAAATCCCAAAACAGGCACATCAACTGGAGTTTCAGATACCAGGAGTTGGAGGAGTCAAGAATCGAGACTCTTCATCATAGGAGTTTCAAAGTGCCGAAATGAGAAACACCGAAAATCCTGAAACAGGCACATCTACCGGACTTTCAGATACCAAGAGTTGGAGGAGTCAAGAGTCAAGACTCTTCATCACAGGAGTCCTGAAGTGTCGAAATGAGAAATTGTGAAAGCATTGTATGGATAAGTGCTTGGTCACTGTCGGTGGTCACATTGTCGAAGAGATGTAGAGAAGAGCTCGAAGAGACAAGCTCCATTTCGAAGGTTAGGACATGGAGAGTCGAGATGACTCATCACATAATCCCCGAAATGCGAAATGCGAAATGCGTGTTCAGAATTGGCCCCTGGTCATAACCTATGGTCACATCGACGAAGGCTCAAGGGAGGAGGTAGCATGAAGCTAATCTCTATTTCAGAGATCGCGACTTGGAGAGACGAGATGCCTCACCACAGGAATGTCGAAATGTCGAAATGTCGAATTGTGAAATGGCGAAATAATCGTGAGACCCATCATTTATGATCCAATGGTGCAGTTTTTTCGAGAATATGATCAAATGGCTACTGTTGCTCTTCTCAGTTAATCAATCAGTGGCGATTCAATTGTTGATGTGGTTTTTGGAGGTTCACAGTGTAACTACTAGAAACGACTGATTGTTTCTGCCAGATGACTCGAAGAGACTTTAGGGTGATCACCAGAGAAGCTAAAGAGTCTCAAGGAATCTGCTAGTGGAATGAAGACTATTCATAGAGGCAATTGATAGATGGAAGAGTGTTGAAGCCTATAACTGCAACAGAGATGATGAGCTCGACTGTGACAGAGAAGACAAAGAGTCTCTACTGCTAGAGAGGCTAAGGAATCTCAGCATAACACCCAGTGATGATGAACGCATGGGAATAACCACCAGAAAAGCTGAGGAATTGCCATGATGATGAGGTAGAGGACTTGACACAAGTAGAACATGTAGAACAGAGAGGGGGGGTTGATGCTTGAGCGAGCGAAGCAGAGAAAAAATTGAAGTGGCAGTGAACAACCCGATGAATAGAACCGTGGCACGTTGAAGAGCATGCAGAGGCACTGTGCATGGAGGACGAAGAAGGTGCACAGATAGTATAAATACGCAGAATAGAGAAGAGATGGGTGTTGTTGTTGAGAGGGATTTATGCACGTAGAAGGAGGCAGAGTGCAGGAGCCGAAATGCATAGAAGAGGAATGGTGCATTGAAGGGACATGGTGCACAGAGCATAAAAGGCAGAAGAACATAAAGCGTAAGGGGAGTGTGCAGGAAGACACTGATGCAGGTAGAGCAGAGCAGTGTAGCAAAACAGTGATAAGACCGATAAGCCATTAATAAATATTGTATCACTGTGATAAACTTATATATAGCAAACTTTAAATTTAAGGGTGGTTGGGAGGTGCTAGGGAGGACTGTTGTCCTCAGAGGTTCAAGTGGGTGCTTGAACACAGGGAGTTGTAGCTTCCATCTGGTTGCAGCCAAAAAAACCAAGGTGGCAGGGTGGTGCAAGGGATAACATTGGTTCTCTGATATACAGGTCGGTGCCTGTGTAACTGGAAGTTGGTGCTTCCATCCAGTTGGTGCTTCCTTCTAATGGGTGCTAGAGAAACCAGGGAGTCGGTGCTTCCTTCTAGTGGGTGCTAGAGAATCCAGAGAGTTGGTGCTCTCAGCAAGTAGCAGCTTGCAAAATAGAGGTTGTAGCCTCATTATGAGTTGGTGCCTATAAGTATGATAATGTACAGAATGTAAAGATTACTTATCATATAAAGAAGAAGAGGTTTTTACCCTTTATGGGTTTCCTTAGGAAATATCTGTCTCTGTATATTTCATATGTGTGAATGATGTTGAATGTTGTATTGCTTACTTCCCTGCATTATTGTG
>ML795172.1:22250-32372 GCA_009831015.1 Picea engelmannii
AGTGATAGAATCCTCAACGGCCCTGCCAATCTCCTACAACGAATCTCTCTCCAAAGATGGTGCGCCCCTCTTGCTGGAATCCCTCAACTGGTGCGCCCTCTCTCTATCTGCACATGAAACTGATGTAGAATCCTCCTGTAACTGAGTAGATCTAGAACTAGAATGGTGTGGGAGAGTATTGCATCTCCAATACCAAACTTGGGACAATATAGGTGGAATCTTTCACCACCGAATCGTCCTCTAGGGTTTGTTATGTCAAAACCCTCAAAACCCCCAATATTGGGCTCACTAGCTAGAAGCTAGAAATCAAAATAAGATCATACATGAATCATGAGTAGAGGCCCTTGCCTTGATTTTATACTTTTTGTCTCACCTTGTCCCTCCAAAGTGACTTTCATTTTATTAATATTTAATTAATTAATTAAATCACTTTAATTAATTAATTAACCTTTTTACCTCTGAAAATCTCCTTATCTTTCCTTGTGGATTCCCTAGCCACTGAAAGTCACTTCTAGCCATCCCATCCTGTAGTGCTACTCCTCCCGATTCCAATGAGCTATTACACTAAGAGGTTCCTCCAAGTAATGTGCCTCAAATGCCCTCTTTAGTGATTTTAATTAACTTATAGCTCAAAATAGTCAAAATCATGAAAATCGTTAGAATGGAACGAAACCAAATACAACCTATGCGGAATGGCTCATAATGATGGAATATGATGATAAATGCCAATTGGACCCCACAATGCCTCTCAAATACCCCTTTACTCGCTATAACATCTATTTGGCTACTCTGGTCATCATAAGTCTCTGCCCTGTGATGATGTCCCAAAGTGGGGACATTACACAACTTGTCCCATAGTTTCTTGGTCAAGTCTTCACTTGAGACATTAAACAACACTAAATCTGCAAGACATAGTCGAATCATACTCATTTCCCTTCTCTCAAGTTTTTTCCATTCTTCCCTCAGAATACCTACTGGAATGGTACTTGGACAAATTGTTTTCTATTGTTCTCAATCTATAAGGAGATATTCAATTTCAATCCTCCAAAGCTCAAAATCCTGGCCATTGAATTTTTCAATCTCTATTCTCGAGCTATTCACAATTCTTTAAGAACAATATTTATAAGATATCTTACTTACGACTCTTAATAAACCTAGGTTTTATCTTATATCCAAGGTTGTTAAACTAAGCTCTGATACCGCATGTTAGGAAATTAAACACTTCCACGTTAAACGTAGCACAATAGGGGAAGAAATATTTAATCAAGAAAATAAATGACAAAGTAAACTCATATTACACAAATATTTTAATGTAGGAGCATCTGAACCAAAAGATCCCTTTTGACTCAAAAGGTCAAAAACCTTTACTAAGGGAGTTGGTTCCCCAGTTTTTTATTTTGTTATGTAATAAATCTCTCGAATACCTCTAGAAGGGATCGGGGATTGTAACACGTTGTTTCCCCCAGTTTGTAAATATAACTGGACTGGCCAAGGACTATGGAAAACTCATAAGTATGAATATGTGATGTAAATGGACCTGCCGGAAGAGGTCAATGAATGTGAATAATATTTTGAATTTATTGCAGGACTGCTGAGAGGGGATGTGCAGAAAAGAGACCACGATGGCGGTGGAAGGAACTTGAAAAGGTGGCATTAACTTCCACCCTGAATGAATACCGTATTTGGACTCCACTGGCCTGAAGAACCAAAAGCAGCTTGCTGGCCCCCAATTTAATGTCTCGTAGGCTGGTAGGCGGGCGACTTGATGAGGGATGGGATGTTGAACCACCCATCCGTAGAGCCATCAGGCCTGATTGGCATGAGGGTAATCGTGCCACACGCAACCTTGTGAGAGGATAAGGTGTATGGTAGAAGCGATGGAAGGGAGAAGATGCGAGGAGAACTCTAGAAAATTTTACGCAGAGTGAGTGATAGCAGAGAGGAAGGATTGCAACCTTCACTCCTGGTCACTGGCAGACAGAGAGACGTAGGACTCAGGATATCGTGGTCTCAGCTCGGGGGTGGCTAGTGGTAAATCTATTGGGAGTCGCTATGCCTACGGTTGGGTGGAAACGAGCACCCCTCTCAGCAGTTGCACCCATTTCTGAAGTTATTTCTGATAAGTGTTTTGTTCATACTGCATCTTGAAATTTATATGCTGTCACATATGCTCGTAGACCTGTGGAATTGTAAATGTTTCCTGTGTAAGAATGTTTGTGCAGTAATTGATAATAATGAGTAGATATTAGCTCATAGAACTATGAAATTGTAAACGATTTCAGCATAAGAGTGTCCGCGTAGTGTTTGATATGAATGAGTTGATATATGCTCATCACAGAGGAAACATTGCACGAGTTACGTTCATAAATAAATCTAGTTATTCTTAGATTGAGCTAAGTTAGGCTCCCAGCCCGTCCTCGAGAAGCTGTTTCCCCTATCCGTCTCCAGGAAAGCCCTAGAATAGATCTCTTGTGGAGATTCCTTCTTTGGAAAAGTTTACCAAGGACCTAGAAAAAGGACTTGAAGGTGCAATTCTTAATAACCTTGCACGAGGAGGAATGATCCTCTTAAAAACCTGAGATGACAGCTTAAGGGAGGAATATCAAATCAACGGATGATGATTCGTCAGAAAAACCGTTAGATTAGAAGGAGAAGGTAGGGAGTTAAAGGCCTTACCACCTGATTTTTCCTGTGTCTTCATGGATAGTGAAGAGTCTAGGGCCGTAGATCTCCATGTTCCATGAGAACATATGGACCGCTGACTTCCCCGTCTATCAAAGTTGTGGAAGAGAACACAAAGTGGCATCAGAACCATTGGATCTCACTGAGATGAGAGGAGTTTACGAACACATTAGAGTCTTAGCTTGGAAGGCCGGTGAACCATTGGATTAGCGGCCGAACACCCATGAACCTTTAGATCTGGTAGGAGTTGCACCAGGGTTAAGCCCTAGTGAACAGAGGGGAGTTTCTAGAATGTCATCGGGAATTCCGAGAGGGAAGAAATCACGACATCAGGAATCACGGCCCGCGATATCCCGATAGGCACAGGACCATCTATCATGGGGGATACATGTCAGGAGATCCCGGAAGTCGGGAATCGAAGAATCAGAGTTTTCGAGCACCAAGAAACCTTGTCATACAAAATCACGATCCGCGATTTCCTGACACGATCTGAATCGTTCATTTTGGAGGATGCATGTTAGTAGATCTAGAAGGGTCGAAGTTCAGAGCATCAGGGATTTCGAAGGGAAGAAACCCTCGTAGTTTGGAATCGCGATACGTGAAATCCTGACAGGAGAGTTGTGTGGGCCACAGGTGGAACTAGCGGAGGACAGGTGTCAGACCTCCGAGAAGAGTCGGGAATCGGCATATCAGATATCCTGAGGACAAGGAACTCGAGACATTTTAAGTCCTGAACCCTGGAGGAAATCGGGACCATTCATTTAGAGGACACGTAGTAGAGATCTGCGCCATCAGAGAAAATCCCAACAAGGAGTCAATCTATCGACGTTTGGAGTTCATCGGGATATCAGGGATCTCGGTGAAAAGTGATTTGTGCATTTTGAAATCATGATCCGCAAAACCCCAATCAATGGGGAACAACTGCCTGAATAATGACACTAACGGAAGAGCTGTAGTGGGAGTCAGCTGTCATCTTGACGGAGAACCGGTGTTCGAGAGATCGGGAAACCTACGGGTAAGTGTTTTACGACATTGGAAACCCCGTAACCCCGACGAGAGGTAGGACTATGGTTATGGAATCAGTGGTCACATTGGCTAGGTCTTAGCTTGGAGGGCTGAAGCACATCGAGAATCAGAGGATCGGGAGTTCTGGGTACATGTACACCTTGGCTGATCCGTAGGATCTTTTAAATGACTATGATTGAGTTTTAATTTTGCATGTGTTAATTAACCATTCGAGAAACTTAGTGAAAGAATGAGGAAAGAAGAGGAATTATAACAGCCATATACACATTTGCAGATCTGAAATGAAAGAATACACAACAAACCATAACACGGACTACACAGTCAACAAATTTGTTTTGCCTGTTTGACTTTTCAGACAGAACGCGATATCTTCTCCATACGGAGCCCATTTGACAAAGTAAATATACCACCGGAATCAGGAAGATGAGACGGATGCAATGACACATGTTTCATCAAATTCCGAGCACTTTCATTTTTGAGCATTTTTCAAGCCCTATCAGGCTTCTGGATCCGATTTCAGATCATTGGCACCGTAAACCCCGAAACCCCGATAATAAGTTGTTGTTGTGGTCATATACGAGCCGATCGTGTGGGTCAAAGGCTTAGCCAAGTGGGGATGAGGCAACAAAGGAGCGATTCGAAGATCAGAGATCGATGATTCAAGTTGCTAAGACATCGTGGGTGTCAAAAACCCGATAGAAGAAACCCCGACAGAAGCATATGACTGTGGTCATATGAACATAGGTCACGTGAACCAACAGTATGCTAGAAGGAGCTGGTGAAAAAGGGGCACATCGGAAATTTATCTCGTCGGTGATCGGGGATTCGAGAGGATAGGGACTCTCAACAGTGGAAATTCTGAAACCCCAAATCTCGATATTGAATCGGGGATTGGCATTTCGCTAATGCAAGTTTCTGGAGATTTCTCATTTGTGAGAAATTAACCCCAAAATTTTGATTTATGATAGTGGGTATGTTACAGGGATCTTTCTGTTAGCTAGGAGGTAGGGTGGTTTCTTAATTATAGATTATTAGAGGATTTTTAGCGATCATGTTGTTGAAACAATCAAGCTTAAATATGTGTAATTGTATTGAGAAAAGGGTTGGTTGATTGATTGGTTGGTTGGATGTAAGAGGATGAAACACTGGTTATGAAGATGTTATAATATTGAATAGAATTACCAAAGAATGATTTGATTCTTTGTCACATCACTGTGTATATATTGTTGTTATGATAGGGTTGAGTAATCTTTGTTTACAAATTCTAGATTAATCCTGCAACATTGATTTATACATCCTTGATAGAAAAAGAGTATTCCTTCTGAGTGTGTATAGATAGATTCGTGAGATGATCTAGAGGGATGAAGTCGAGATCTTCATAGGGGAAGTGATCATCACAGAAGGAAGAATGAGAACAATTCATCTCTCATATTGAATAAACACCAACCGTTTGATCCACTGAAGGACTGGTGAACGACCAGATCAAGTCGTGACCATTGGATACACAAGCACTAGATCAAGGGAATGAATTGATTGTGGAACATGAAGTGAGGATTAAACATCGTGTTGGTTTCACTCCTGCAATTGGTCAGGACCATCATATATACTCGATCAAGAGATCGACGATTATGATAGATCCACCAACAATAGAGAAACTTCCATTGTGAAGTTCAGGTGACAGACTAAACTGTGATCAAGTTGGATCTCTGCAATCCATGAAGACCGTCGATGTATTTCCACCAGTTGATTTAATGATTTGTGAGGCCTGTGGCTTTTTATATGCGATAATGTTGATTCTGAACCTGATACAAAAGGTTTTGGGTCATATTCATACATGACTTGCATCAATTTGGTATCAAATCAAACCAATTTCTCTTGATAAGTAAACCATGCCACCAAGGAGGCAAGGTGGAGTTCCTCTTGGTAGATTTCAAGGTAGAGCAATAGGAAATGATGTTGTATTAGAGGAATTGAGGGACTAAATGTTAAGTATCTAAATAGATCTGAAGATAAATCTCAAAATAACCAAGAATCTCAACAAAAATAATCCAAACCATTCACCAAATACTGAACACAAAAAATAGTCAAAACCCTTGAGGTAGGGTAACACCATATATTATTCCTTAAGGAAGGAATGTACTTCTCAAGAAATGCTCGATACATTCACAATATTCTTCACTATGTTTCATTACATTGCTTACACTTATTTTTATAGCTCTCTCTATCTCCTAGGAACCTTCTAGAGATCCTTCTCACATTTATTACATCTAACTACCATAGTGGGCCTTTATTAATATAGTGGACCTAGTCCACCTTACATTGAATGACCACCTTCTCATTTATTAAATGAATTCCACTAACCCAATATTACCTCCGTAGGTACCTCATATTACATCCCTAGGTATACTACATTCCATCCCCCTTCACATGTTTCATCCTCGAAACATGATAAGAAACCATACAATATGAACAACTAAGAAATGTAGCCAACTGGTGCCAAGTATGACCATCCATCCATCCCAAGGGAAGTCGAACATGATGTCCATTTGTTGCCTGATTTGGCTTTACATCATGTTGGGGTTTCCATGGGATTGTTTATGTAGCCTTATCTCTTCTTGTAGTGTCGATAGTCCTCCATGCACCTCTTGATCAGTTTCCTATCTGGTTCCTTGCTAGAGAAAAATGTGTTGATGTTGAAATTTGGTAGCTTGGAGGTACTTTTGCATTGGCAATGCTCAACATGTGGAAGTGACCAAGCAAATTTTCTCCTAGTGACTTTATAAAGTGATTTTATAAAGTTGAGTCTTTTAATTTCGAAATGTAAAAGTGACTTTATGATGTTATGGGTCACTTTATTAACTTAAGTGACCTCAGCGAATGATTAAGTCATGACCGTTGATCTCAAGGGTAAGTGAAGAGTCACTTAAGAGAGATCAAGGGTTAGAGGAGTTACAATTCAAAATTGCTTAAAGGAAAATCATTAGGAGAATAAGGGTGCACTTTTGAGGAAAGTTTGAGGGAAGGTGAAGGGGCATACATTCCAAGGAGGAGTTCTTTGCTTGAGGAAAGAGCTACAACAAGAGGGACTTGGCATGCATCCCTAGGAGAGGGATTGATACGCAGTCCAATGAGCATTTGTAGCATTCAACACTCCATACAATAGCTACAATAGAGGTCGTAAAACAGTGTTTTGATGGCCGTATAGCAAGAGGAGGCACACAAATCGAAGCTATGAGTATACAACAAGAGTGGCACAATTTTCTATGCTAGTTTGCTGAATTTTTCTATTGTATTTCGTACTGATTCTCTTAGAACAAGTTTCTATACATTTCTGTGATTGTTTGTGGAGGTTTACTATCCATTATGGGACGTACTAGTCGTACAATTGAGGAAATCTACCCTAGTTACAGTCTGGTACAGTTTGTATTGAAGGATGACTTGCTGAAATAAAAGATATTCTATGTTGTAATGCTGATGCTTATTGTTGTTGTATAAACTCATATTTTCCTTGAGCAGAATAAAGAGATTTTTGTCCTCAAATCTGTCCCTAATTTTCTGTGTATTTTTCAAGTGGTATTGCCCAGATTTTTATGCCAAATGAGGGTTACAACATGTTGATATATAATTTATTTCCACTACTATTTTATTTCAGAACTTGGTTCATAGTATTTCAGATCATAAACAATAGTGGTCCGGTTTTCAGATATTTATAGCAGGCTGTAATCTAATTTAGCCTAAGTGGTATATTGAAATAAGATGTATTTCAACATGGTATCAGAGCAAGTGCTCTGAAGTTTAGTGGGCATAATTTTGGCACTTGGGACAGTAAGTGATTTCTACTGGATTACTAAGAGGGGGGGGGGGGTGAATCAATAATAGAGAAATTTAATCCATTTTAACCATATAATCCAAGTGTTATATCAATGAAGCATTATCATCCAATAAATACAGAGTAAATAAGCAATGAACACATGAAAAATCATACACATACACAGTACACCAGTGTTTTACGTGGAAACCCAAATCGGGAGAAAACCACAAAATGCTTTTTCTTATATGTCTTGAAGAATTACATTCATTGGAAGAACCAACTTCCTTTGTTTTCCAGCTGCAACTAGAAGGAAGCTCCAACCCCCTAGTTTCTCAGGCTACAACCTAAGGGAAGCTCCAACTCCCCAATTCTCTGGCTACAACCAGAAGGAGGCTACAACCCCCTATGTTCTCTGTCTACAACCAGAAGGTGGCTACAACCACCTATCCTTGCCTCGTCCTGCCACCCTGAAGTAGAAGTAGAATGATGGAACCACTATCACACTATCAATGTGAGATATACCACTATAAACATGTACCAATAAATATGAACCATGCATCAACCATGCATCAACCTGTACCTCAACTTGTAATCAACCTGTACCATAAACAAGTGCATCAACCATGCACCAACCTGTAATCAGCCTGTACCATAAAAAAATGCATCAACCATGCACCAACTTGTAATCAACCTGTACCATAAAAAAGTGCATCAACCATGTATCAACCTGTACCTCAACCTATAATCAACCTGTACCTTAAACAAGTGAATCAACCATGCACCAACCTATAATCAACATGTACCATAAACAAGTGCATCAACCATGTGCCAACCTGTAATCAACTTGTACCATAAACAAGTGCATCCAACCATGTACCAAGTATGTACCAATCATGTGTCAACTAATCATCAACTATGACTCATCAATATGTACCAACATCATCAACTATACACATCATGTATCTACACCAACTCATCAACTACTTGTCTCAACCATGTACTCAACATGTACCAAAACTAAAATCCCTCATCAATTTCATCATCCAAATCTGATTTTTAGATCTGTAATAGACCTAGTGTATATGATCACATTCCTGCAAACCTTCCTTAACTTTAAAAACAAGAGACTAGCATTTTCATCAAAATTTTCTTTAGTCTCACATGCCTAGTTTTGGATTAGTCAACAACCCTATCTTGAAGTAATCATAACTTTGAACATGTAATGTATAAAGATATGAAACTAATATACAATGTTATTCAGTGTGTTTTATAGAATTCCTCCAAGTGTCACTACTTGGAACCTCTCAGAAAAGGATTTATAGCAAAAATAGCATACCTTGCTGAATTCTGGATTATTCTAGAGAGTGACCTTGTAGAGCATGCCCCGCACAAAATATTTTATGAATTGATCTAAAAATGTTACATAGCATACTAAATAATGTACCCTAACCAAAAAAAATTTTCTCACTGAGTTTTGATCTGTTATGAATAAGTTATGATATTTTTACCCAAAACACCTGATTTTGAATAGTTTCAGGACTGGCCACAAACCCTATTTTCCACGGAGTGTAAATCCCAAAATAAAACGACCCAGAAGATGAATTGTTTACCACAGATACTTGTATATGTTTTCTCACTTGCATAGAAATTTCAGGATCTGAATCATTATAGAAAAAAAGTTATAGCGAAAATGGTGAGATGACCTGTAAATAACATACCTTAGAAAGCACCATCAAAAGAATTTATCCTTTCTTGCATTTCAGCCTTCTTTTCTTCACTTTCCTTAGAATTTAGGCTTATATATCATTTGGTTACCCCAGAAACCTATAGATATTCAATATGCTCAAGTGTGATTCAAATGAGAGAGCCTTGCCTATTATTTATACTCTCCAAGTAGCTTCCTTAAAAACATCTTCTAGGTCACTTGGCCCACTTTCCTTATTTTAGGGTTGGGTCCACTTCTAATTTCTCCATTAAATTTATTATTGAAATAATTTATTTTTTGTTCACTTTGAATTATAATACACTCATCACTTCACTTTATTATTTACCTTTTAAAATCTCTTAAACCATTTTGATTACTTTGACCTTTTGGGGCTTCTAGATGACATATGAGGGTCCTCCAACTTCGTAAGGCCATAAATATCAAACCGTGAGGAGTTATGTGATGTTCTACATACCACCAAAAATTGCATGACATTTACTATTCATATAGAATAGTATTATCTGAAAATATTTCATAACTCATACCGTTACCCATTAAACAAACTTGGGTCCATTACCCAAACCTGGGGTCTCCAACTTCTCATGTCCATAACTCTCTAACCATGAGGAATTATGTGACGTTCAACATACCACTAGAAATGACATCACAAGCACTATCCATCTAGGATATTTTCCATAACAAATTTACTCTTCTTCATTTCATTATTCCACAATTAAACATGTGTTATCTTACCTCACAAAGCGTCTTCCTGTGAGGGATTTCACCATAAGGGGACCACTTTGGAGTTCATCCATATTTACTTCTTATCAACCATGAAAAAACAATAATGATTCATATTTACATCAAACAATATTGGGTCCATTACCCAAACCTTTGT
>ML795172.1:32422-72559 GCA_009831015.1 Picea engelmannii
TTAAGAAATAAAATTTCCTTGGTTGCTTTGACATATATGAAGTCCCAGAAAGAAGGATAGTTCTCTAAGTAACGAAATTTCAAATTCATTTTGCATGTCTTTTGAAAATTTCTAGCTTAACCTGTCATCATCACTACCAAAAATAATATCATCAACATAAACTTCAATTAATAAAATATTACCTTGACTTACCTTGATGTAGAGGTTGGTGTCTGCACTTCCTTTTATGAACCCTGCCTGCTTTAATTTACACACATAGTCTGTGTTCTCTGACAACTGAAATCCTTCTGGTTTTTCAATGTAGACTTCTTCTTCAAGTTCCCCATTCAGAAAAGATGATTTTACGTCCATTTGATATACTTTAACATTTTTGGAGCATGCATAAGCTAAAAGAAAATGAATTTCTTCCATTCTGACAACTGGGGAAAATGTCTCTTCAAAGTCAATTCCTTCAATCTGTGCATATCCTTTACATACCAATCTAGCTTTGTTCCTTGTAACCTGTCCATATTCATTCAATTTATTCATGAAAACCCATTTTGTGCCGATCACATTCTTATTCTTTGGTCTTGGAACCAATTCCGAAGTGTCATCTTTTTTTTTTTCTGTTTGATCCAATTCTTCATCCATGGCCTTATTCCAAAATTCATCCTTGCTGGCTTCTTCAAAATAGTTTGGTTCAATTGTAGATAAGAGTGTTAGGTGTGTTTGTTTTGGTAAATAGATTTTTCTTCTAGTCTCAACTCTTGCATCTTTGTTTCCAATAATCTGATCTGAAGGATGATTCTTCTGTACTCGTTTGCTAGGTGTCTTTGGAGATACTTGTTTAACTTGCTCTTCTAATTCTATTGGATTCTCTTCATATTCATATTCATCTTCCTCTTCTTCTTCTTTTTCATCATCTTCTTCAAAAAGTTGTTTCATTGATTTGTTTTCTTCTTCCTTTGATTCTGGTCTATCTGTTTCAACAATTGTTACATTGATGCTTTCCACAACTTTGTTTAATTTTAGATTGTAACACTTGTATGCTTTCCTTGTACTTGAGTAACAAATAAGTATTCCTTTGTCCACATGAGAGTCAAACTTTCCCATTCTGACATCTTCTCTTTTGATGTAGGATTTGCTTCCAAAAACTCTGAAGTGCTTCACATTTGTTGGTCTTCCTTTTCATAGATCGTAGGGAGTTTTATCAGTGTTGTTTCTAACCATTACTCTGTTTTGAATGTGAACTGATGTATGCACTAACTGTGTCCAAAAAATATCTGTCAATTTGTAATCCATTAGTATTGTTTGATCCATTTCTTGTGTAATTATCATCCATTCCGATAATGTTCCTTTGTCTTTGAACCACTCTATGAACCAATCTATGAATCCATGCTCTTATCCACTATCATATATCTAATAAAACATACTAAGTCTTCTTACAAATCCATCTCTGTCCATAATGCTAACCCATTTATCATTATACTATCAAACTGTACTTATGCTAACTGATTGCTCTGAATATGTCTTCTCAAACTCTGCAAGCTGCTCGAAGGATTGTTCTTTCGTCTGTCACAACTATTGCATAGACTCCCCCTATCTAATATTCATATTACTTGATAGTATCTAAGATGGATGGCTCAGAACAATTCCTGCTCTGATGTGTATTCATCATCATCTTCATTGGTAGATTCATCATCATCTTCATTGGTAGATTTATTATCTCTCTGAGCTTTGACTTCTTTCTTTCTATCTGTGGATTCATCTTTTACTACAATGTCTAAAATTACAATCTCTTGAACCTGTTCCTTATTTACCTGTCCTTCCTTTCTTTTAGTTATTTTCCAAACCTTTCTGTATCTAACATCTTTCCTTTTCTCTGTAGAATTTTCTTCATCTCGTTTTATTGTCAATCTTGCGATCTCTAGTACTTGGTATTTATTCACCTATTCTTCTTGTTTTCTTATTCATACTTTCTTATATATGATATTAGTATTCTCTTTCATGGAAGTATCGATCATGCTTCTACAATAACTGGCTATGTGTCCATAGTTATGACATTTGTAACACTCAATGTTACGTGCGACCACATAGGCACGGTCTGCTTGAACATTTCTTTTATAATCCCTGCAATCTGTAAACTTATGTCCAAAGTTAGTACAATAAAAACAATGACCATAAAATAAATTTTCATACCTGGGAGTGAATGATCTTCTTTGTGGCGTAATCCTTTTAATTTTTTTCTTTGACTGTTCATGATCATGATTGAATATTTTTTGTGGCTTGATCATGTATGGTATTCTTGAAGATGTATCTTCAATAGTTTTCTTAGATTCTGGTTGACCATAATTCCTTCCTTTGAGTACTTCTGCATAACTCTTTCTATTTTCTTCATTCTTCTTTTCTAGCAACGTAGAGTGCTTCTCTTCATTCTCTACAATTGATGTGAATGTTTTTGTCTCTTCAACTTTCATGTTGAGCTTGTCAATTTTGACTCTTAGTGTGACAACTTCTTCTTCAATATTCTCAACCTCTTCTTCTTTCTTCATTATCTGAGACTTCATGACTTCTTCTGTTCTCTTTTCTTCTTCAAGTTGGATTTTCAATGCAATCATTTCTTCTTCCATTCTTCTCTCTTCTTGACCAAACTCTTCCTCAAGTTGGTTTAAATCATTGGTTCTTTCCTTGAGATGATCCATCAATATCTTTTCTCTCTTTTCTGCATCTTCCTTTTGTGTTGCTATGTTGGCTTCTAAACATTTCTTTTCATATTTTAGAGTTTCTTCAATTCTTCTAGCCTCTTCTAGCTGAGCTCTTAAATTCTTGATGATCTGCTGATCCTTTTTAGAACCTTGAACACTTTTCTTTTGCTTCATCAATTCTTTCTTGGATGAGTTGTTTTCTTCTCTTTCTTTCCTTAGATATTTAATTGCACTGATCAATTTTTATTTGTAATCAACTTCTGTTTCATCATACTCTTCCTCTTTTGAATCTGTCTGACATGATAATCATCTTTCTTCTTGTTCTGTATCTACATCTTCTTTGGCATTTTCTAAATCTGCGATGGGTGAAGAATATATGTCATGTAACTTATCCCAAAGTTTTTTGGCTAATGAACATTTACCAACCTTTTCTCTTACTAGTTTAGGTAATCCTTCCCAAATGAAATCCATTGTTGTTTTTTTATTCTTCTTCAATTCCTTCTTGGTTGTAGTCTTTTCCCTTTTTGAACTATCATATCCTGTAGAAATTGATAGCCAAATATAATGTCCTTGTGCCTGTAAAAATACTTCCATCCTTCTGCTCCACATCTCATACTTAAAACCATTCTGACCATTAAACATTGGTACTCCCTTCTCAGAATAATCCATGATCTCCTTCCAGTGGTTCAACTGTTTCCTAAAGGAACCTTGCTCTGATACCAATTGTTGGATTATTGAGAGGGGGGGGGGGTGAATTAGTAATAGAGCAATTTAATCCCTTTTAACCATATAATCCAAGTGTTATATCAATGAAGAATTATCATCCAATAACTTCAGAGTGAATAAGCAATGAACAAATGAACAATCATACACATACACAATACACCAGTGTTTTACATGGAAACCCAAATCGGGAGAAAACTACAAAATGATTTTTCTTATATGTCTTGAAGAATTACATTCATTGGAAGAACCAACTTCCTTTGTTTTCTAGCTGCAACTGGAAGGAGGCTCCAACCCCCTAGTTTGTCAGGATACAACCTGAGGGAAGATCCAACTCCCCAATTCTCTAGATACAACCAGAAGGAGGCTACAACACCCTATGTTCTCCCTCTACAACCAAAAGGTTGCTAAAAATACCTATCCTTGCCCCATCCTGCCACCCTGAAGTAGAAGTATAATGATGGAACCACTGTCACACTATCACTATGAGATATACCTCTGTAAACATGTACCAATAAATCTGAACCATGCATCAACCATGTATCAACCTGTACCTCA
Source organism: Picea engelmannii (assembly GCA_009831015.1). NCBI lineage: Eukaryota > Viridiplantae > Streptophyta > Pinopsida > Pinales > Pinaceae > Picea > Picea engelmannii. Next base: position 36,388 of record ML795172.1, read on the forward strand.
ACCAGTAATCAACCTGTACCATAAACAAGTGCATCAACCATGCACCAACCTGTAATCAACTTGTACCATAAACAAGTGCATCAACCATGCATCAACTTGTACCTCAATATGTACCTTAAACAAGTGCATCAACCATGCATCAACCTGTACCATAAACAAGTGCATCAACAATGCACCAACCTGTAATCAACCTGTACCATAAACAAGTGCATCAACCATGCACCAACCTGTAAGCAACTTGTACCATAAACAAGTGCATCCAACCATGTAGCAAATATGTACCAATCATGTGTCAACTACTCATAAACTATGACTCATCAATATGTACCAACATCATCAACTATACACAGCATGTATGTGCGCCAACTCATCAACTACTTGTTTCAACCATGTATTCAACATGTACTACAACCAAAATCCCTAATAAATTTCATCATCCAAATCTGATTTGTAGCTCTGTAATAGACCTGGTGTATATGATCACATTCCTGCAAACCTTTCTTAACTTTAAAAACAAGAGACTATCATTTTCATCAAACATTTCTTTAGTATCACATGCCTAGTTTTGGATTAGTCAACAACCCTATCTTGAAGTAATCATAACTTTGAACCTGTAATGTATAAAGATATGAAACTAATACAAAATGTTATTCAGTGTGTTTTATATAATTCCTCCAAGTGTCACTACTTGGAACCTCTCAGAAAAGGAGTTATAGCAAAAATGGCATACCTTGTTGATTTTTGGATTATTCTAGAGAGCGACCTTGTAGAGTGTGCCCTACACAAAATATTTGATGAATTGATATGAAACTATTACAAAGTATACTAAATACTGTAACCTAACCAACACATTTTGTCTCACTAATTGTTTATCTGTTATGAAGAAGTTATGATATTTTTACCCGAAACACCTGATTTTGACTAGTTTAAGGACTGACCACAAACCCTATTTTCCACGGAGTGTAACTCCCAAAATACAACTACCCACAAGATGAATTTTTTACCACAGATACTTGGATATGTTTTCTCATTTTCATAGAAATTTTAGGATTTGAATCATTATATAAAAAAAATTATAGTGAAAGTGGTGAGATGACCTGTAAATAACATTCCTTAGAAAGAACCATCAAAATAATTTACCCTTCGTTGCATTTCGGCCTTCTTTTCTTCACTTTCCTCAGAATTTCGGCTTATATATCATTTTGTTACCTTAGACACCTATATATATTCAATATTTGCAAGTGTTATTCAAATGGGAGAGCCTTGCCTCTTATTTATACTCTCCAAGTAGCTTCTTTAAAAACATGTTCTAGGTGACTTGGTCCACTTTCCTTATTTTAGGGTTAGGTCCACTTCTAATTTCTCCATTAAATTTATTATGGAAATAATTTATTTTGTATTCACTTTGAATTATAATACAATCATCACTTCACTTTATTATTTACCTTTTAAAATCTCTTAAACCACTTTGATTACTTTGACCTTTTGGGACTTCTAGATGACATATGAGGGTCCTCCAACTTCGTAAGGCCATAACTCTCAAACCGTGAGGAGCTATGTGATGTTCTACATACCACTAGAAATGGAATGCCATGTACTATCCATATAGAATAGTATTATCTGAAAATATTTCATAACTCATACCGTTACCCATAAAACAAACTTGGGTCCATTACCCAAACCCAGGGTCTCCAACTTCTCATGGCCATAACTCTCTAACCATGAGGAATTATGTGACGTTCCACATACCACCAAATATGACAAGACAAGAACTATCCATCTAGGATATGTTCCCTGACTAATTCACTTTTATTCATATCATTATTCCACAGTTAAGAATGGGTTCTCTTACTCCACAAAGCGTCTTCCCGTGAGGGATTTCACCATAAGGGGACCACTTTGGAGTTCATCCATATTTACTTCTTATCAACCATGAAAAAAAAATAATGAGTCATATTTACACCAAACAATATTGGGTACATTACCCAAGACTTTGTGCTACGGGGCATTATTCAAGGGTTGGCATCAATGACGACCAACCTTAATCAACAATTTCCTGGTACATTTGCTTGAAGAAGATAGAAAAATGTTCTTTGTTAGGTGGACAAAGATGAATTCCAACATTAGTTTTGAAGATAGGTTAGAGGGGATATCTAAATACTTGCAATGGAAGGTTAGAATCACAAGGGTTCTCTAGGAGAACTAGTTGTGGTCATTTGTGAATACCATTGTGCTAGTACCTATGTCAGATCCCATGAAGTGAAGGAAGCCTCGACTTAGAGTTGGTGTGGATAGCTCTCAAAGGATTCACCAAGGAGTGGGAGGTTTTCATGAAGTGCATGGTGGGGAGAGAGAATCTCCCTAACTGGATTAGATTGTGGGATGAATTTACATAAGAGGAGATCCAGGAGGGGTCTTAGGAGAGGGTAGTGGATGCTGCAAATGATGAGAACGGTGCTCTTGTGGGAAAGAGAAATGAGAAGAAGAAGGACATGAGGAAGGTGATATTCTTTTCATGTCATAAGACTAACCACTACGCTAGTCAGTGCATGAACAAGAAGAATAAGAAGTCGGAACCAGAGGTGTTAGCATCAACAAAGATTGCAGAGTTTGTTGAGAGACATGAAAGGGAGTTTTCTCTCATGACTAGTCCCTTGGGAACTGGTTGCCTAGTGTTCGAGGATATTGAAGTGTGGTTCATGGACAGTGGAGCTTCTCGACATATGACAGGGATGAGGTTAGTGTTCTTGAGCCTTTCAGAAATAGACTCAGACTGTTGTGTGGGTGTTGGTACTAGCCCACAACTTGCAATGAAGTGGGTTGGGAGTGTTAGATTCCAACTAGAGTTAGGAGGATTTCTATAGGTTGCCGGAGTATTGTATGTTCCAGAGATGATGGTTAACTTACTCTCAGTGTCAGCTCTGGATGTTGATAGAAGTGGCATTCTACTGTGGTAAGGTATTTCTATATTCAAAGGGAGCTACTCCAGACAAAACAATGATGCTTGGTGTCGAGTATGAGAGGTTGTACGGGTTTTTGGGTCAACCTGTGTTGGGGTCTAGTGGATTTATGGAGTCAGATTATGTGTTGGAGGGTGGGCACATTGCACGAGAGAGAGATTTGATACAGGGGACTCAGTCCTTTTCTGAGAATCTCAAAATACTCAACAGACATGAGTCAGCATAGATGTATGCTCAAGAGAGTGTGTACTCTCCTGGGAGCTTGTCTTCAGTTCATGGTACATCATAGGTATCACTAGAGGCTTCCAGTGCAGTGGGAGTAGTGGCTTCATGTTCAGAGGGAGCAGAGACTTCTAATACAAAGGGAGAAGCTATGGAAACTGATGATATGGAGACAGATTCTGGTGGTGATACCAGAAGTACCTCTCTCACTAAGAGGGAGTGTTGAAATTTGATAGCTTGGAGGTACTTCTGCATTGGCAACGCTCAACATGTGGAAGTGACGAAGAAAAGTTTCTCCTAGTGACTTTATAATTATAAAGTGATTTTATAAAGTTGAGCCTTTTAATTTCGAAATGCAAAAGTGACTTTATGATGTTATGGGTCACTTTATTAACTTAATTGACCTCAACGAATGATTAAGTCATGACCGTTGATCTCAAGGGAAAGTGAAGATTCACTTAAGGGAGATAAAGGGTTAGAGGAGTTACAATTGGAAATTTCTTAAAGGAATCTCATTAGGAAAAGGAGGGTGCACTTTTGAGGAGAGATTGAAGGAAGGTGAAGGGGCATGCATCCCAAGGAGGAGTTCTTTGCTTGAGGAAAGAGCTACAACAAGAGGGACTTGACACACATCCCTAGGAGAGGCATTGGCATGCAGTCCAAGGATAATTTGCAACATTCAACAGTCTGTACAACAGCTACATTAGAGGCCGTACAACAGTGTTTTGTTGGCCGTATAACAAGAGGAGGCACATAAATTGAGGTTGTGAGTATACAACAAGAGTGGCATGATTTTCTATGCTATTTTGCTGAAGTTTTTTGTTATGTTTCTGTTATCGCATAGTTTGTAGGAAGGGTTTAGGTAGCTTGAGTCAAGGCTTCAAACTGGCGTAACAGGACCTTCCCCACCCACTGTCACCTTGATGGGGATCTCTTTCTATTTAGGATGGCTAGTCCAAGGGAGACGTCCCTAGTAATCTGGGTTCATGAAAGGGATAAAGGGCTAATGAATCAAGATTAGAGTTTCCTTTCACAGATTACTGCCAAGAAAGATAGTCAAGAAGAAGATGTTCCACTGGATGGAACCTATTTGCGAGACAAGACATATAAAATAAAAGTATGTGCTGCAGTGGTTAGTACTTCAATGTATCAATGACTATCTTCAAAATATAAATGAGCAATGATCAAAGGTAATTATTGACGAAGTCAATGATTACTAAACAAAGACAATGACTTATATTACTTCCTCAATAAATACATAAGAGATATGAGCATTTAATGTATAATATCAAAACCTTGTATTATGTCACAAATGCAATTCATATCATAAATCTGCTCATACATACATAATGTTGCTGCGTCACAATTGCAGAGATAGGTGATGTCAGCCCTAGATTTAGGTCAAATTTAGAGACAATGAGAAGGACGTTTTGTCAACTTATCTTATGGAAACAACCAACAACTCAATGTCTATCGCCTAGATGACAAAAAGACTCAACGTTTTACACTAGACAAGAGTTCAAAAAGTGTGATGTCATCTAGGGTTTTAGGGTTAGTTTGATAGGTGAAGAAGTGGAAATTTTGTCAAAATAAACCAATGAAAAGACTCAACACTTCTATGGCTATCAAGGGATGTCTCAGCCACAAATTTTAGACCAATCGATAGTTCAAAGAGGCCAAGACGTCATCATCTAAACTAGGGTTAGTGAGACATTAGGGTTAGACGCTAGGTTAGTTAGGGTTTCAAAATAAGAGAAGCTTGAAAGAGAAATTAAGCACAAAAGCTCAACGTTATACTTCTAGACAAGTGCCTTGGGTTAATGGAGTCAATTGGAGTGAAACTAATGGCTTGGAGAAATTCAAACCTAAGGACAAGAGGACTTGGTCTAATGGTACTGATGTGGCAGGGCCCCTAGATCCAAAACCCTAAGAAGAGAAGGCTGATTTAGGTGTAGCTAAGGCTAGGCCTAAGGCTTCTTATTCTTTCCTTAAGACTCTTTTGGAAAAACGACTAGTTAATAAACACAAATCTATGGCTGAAAAGTGTTGTTCAAAGACAAGGCTTTTCAAAACCCTAGAAGCAAACCCTAGGTGTAAAGTAAATTAGGCCTAGGACGCCTTCTTTCTTCAATTTATGTTCAAAAATAACTCAAGAAAAGAGCATGGCTAGTGTAGCTATGGCTAGGCTAAACCTTCTCTAATCAAATGGCTATAAGATTTTATCATGGGGACATGAAGCCACAACCTACTTGTGTGTTGGCTCCCTAGGGTTTTAAAGATTAAGCAAATAATAACAAAGTAACTATGCATGCAAGATATTTAATCAACAACCATTCATTCAAGAAGTTTTGATGAGAAAACACTTACAAATTCATGAAGAAGCATAATCATACCCTAGTTGTAAACCTTCCAATTATAAATAGCACCATATGCCAAAAAATAATCCTCCAAGATGTAGCGCCTCAACTCCAAAGACAAGAATAACCAAGAAAAGAAGACTAGAAAGTATCTCTCACAAGAAAGCAAATTGTGTTATGTTCAAATGAGGGTAAAACGTCCTCTATTTATATCATTCTTATGACCTCTAATTAAAATTTGGTCATTAAAAACAGCCAACAAGGTTGACTTTACATTATTCAATTATTTATCACATTACATGCTAAAAATGCCAAAAATGAGCAGAAAATGGAGACGTCAGGCCCCTGTAGGGGGGACGTTGGCCCTTTCAGGGAAAAATGATCATCCAGTAAGCCAGACGTTGGCCCCTTTGGGGCTCTTGCAACCTGCTATGTGTGCCAAAGAAGCCGAGCACACTGCCCTCTGCTCCAGAAAACGTCCAGCTAGTCCTGGGTGGCATCCTATCTATCAAGGTCATTGTCCCATCTGCAAGGGGCTGATCCCCATAGGTCAAATCTCTGCCAAAACGGCATGATAAAGGCGTCCTTCTTCTTCTCCACGCAAGGTCTCGTCGGAAGTTTATCCTGCCTCTACCATCCCAGCAACCATCAAATGGGCTCTTTAGCCCCATGGAGGTTCGATCTAATCATCTCCCCATGTGCACCGATCCTTTGGTACCTGTATGCCGGGCATGATCCTACACATCAAAGACTATGCCCTCCATGGGCTCATCAGTCCTAGACATCATAGCAATGTAAATCATATCTCATCAGTAAATTTATCAAACATATGCATGAAATCCCTAACAAATCTTCTAAGAGCTCAAAGACATTACACAGACCCACTATACAAAGCTAAGGAAACCAAAAGGGCAACCTATTGGGCTAGTACCCACAATAAGTGGAAATTTTCCTCAAAGGATCATTCAAGCCATGTGTAATGAGGTGATATGGTTTTAAGGATGTCCAACTATAGCAAGACCAAGGGTTGGTGTCGTCTGTGGGTGCCTTTGTAAGAGACGAGCTGTACCCGTCATGGATGCATTTTTTCCAAGCCCTTTATTGCCTTATCTTTCTTTTATTTCTTTTTTTACTACAAGCCTTGACGAAGAGGAAACTTCCTTGGCTTGGTGGCCAGAGCTGACAGCGTTACCCACTAGTATCTTCGCAGAAATGAGAAGGTTGGCTCGTGATGAGACCCCCTTTCCTTTGGTCATGCAACCAAAGGTCACTGCCCTGGTTTGGTGACCAGATAGTGGCAATGTCATACTGCTAAATACCTATGAACATAATGGGACGGCTCGCGATGAGATGTCCCATCCTCTTGGTTAGGTCTTGCATTTATTTATTTAATCATTTTTTTGTAGGGTCCCTTAGTTTCTTATCGAGAGGCCTTTTATTGCCTTCTCGGGGATCTCCTGGGTGAAACATCTCTAGGTTTTCATTTCCTATGGCTTTTATCTTTTCCCAGCTTCTTTTACCCCCTGGGCCTTTAGCCCCTTCTTCCCACAAGACAAGATGCACCCTGGAAGGTCATCCTAACAACCATACTAGGGGAATGGGATGGATGAGTGGGATATAAGATGAAAAAGTGATAAGATGGTGGGAGCGGACGATGGCTCTGCAAACCCCCCTTGGTGGCTAACCAAAACCCACGAATACCAGCATGCTAAGTTACCCCATCAATCACCCCAATAGTGGTCAAGTGGATTAGTGTAAGATCCAAGTAGTCATCAGAAATGAAAGGAACCTAATGCATATACAAGAAGGTTATAATGATCAAATATGACACATACCATGATACCTCAGACCAATTACCTCATGGAGCAAGAGTCCTTTCTGATGCAAGCCCAGTCCGGTATTGATGGAAGCTGGTACTGCTAACAGGACAAGTCTGGCTGAGAAGAAAAAATATGGGCCCTCCAGGGCCATGCTCAAGTCGCTCCTGCTCTCGATACTCCATGTCTAGGACCATGTGGGCCTCGAGACATGATCTCCTAGTTATCCTTAGATATCGGGGATAACATCTGGCTCCAACTCGGGGACATGTGCTGACTGTAGTGTGCATGAGAACCTCAACAATCTCTAACATAGACCACTAACCTGCTCACACTAGACAAAAGGGCATCAACAACAAAAGACGGGGTGGTATTGCCACCCCGTAAAGCAATAGCATATACATGATAAATGTGCATATAAGGCAGTAAGTAAATGTGCATATAAGGTAGTAGAACAAGAAATAAACAAGATGTGTATATAATAGAAATCAAACAATGCGGTATAATACATGGAAGTGGATACTTACCTGCATGATCATGTCCCACCACCCTGGTGGGGTTTTAGGAGGCGTCCACTAATGGGAAATGGGTGCCTTCTTCCTTCTAAAGTGGACAAATAATAAGAGTTATTTACTGATTCCATTCCAAACTTGAAGGGTCCGAGCCATGACTGTATACTTCCTTTTACATTAGTAGGCTCTCCTCTCTGAATATCCCACATCCACACTAACTCTCCCTCCTTGTATTTTCAGATCTTGCGTCTTTCATCTTCTTGAAGAACCCTGGTGTACTGTACTGAGGGAGGTGGGTGGGCTTCTGGAGTAAATTATTCTTGTTGGGATGGACGTATCTGAACCTCATCTTCATCTTTTGGTCTTTTCAATATCTTGACCGTCCCTACTTCTTTGTTTTGAAACTGGTCTAGAAGTTGTTGATATTCTTCCTTCTTGGGCCACTCAATCTGGTCAAAATCTTCTTCCGTAGTAAAGGGCATATCTTCCAGAGAGTAATCATGAAGAGTTTGTATCACATCCTTTTGTGGATCATTTTTAGCAGGGGCAATATCATGTACATGTGTTCCAGTCAATGGTACGTTGAGTAATTGTCCAGTTGTCCCATCCTTCAAAGGTAGTTGCAAAAAGGTGAGATCCATTTCAAGGGACCCTCCTATCATTGCTCCAAACTTTCTAGACAAAAGCATTCCCCACACATCAGGGACATCAATGACTATTATGTCTATGTAAACTATCTTCTCAAGAAATTCCTTTAGTCGTACTTCAATGTTCTCAATCACACCATGTGTGGGTATAGGCCTGGATTCAAATCCACAAACATTTCTATAAGGCCTGGTTACCTTCAGGCCCATTTGCTGCATAAACTTGAGAGACATCATATTGGCACCAACACCTGTATCTAGCATGCAATTGTTGAGATACTTGTTGTTCATTTGAAGAGTCATGAAGAAAGGAGGATTATCGCCATAGTGTATCCTGAAATGATTCGCTTGCAGCATGATTGGGGGGTCCTCAGGCTCAGGTGTTCCTGCAAAGAAGTTGTTGAAGTGCTCTTTGATTCTGGGAATCTTAATGGCTTCTTTCAGAGGAACGTTGACATGCATCTTTGCCAAAGCTCCTTCCAAGTCAAAATCAAGAGAAATCTTATCAGCTTTGGGATTCTTAGAAGGAGGAACTTCAGAAGATTTTGATTGATTACTTGTAGATTGGCTTGGGTTCTTCCTCCGATATACTTGGATTTCTTGCTTCTTCAACTTTTCTCGTGATTCTGGGTCCAAGTTGTTGATTATTTCTAACCTTGTTGCTCGGGCTGCTTCCTTCATATCTTGTTGATGTTCTTCATCGGTGATGTTTATTTGAGGGTAGTCTGAGAAGAAGTCAAAGGTGTTGACTTGTTGTTGGTCAGCATTATAAGGACATTCATCTTCCCAATGTGCTTTGCTGCACTCCAGACACCAAGGATTCTCATCCACAGCATTTGCAGATGCCAATGTATTCTGGACCTCAATTTCATTCTTCGGTTTGTAATTTTGATTTCCCTTCTAGAAAGGCCCCTTGAAAGGAGGTTTAGGTGCCTGGGTCTGGGACCTTTCAAGTCTCATGATCCGGTTCATCATCTCTTCCTGATTCTTCATGATGCTATCCACTGAAACTTGTAGCTTACTGATACTAGTGCATAGATCTGAAGCAGGCTCAGCATTGTGGACATATTTCTTCTTGACATCTATCTTCCCCCTTGGGGTTGGCAAAAGGCTCAATCTTAGCTGACAGAAGATTTCCTTCAATTTTGGTTGCAAGTTCTTGAGCTTCTTGAATGGATTGAGGATTTTTGTCTCTGAGAAGATACCCCAACTGGCCATTGAAAGATCTAGTGTAAAGGTGCACAAGATAGTCATCTTTTGGTTGATGGCTTGGAGGAACTCGCTGGAGTGTGGCTTCAAATCTGTTATGAAACTCTCTTATTGATTCATTTTCACGTTTGGCAATCCCATACAACCGGGTAAGTAGCATGTTTGGGTATTCTTTGATGCTCCACCTTTTGAGGAATATTTCTTCAAGCTTATCCATGGTTTTAATACTTCCATCAGGCAGGATGAGATACCAATGTCTTGCAGCATCATAAAGTGTAGCAGAGAAAATCTTCATGACCAAGTCTTCAGCGTCATCAGCAATAGGGTGAAGCTGAAAAAAATGCCCAGAAACTGCTCATGTGTTCTTTAGCACTGATAGCATCAATTCCGGTGAACTTAGGCAACTACTTCTGATACTTGGGTGGCATTTGCCTAGGGTAACCAGGTATGGCTGACATGTCTAAGGGCTTAAACAAGTTATATGACCATTGTCTTTGATTATTGACAGGGTTTGTAGTAGTGGAGGTTGTGGTAGACATGTTTAAAGGAAGTCTCTTTCCAAAGAGTGACTTGACAATAGGTGAATTAGTAGGAGGCTTCCTTCTGAAAATTAGAGGAGGGTTATTGTACCTCCTTCTGGTTTGTGGAGTCGCCAGATAGTTTCCCTGAAACTACCAAAGAATGGGGGGAAAAAGTAGTGGAGTCGCCAGGTAAGCTTAGAAGAAAGGATTCTGAGGCAAGGCTTACCAAATATATGTCGTTGAGGAAGGTAGACTCAATGTTCCCTAGCAACAACGCAAAAATGTTATCGCATAGTTTGTAGGAAGGGTTTAGGTAGATTGAGTCAAGGCTTCAAAATGGCGTAATAGGAGCTTCCCCACCCACTGTCACCTCTATGGGAAGCTCTTTCTATTTAGGATGAATAGTCCAAGGGAGATGTCCCTAGTAATCTGGGTTCATGAAAGGGATAAAGGGCTAATGAATCAAGATTAGATTTTCCTTTCACAGATTACTGCCAAGAAAGATAGTCAAGAAGAAGATGTTCCACTGGATGGCACCTGTTTGCGAGACAAGACAGATAAACTAAAAGTATGTGCTGCAGTGGTTAGTACTTCAATGTATCAATGACTATCTTCAAAATATATATGAGCAATGATCAAATGTAATTATTGACGAAGTCAATGATTACTAAACAAAGACAATGACTTATATTACTTCCTCAATAAATACATAAGAGATATGAGCATTCAATGTATAATATAAAAGCCTTGTATTATGTCACAAATGCAATTCATATCATAAATCTGCTCATACATACATAATGTTGCTGCATCACAATTGCAGAGATAAGTGACGTCATCCCTAGATTTAGGTCAAATTTAGAGACAATGAGAAGGACGTTTTGTCAACTTAGCTTATGGAAACAACCAAAAATTCAATGTCTATCACCTAGATGACAAAAAGACTCAACGTTTTACACTAGACAAGAGTTCAAAAAGTGTGACGTCATCTAGGGTTTTAGGGTTAGTTTGATAGGTGAAGAAGTGGACGTTTTGTCAAAATAAACCAATGAAAAGACTCAACACTTCTATGGCTATCAAGGGATGTCTCAGCCACAAATTTTAGACCAATCGATAGTTCAAAGAGGCCAAGACGCCATCATCTAAACTAGGGTTAGTGAGATGTTAGGGTTAGATGCTAGGTTTGTTAGGGTTTCAAAATAAGAGAAGTTTGAAAGAGAAATTAAGCACAAAAGCTCAACGTTATACTTCTAGACTAGTGCCTTGGGTTAATGGAGTCAATTGGAGTGAAACTAATGGCTTGGAGAAATTCAAAACTAAGGACAAGAGGACTTGGTCTAATGGTGCTGCTATGGCAGGGCCACTAGATCCAAAACCCTAAGAAGAGAAGGCTGATTTAGGTGTAGCTAAGGCTAGGCCCAAGGCTTCTTATTCTTTCCTTAAGACTCTTTTGGCAAAATGGATAGTTAATAAACACAAATCTATGGCTGAAAAGTGTTGTTCAAAGACAAGGCTTTTCAAAACCCTAGAAGCAAACCCTAGGTGTAAAGTAAATTAGGCATAGGACGCCTTCTTTCTTCAATTTATGTTCAAAACTAACTCAAGAAAAGAGCATAGCTAGTGTAGCTATGGCTAGGCTAAACCTTCTCTAATCAAATGGATATAAGATTTTATCATGGGACATGAAGCCACAACCTACTTGTGTGTTGGCTCCCTAGGGTTTTAAAGATTAAGCAAATAATAACAAAGTAACTATGCATGCAAGATATTTAATCAACAACCATTCATTCAAGAAGTTTTGATGAGAAAACACTTACAAATTCATGAAGAAGCATAATCATACCCTAGTTGTAAACCTTCCAATGATAAATAGCACCATATGCCAAAAAATAATCCTCCAAGATGTAGCGCCTCAACTCCAAAGACAAGAATAACCAAGAAAAGAAGACTAGAAAGTATCTCTCACAAGAGAGCAAATTGTGTTATGTTCAAATGAGGGTAAAACATCCTCTATTTATATCATTCTTATGACCTCTAATTAAAATTTGGTCATTAAAAACAGTTGACAAGGCTGAATTTACATTATTCAATTATTTATCACATTAGATGCTAAAAATGCCAAAAATGAGAAGAAAATGGAGACGTCAGGCCCCTATAGGGGGGACGTTGGCCCTTTCAGGGAAAAATGATCATCCAGTAAGCCAAATGTTGGCCCCTTTGGGGCTCCTGCAACTTTCTATGTGTGCCAAACAAGCCCAACACACTGCCCTCTGATCCAGAAAATGTCCAGCTAGTCCTAGGTGGCGTCCTATTTATCAAGGTCATCGTCCCATTTGCGAGGGGCTGATCCCCATAGGTCAAATCTCTGCCAAAACGTCCTGATAAGGGCGTCCTTCTTCTTCTCCACGCAAGGGCTCGTCGTAACTTTATCCTGCCTCTGCCATCCCAGCAACCATCAAATGGGCTCTTCAGCACCATGGAGGTCCGAGTTAATCATCTCCCCATGTGCACCGATCCTCTGGTACCTATCTGTCGGGCATGGTCCTGCACATCAAAGACTACGCCCTCCATGGGCTCATCGGTACTAGACATCATATCAATGTAAATCATATCTCATCATTAAATTTATCAAACATATGCATGAAATCCCTAACAAATCTTCTAAGAGCTCAAAGACATTACACAGACCCACTATACAAAGCTAAGGAAACCAAAAAGGCAACCTATTGGGCTAGTACCCACAAGAAGTGGAAATTTTCCTCAAAGGATCATTCAAGCCATGTGTAATGAGGTGATATGGTTTTAGGGATGTCCAGCTATAGTAAGACCAAGGGTTGGTGTCTTCTATGGGTGCCTTTGTAGGAGGCGAGCTGTACCCGTCATGGATGCATTTTTTCCAAGCCCTTTATTGCCTTATCTTTCTTTTATTGCTTTTTTTACTACAAGCCTTGACGAAGAGGACACTACCTTGGCTTGGTGGCCAGAGCTGACAGCGTTACCCACTAGTATCTTTGCAGAAATGAGAAGGTTGGCTCGTGATGAGACCCCCTTTCCTTTGGTCATGCAACCAAAGGTCACTACCCTGGTTTGGTGACTAGATAGTGGCAATGTCATACTACTAAATACCTATGAACATAATGGGTCGGCTCGTGATGAGACCTCCCATCCTCTTGGTTAGGTCTTGCATTTATTTATTTAATCATTTTTTATTAGGGTCCCTTAGTTTCTTATCGAGAGGCCTTTTATTGCCTTCTCGGGGATCCCCTAGGCAAGACATCTCTAGGTTTTCATTTCCTATGGCTTTTATCTTTTACCAACTACTTTTACCCCCTGGGCCTTTAGCCTCTTCTTCCCACAAGACAAGATGTACCCTGGAAGGTCATCCTAATGGCCAGACTAGGGGAATGGGATGGATGAGCAGGATATAAGATGAAAAAGTGATAAGATGGTGGGAGCGGACGATGGCTCTGCAAACCCCCCTTGGTGGCTAACCAAAACCCACGAATACCAGCTTGCTAAGTTACCCCATCAATCACCCCAACAGTGGTCAAATGGATTAGTGTAAGATCCAAGCAGTCATCGGAAATGAAAGGAACCTAATGCATATATAAGAAGGTTATAATGATCAAATATGACACATACCATGATACCTCGGACCAATTACCTCATGGAGCAAGAGTCCTTTCTGATGCAAGCCCAGGCCATGCTCAAGTTGCTCCTTCTCTCGGTACTCCATGTCTAGGACAATGTGGGCCTCAAGACATGATCTCCTAGTTATCCCTAGATATCAGGGATAACAGTTTCATACCTATCCTCTTGGAACAAGTTTCTATACATTTATGTTATTGTTTATTGACGTTTACTAGCTATTCTGGGCTATACTGGTCGTATAGTTGAGGTAATCTGCCCTAGTTACAGTCTGTTACAATTTGTATTGAAGGATGACTAGCTGAAATAAGAGATTTTCTATGTTGTAATGTTGACGCTTATTGCTGTTATATAAACTCATATTTTCCTTGAGAAGAATAAAGATCTTTTTATTCTCAAATACGTCCCTAATTTTTTGTGTATTTTTCAAGTGGTATTGCACAGATTTTTGCGCCAAATGAGGGTTACAACCTACTGATATATAATTAATTTATGATGCTATTTTATTTCAGAACTTGGTTATTATTTCAGATCATAAACAATAATGGTATGGCTATTAGATATTTATATGAAGCTCAAATATAATTTAGTCTAAGTGGTATACTGAAGTAAGATGTATTTCAACAATTGATGCACACACCCTTGCCTTGATGACTGTTGTTTCTTTATATGATGTGGATGGTGATATAAAACAAGTGTAGGAATCTGTTCTTTTTTCTTCAAATCTGCAACACTATGTGCCTTTGAGTCAATGACCTCCTTATCTTCCTAATTATTTCCTTCCTATAGTTTTGCTTCATCTCCTTTTGTAGACTCTACCTCTGATTCAACTTCAAAATACACAATAATTTCTTTGTTGACCTTCGTGGGCCTATATTTCTTACTAAGAGACACATCATGTAATGTGATTTTCTTTTTCTTGTACCAAATATTTAAAAACTTCTTTTGAACATTAATATTAATTGTACCAATTGATTCCATCCAAGGATATCCCCAAAAAAGTCCACTTCATCCATATCCATAGCATACAAATCTGAATGCAACACATATTTATCCATACCGAGCTTCAAATCTTTAAAAGATTTAACATTTTCACCCTCAACTTGTGTGCTTTAGATATTCTTTGTAGGAATTTTCAATCTATTAACCAACTGAACATTGATAAAAGTATGCATGCAACTAGGGTTAATAGAAACAATAACCTTCTCCTTAAGAATACAACCCTAAACCTATATTATAAAGCTTCCACATGAAAATAAACTCTATTTTCTCCCTTTGGTAGCATGCAACCATTTATCTAAAATATTTTTTTCAAGTGCTTCATTAGTAAGTGCCATCAATTGACTATGGCTATGTGAGTTCCACCAAATCTCCACATCAACTTTTAAATGAGACCATATCCAATGTTTCCAATTCTATTGCACAAATGAATTCAAGTATTTTATGAATTGCTTAATATTAGGTCCATCATATTTTCCAGTAAAAAACATCTTTTTTGGAATAAATCTTCAACAAAAACTAGGGTTAAAAATAAGTTATTGAAGAAAATCACAGTTTTTTCTCAAAAAACCCTGAAAATCTATTGAATTTAAAATGCTCATAACTTTACTTCCTGGACTCTGTTTTAGATCATTTTTTTTAAATAGGTATTTTTATGAGAGGAATCCAAATATACAATTTTTTTGGCCAACTTATGCTCATAAATTTTCATATATGAACCTGAAGTGCACCGCCCTCTTTTTTCCTAGAAAAAATCTACAAAAAGAGCCAAAAATTTCTCCCCTTCCTTGGCCAAAAAAAGTGATATGATACCACTTGTTACATACCTGAATAGATATGAAGATAAATATAAAAAATAACCAATAATATCAACAAAAATAATCCAAACCATTCACCAAATACTAAACATAAGAAATAGTCAAAACCCTTGATGTAGGGTAACACCATATATTATTCCTTAAGGAAGGAATGCACTCCTCAAGCAATGCTTGATACATTCACAATACTCTTCACTATGTTTCATTACATTGCTTACACTTATTTATATATCTACGGAATACCTAAAACATTGTATATATTATATGGTGAATGGTGAAATTAATACAATGAAGAGTTGAAAGGTGTGGCACCAAGGAAGGATGTTTTTTTCCCGGTTAAGGGTTTCCATCGTAAATCTATGTGTACTATGTGTATGATCCATTGATTTTTTTTATGTTTTGCTTAATAATCTGTATGCATTGATTTACTTCTCATGTTAAAAACTTACATGTGGTATTAGAGATCATTTTTGTCTTTAGAGGGACGCCTTTGTTGCTGAGGGTTTGACTTGGTTTTGATAGATCAAGTTTATTTTGGGTCTGTGATAAACCCAGGTTTAGTGTGAGATTTTGCAGTGGTGATTCGAGTGTAGAAAGAGGAATGTTGAGATCTTCTAGAATCAAGATAGAGAAGTTCAACGATAAAAAAATTGAGCTATGGAAGCTTAAGAGGGAGGACCTTCTTGTAGACAAAGAACACTGGATCACTGCGGATCTTGGTACACAACCTACTGGTACGTATTCTATTGGCACACAATTGACTGGTACACAACCTACTAGTACACAAGTTACTAGTACACTACCTACTAGTATGTCGAAGGAAGATTGGGAGAAGTTGGAAAGAAGAGTAAGGAGTACTATTTGACTGTGCCTGACATATTTGGTGTTGTTGAATGTCTCGAGAGAATCTATGGCCAAGGAACTATGGGATAAGTTAGGGAATTTGTATCAATCAAAGTCCCTGGTAAACAAGTTGTTTCTTCGAAAGAATTTGTATCATTTTAGGATGGAATATGGATATTCTGTGATAGAACATATAAATGCCTTTAATACTCTGGAAAGTCAACTTGTATCTGTTAATATTATGATTGTAGAAGAAGATACATGTAGAACTTTGCTATGTTATTTTCGAGACTCTTGGGATAATATCGTTGTAGCAATTGGTAGTATCACTCAATCTACATTGAAGTATTAGGATGTAGTTGCATACTTGTTATTTGAAGAGATGAGGTAGAAAATCATGGATGGTCATAGCACATATTCTTTATTTGTAAGAGGTCGTACCCAAGATAGGAATCCTGGTAAGTCTTCAGGGGAGATATCTAAATCTATAGGTAGATAAGTCTGTAGGAAAATCTTTGAGGAAATGTTGGAAGTGTTGTAAAACAGGGCATTATAAGAAAGATTTCAAGTCTAAGAAGGTTGATAAACCAAAGGGATCTGATAGTACCTCTTCCATAGAGGCGAAAATAGCCACTGAAGAAGGAGGTGATGTTTACCTAGAATCTACAGGCACACATGCAAACCGTGATGTATGGTTGATTGACTCAAGTGCATCATATCATATGAGTCCTCACAGGGAGTGGTTATGTGAATATGAAAAATATGATGTTGGTGATGTATTCCTAGGAGATGAATCAACAACAAAAATCATGGGATGTGGAAGGGTTAAGTTGTTTCTAAATTATGGAAGGATTAGAACTCTCCCCGGGGTTCTTCACATTCCAAAACTATCCAGTAGTCTAATATCTGTAAGCAAGTTGGATGATGCAGGAGTGGATACTATATTGGGAAAGGGCACTTGCAAGATGGTATGAGGGAAAATGGTGTTGATGAGGGGAGTTTGGTGTGGAAATCTGTACAAGTTGTTGGGAAGAAATTATACTAATGTGTGTAACAATTCTGTTGTCTCTGAGTAGAGAAATGAAGGAGAAAATACCAATACTGTCCCTGAAAAGAAGACCATGCTGTGGCATCAAAGATTGGGGCATATTGGAGAAAAGGGCCTTTGAACACAACACAGTAAAGGTATGGTTGAAGGTATCTGTAATTGCACTTTGGATTTGATTTCTTTGAACATTGCATATATGGTAAACAAAATTGATTAAGATTCCCATCTGGTGCTACAAGATCAAAGGGGATCTTAGAGTTGATACAAAACGATGTGTTTGGACCTATTCCTATTCCATACCTAGGTAAATCTGCATATTATGTTTTATTCATAGATGATTTCTCAAGGAACACATGGATTTATTTTCTTAGAAAGAAATATGAGGTATTTGATAACTTTAAAGAGTTTAAGGCTCTAGTATAAAATCAGACAGAAAATAAAATAAAGGTATTGAGGACAAATAATGGTGGATAATTCTATGGAAATGAATTCAAATAATTCTGTAAGAAGTGTGGTATAGCAAGGCAAAATACTACTCCATATACACCTCAAAAAAATGGAGTGGTAGAAAGGATGAACATGACACTGATGGAAAAATCAAGGAGCATGCTTAGTGGTGCCAAGTTAGGACAATAATTATGGGCAGAGGCAGTGGGCACAACATGTTACCTGGTCAATCGATCACCCTCATCAATGTTGGATGATAAAAATCCACACGAGGCATGGACTAGCAATAAACCCTCTCTTGAACATCTTAGAGTGTTTTGTTGTGATGCTTATGTACATGTTCCAATGTAAAATAGGAGTAAGTTGGATAATAAAGTTGAAAAGTGTATCTTTATTGGTTATAAAGATGGTGTGAAAGGCTATAAGCTTTGGAACCCAGAAAGTAAGAATATTGTTTACAGTCGGGATGTTGTTTTTAGAGAAGTAAAAGATGTTTCCAAACAAGAATTCCTACCAAGGAAAGAAGAACCTAATAAAATAGAGCTTGAGTTGGATGATGCAAAATCTAAATCATCTGAAGAAGATGAAGTAGAAGAAGAAGAACCTCATACCCCAGTATTGAGGAGATCAGTGAGAGAAAGAAATCAACCAGAAAGGTATAGTCTACCTAATTTCCATTCCAATTTTGCTTTATCTATTATCGATGATGATCCCAAAACTGTCAAGGAAGCAGTGAGTTCAGAGGATAGTAAACTATGGAAGAAGGCCATGGTTGAATAAATGGATGCCTTGTATAAGAATGAGGCATGGGATATAGTTGAGTTTCTAGTTGGAAGAAAATTTGTTGGTAGAAAATGGTTGTTTAAGAAGAAGTTTAAAGCAGAAGGAAAAATGGAGAAATACAAAGCTCGGTTAGTAGAAAAAGGTTATTCCCAGGTAGAGGGAATTGACTTTGGTGATATTTTTTCTTATGTTTCCAACTTAACATCTATGAGGTTTATTTTATCTCTTGTTTCTTTTTTTGATATTGAAGTGGAATAGATGGATGTGAAGACATCATTCCTAGATGGAGATATGGAAGAAGAAATCTACATGAAGCAACCAAAAGTCTTTGTAGTGAAGGGAAAGAAAGAGCTGGTTTGTAAGATAAATAAGTCACTATATGGTCTAAAGAAATCACTTAGGATGTGGTACCAAAATTTTGACACATACATCCTTGGATTGGTATTTGTGAGAAGCAGGGATGATCATTGTGTATATTCCAAGCATGTTGGTAATCATTTCATTTATGTAGTATTGTATGTTGATGACATGTTGCTGGTAGGAAATAACATGGATGTTATCAAGGAGGTGAAATCACAACTATCCTCCAAATTTGACATGAAGGATCTCGGTATTGCTAACTTCATTCTGGGAATGGAGATTAAAAGAGATTGTGCAAACAAGAAACTCTGGTTGAATCAGAGAAAATATGTTGAGACAATATTGCAGAGGTTTAATATGCATGGAAGAAAACCGGTCAAGGTTCCTATTCCTATAGGTCTAAATTTATCTGTAGATCAATGTCCCAAGACACAGGAAGAAGAAGAGGACACGTCTCATGTTTCATATGCCAGTGCAGTTGGTAGTTTGATGTATGTAATGGTTTGTACTAGATTGTACTTTTCACATGCAGTGGGAGTTTTGAGTAGGTATATGTCAAAACCAGGTAAGGATCATTGGAAAATAGTAAAAAGGGTCTTTAGGTATCTTCGTGGCACTACTAGTTTGAACTGTGCTACCAAGGAAGACCAGGATTGGATAGGATGGTGGACATACATGGATTTGTTGATGTAGACTGGGCTGGATATATGGATCATAGAAGATATACAAGTGGGTATGTGTTTAACCTATTTGGAGGAGCAATTAGTTGGATGAGAAAAAGACAGGTTGTAGTGGCATTCTCAACTATAGAAGCTGATTACATGGCAACCACTCATGCAAGAATGGAAGTAGTATGGTTACAGAGATTGTGTTCAGGTATTGGGTTGGTACAATAAGAAGTGATATTAGATTATGACAGTCAGAGTGCAATATTCTTGGCAAAGACCCAAACTTATCATTTTAAGACAAAGCATATTGATGTTCAATATCACTTTGTGAGAGACATGGTTGAAGAAAAGAAGGTGTTGCTAGAAAAGATTGACACTTTGAAGAATGTTGTATATTCATTGACAAATTCTATGAGCATAGAGAAGTTCTCTTGGTGTAGAGTAATAATGGGAATTGCTTCCTTGGATTGTTGACTATGTAATCCTGTGAACCCCTTGTTGTAGGTGAATCCCCCTGCAGACAAGTGGATTCCCTCTTGGTCTGTAGACTCCTAATTCCAAGAAAGAAAAGTGCTTAACATGGACACTGACTTTCTTTTAGATCTAATCAAACTAATAAATGAAAGAGAAGGAGAAATATATGTACCTTATTAGCAACGTTTGTCCTTCCAAAGTCCATGCTGAGATTCAATCCTGAGCTCCCTGATAAGTCCTGTAAAAAAAACAAAGGTACAAATAACTTCCTACTCTAGTGAGATTAGCTCAAACATAGATCCATCTACTGTAGACAAAATCGTATGGAACAAGCATAAGTTTGAAAGAAACAAGCCAAGCATTGATTATATTAATGATAACAATTAAAAGTACTAATCCTTTGAATGAAGGTGCAACAACTTCTTCCAGTTCTCCTTGTCCAACCCCTTTGCTCAAGTAATCTACATTGATTTCTTTGATGACATCTCACTCATGGGATCATAAGTGTCACATCTCCAATCTCTTTTGTTCATACCACTTACAGGATCTTAAGTTTGGTATCAATCTCTAATATCCCCTTTCACCATGAGGAGGCCTCCTTATATAACCTTGGAGAGGTCTAACCACTTGAGATATCTTTGGGATAGGTTGAGGATTCCTCTCCTTCAATTGAGGATCTTCCCTAAGATCATGCCTTGACCATCTATTCAAATCCAACTACCTTCAGGAGTTGAGGGATTGTTCCTTGATTTGCCTCAACAAACCCAAAATTTGCTAAAAAAAGGGTAGCGCTCCCCCAAAAGGGTGCACAGGCCACTCAAACACTCCCCCAAGGAGGATCAATGAGTGCCAACACTCCCTGACAGTGGGTAGGGGAGCGCTCCTCTCCAACATCCATTGTTTAGTGGTTTTTTCAATGGAAAAAGGTTTGTACTCCCTGTCAAGTGACTTCTCTTCTTCAAAACTAGTCTTTGGGGTGTCTAAAGTGTCTTTATGATGTCGTTAGAGGCACGACATAGGCAAGATTGCAGTATACTATTTGTGACACTTCAAAAACTTGTAGTTAAGATGCGACACTTGCAGACAATATGCGACACTTACAACACTTGTAATGATGACACTTGCGACACTATCAAAGTGAGTAATTTTTAGGTGTAACAGATTGGCCCCCAAAGTATGAAGTTAGAAGACGATGATGACTGAAGTACTTTATAGAATTTTTTGAACAAGGGTATGGATGCAGAGAAACTGAAAAAAGTTGCACAGAACCATCAAACAAATATTATGACATGTTTCAAAACCCAAGGTAGACATACCTATGCTTGACTGATAAAGACTTTTTAGCTATGGCCGCCATAAAATACACTGCGGATCCATAATTATATTGACAAAATGGTATAGCCACTACAGATACAATGTGGATCTATACTCCTATGACCTGAACTGATCGTAGCCACAAGGAATACATATTGGATCTATGAGATGACAAGACATAGAGACGACCAATACAAAGTGGATCTATGTAATGGTATATGTGTCAAAGTTCAAAAGAAATCCTTCACAACCTAGGAAAAGTATACATAAGAGTGAAAAATCAACCCAGGGTCTTCTTACTGATCCTGATGTAGTACGAATCTAACCATGTGAATAGATGTCCT
Source organism: Picea engelmannii (assembly GCA_009831015.1). NCBI lineage: Eukaryota > Viridiplantae > Streptophyta > Pinopsida > Pinales > Pinaceae > Picea > Picea engelmannii. The sequence goes on from ML795172.1 coordinate 58,376, forward strand.
GATGTCGAACATGGCATAAACCACTTGATTACTGATCAATGATGTAAACCATTTACAAGCACGAGGGATATCACCATTGATGTCAATGATTCCCAAGGTACTCTAGCACATTCCAACTAATGCGAATGAATGAGCTGAAGTTGAACATCCATGGAATCATCCAATCAGGGGTCAATGATGTAAACCCACTATCGGACATGAGGAGGCTTTCCATTGAGGCATGCAAGTCCAAAGGTACTAATTGGTTTCTAAGTCTAACTCTTGGATAATGTGCTGAAGTCAATAGAATAGACTCATTGAAGGAGGGCTTTGATGTATCCCCCATCAACGACACAAAATGGTCATAGAGATTTAATTGGTAGATCGAATGAACACAAAATGACATGGGTATTGAAACCGTATATTTGTGATGGCTGACTCTTGAGGCAGATTCTTCCCTTGAACACTGAGGCACAATAACATAAACTTGACATGGACCAAAACTTGAGGATGCAGTGGATGCTATGACTTTCTTCAGGTGACCCAAAGGAGTAAAATAAACTCAGAGGATTGACTCAGTGTAGAGGTTCAATGGATTAAAATGCGTGCAAATATAAATATAAACTCAGTGGTTTTTCATATTTATAAAGTCTAAAAGGAACTTAAAGATGACTCCAATGTTGTCCTTTTTCATAATGTTAGTCTTGCAAGGTCAAAAAAGAGATAAATTATCACTCGAAATACGCCCTTTCAAACCTTTTAACGAGTGGGAATGGAAGCAAGATCACTCGACAATCTTTTCATGTTTAGAGAGTCTAAAAAGAGCTTAAAAATGAGTCCAAGGGGTTCCTTTTTTGTTTAACCATGTGGGTTAAAAAAATAGATAAAAGTTTACCCAATTGCACTCTCATGTATTTACGAGCATACTTTTTCTTCTCTGTAGCAAGCTCATTAAAAAATGAAATAGAGATCATGAGCACAATTTCTCTTCTCTATAGCAAGCTCGTTAAAAAATGAAACATAAGCTTTGAGCATAGTTTTCCTCTCTGTAGCAAGCTTGTTAAAAAATGAAACAAAAATCTAGGGATTGAACCCGTTACCCTGAGCATAGTTCTTTTCCTATGTCAAGCTCATTAAAAAATGAAACAGTCACCTCTTCCCTAATTTGCCTCAACAAACCCAAAATTTGCTAAAAAAAGGGTAGAGCTCCCCCAAAAGGGTGCACAGGGTGCTCAAACACTCCCCTAAAGAGGCTCACGGAGCGCTAGCACTCCCTGACAGTGGGTAGGGGAGCGCTCCTCTCCAAAATCCGTTTTTAGTGGTTTTTTCAATGGAAAAGGTTTGTACTCCCTGTCAAGTGACTTCTCTTCTTCAAAACTAGTCTTTGGGGTTTCTTAATTGTCTTTGTGATGTTGTTAGAGGCACGACATAGGCAAGATGGAAGTATAATTTTTGTGACACTTGCAATACTTGTAGTTAAGATGCGACACTTGCAAACAAGATGTGACACTTACAACACTTGTAATGACGACACTTGCGACACTATTGAAGTGAGTAATTTTGAGGTGTAACCTCCCTGTATGCAAAGAAAACAAGTGGGAGAATGTTGTGTATGTGTTATATTATTTTCATGTGTGTGTGGGTGTGTCAGATCCGAAAACTGCATTAGATTCAACAACTGCGTCAAATTCGACAACTGCGTCTGTGTTTGGGCGGTTTTTGCTATTTTTAGCAGATTTTGCTATTTTTAGAGGTTTTCTAAATTAATCTTGGATTAAGGGATTAGGGTTTTGGTAGCTACAAAATACCTAAAAAATTGTATATATTGTATGGTGAATGGTGAAATTAATACACTTAAGAGTTGAAAGGTGCAACACCAAGGAAGGATGGTTTTCTCCCAGTTAAGGGTTTCTAGTGTAAATCTATGTGTACTATGTGTATGAGCCATTGATTAATTTATGTTTTCCTTAAAAATATGTATGCATTGCTTTACTTCATAGGTTTAAAACTTACAAGAATATTCAGAATTTTTGTGAAGGATAGTAGCATAACAAAGGTATAGGTTCCTATGTATGATGGAAATCTAAATGTGGATGATTTAATTAGTTGGATCAACACCATGGATAAATATTTTGAGTTTGAGTAGGTTGAAGACATGAATAAGGTGAAGTATGAAGCTACCAGAATGAAGCGACGTGCAACCATCTAGTGGGATGAATTGTAGATACGCAACCAGAGGAAAGGTAAATCAAAGATTAATCAATGGGATAATATGGTGAGAAAAATAAAAGGTAAATTTATTCCCAAAGACTAACAGTTGAACCTATTTAAGCAATTACAGAACCCGAGGCAAAAAGGCATGATTTTTAAAGAGTATATAGAGGAATTATATAGGATGAATATCAGGACTAGACACATAGAAGGAGATATGAAAAATGTGGCCAGATAAATTAATGGTATCAAATACAATATCCATGATGATATAGGGCTATTGACTCTCAAGACTATTGAGGATGCATATCAAATAGCTTTGAAAGCTGAGGAGAATATTGAAAAGAAGCAAATTCAAAGGAATAGAGGAAGAGTTACAATTTGTGGAAGAGGATCTGCTAGTAGAGGAAGAATATATATTACTAAAGGTGAATTCGAAAGATTAGACAACTAATCACCAAGAAGAGGTGATTTCAGGAGTAGAATATTTGGCTTCAAAGGAAGAGGCATAGGAAGAGAAATAATATTGTTGCACCTCCTTCGTCACCTTGGTGAGCAGAATCGAGGTGCTTGCAAGCTCAGTTGGGTCTGCTGAGCAGGACAACTATAGAGAAAAGAGTTAGAGAAAGAAAAACAAAACTATAACTAAGAATTAGACTAATAGGTGCAATAAAAACAAAAATCATGAGCATACAAAAAAAAAGAACCAAAAGACCCATGTCACCAATGTTTGAGGCTGATCTATTGATGAAAAGAAAGCACCAAGAAGAAAGGGGACTATGAGTCCCTTCTTCCTCCAAGGGAAGGCTCTTGGACCCTCACTAGCTAGCTCTTCTTACAACAAAGAAAATGAAAATGGTGGTGAAAGAACTCTTTACAAATCCACTCAATGGAGAGGTGGATTGTCCAATGTAATGGTGCCAAAATGCTTTTGTCAAGGATGGAGTCCTTAAAACAATATTGGAAGCATAACATTACTTTGAATTCCTTGAGAAAATGAGGTGTATTCATGGCTTTTTATAGCATTTCTTTGGGTTATTGTTTAACTTCTTTGTAGTGTGAAAAGAGGCCATTTAGGGAATTATTAGGTCTTTGACCAGCCCACCAGTCGGATCCATCCCAGATTTGAGGGTCAAATTGGCTTGGGAGCTGAACCATAAGTGGTTGGGAGGCCGACAACTTCCATAAATGTGTCGTTTAGCAGGTGCGTAGATTTTTGCACTAACAATCGTGCATCGTGTGCCTGTGCGCGATTTCTACGTTCCTGTTCCGCGCATGTGTGCGCATGCCCAATGCCTACAAATCGCTCTTCAATTTTTCACTACTTTGTATAGTTTTTTACCTTTTTTGAATGCTGTGGTATTAATTAGGGTCCATGAATGACTTCATCACTATTTGACGATGCTGAGTTCTTGTAACCATGTGCTGACAAAATTTTAGTAATAACAAATATGTTGTACATGTGGAGAATTACGACATATGTCTTGGGACTCTCCTAAGAATAAAAAAACAAGCCAGAGGAATGTAAATGTAGAAAAAGAAAGGGAAGAACCAAAAAATGTAGTAGTTGAACCAGAAGCTCCTGATATAGGAGATTCATTGATTTTGAAAAGGGTCTTGGTTAAGGCAGAAAAGGAAGTGATTAAACCAACTTAGAGGAAAATCTTGTTCATGAATTTATGCAAGTCAGGAGGTAAGTGTTGCAAAGTGGTCATAGAAAATGGGACTACAGATAAGTTGGTTTCCACAGAGATGGTAGATAATTTGGGATTGAAGAGGATGGCACATCCCACTCCCTACAGAGTGTCCTGGTTGCAGGAAGGACATAAACTCTTGGTTAATGAGCAGTGTAAGGTGAAAATACAAATTGGTAACTATAAAGATTTGGTGTTATGTGATATAATTCCAATATATGTATGCCATGTTATGTTCAAAAGACCTTGGCAATAATATAGGAAAACCATTCATGATGGTAGAAGGAATACTTACTCCTTAGAGAAATATGGGAAGAAATATATGTTGGTTCCTTTGGAAGATGAGATTGCTAAAGGTGAAACAAGACCTAGTATTCTATTGATGAGTGGAAAAGAACTGTTGCAAGGAGTTAAGAAAGATGATGAGTTACATTTTTCTCTAATTGGCAAGCCAAAGGTAATATTTACTACTACGAATTTAAATGATATGCTTGAACAAGTTCAAGGTATGCTTGATGAGTTTACTGTTATTATAGTAGATGAACTTCCTAATGCATTACCACCTATGAGAAGTATCAGTCATCATATTGATATGATACCTGGATAATGTTTTCCTAACAAAGAAGCTTATATATTGACCCCTCAAGAAAATGAGGAAATTAAGAAGCAGGTGGAAAAATTGTTGGATAAAGGACTAGTGAAGGAAAGCTTGAGTCCATATGTAGTACCAACAATGCTTAACCCAAAGAAGGATGGATGATGGTGCATGTGTACTGATTCTAGGGATATCAACAAGATTACTATAAGGTATAGGTTTCCCTTACCCCGAATTGATGATTTGATGGATTGTTTATTTGGTTCAAGATACTTTTCAAAAACAGATTTAAAAATTTACTATCATCAGATAAGGATTAGAGAGGGGGATGAATGGGATACTACATTTAAAACAAACAATGGTTTGTATGAGTGGTTGGTGATTCCTTTTTAGCTCTCAAATGCACCAGGTATGTTCATGAGATTAATGAATGAAGTAACGAAAAAATACATTGGGAAGTTTGTTATTGTTTATCATGATGACATTCTGATTTACAATTAGACGAAAGAGGAGAATTTGAAACATCTTAATATGGTTTTGAGTAAACTATAGAAGGAAAAGTTGCTGATAAATTTGAAGAAGTGTAGTTTCATGAAGAAGGAGTTGATATATATGGGATTTGTAGTCTCTAAAGAATGCTTGAAGATGGATCTAGAAAAGGTATAGGAAATTATTGATTGGCCAACTCCAAGAAGTTTATATGAGGTAAGAAGATTTCATGGTCTTGCAAGTTTTTACACCCATAAGTGAGAATTTAAAAGAGAGTAGACAAGCATTTAAATGGACTAAAACAACTGATAGGATTTTTAAATTATTGAAGAAAAAGATCGTCGAAAAACCTGTTTTGGCTTTACCAAGTTTTTATAAAAATTTCGAAATTGAAACTGATGCTAGTGGGACAACAATAGGGGCTGTATTGAGTCAGGAGGAAATACCAATTGTATACTTTAGTAAGAATTTGAATGAGGAAAAACATAAATATTAGTCATATGATAAAGATTTTTATGCAGTTTTCCAAGCACTTAAGAAGGGGGGGCATTATTTAATAACTAAAGAATTCATTTTATACATAGATAATCATGCATTATAGTTTATAAGTAGTCAACACAAGATGAACCAAAAACATGCTAAATAGGTGGAATTTATGCAAGGTTTCGCTTTTGTGATCAAACATATAAGTGAAAAATCTAATAGAGTTGTTGATTCTTTGAGCAGAGTAAATTTAATTTTACAAGAAGTAAGAGTCAAGACTTTAGGATTTGATGAATTGGTAGCAATGTATAAAGATGATTCTTATTTTCAGGAAGTTTATGCAGCTTTTGAAAACCTTGTTTCCCACAATAGACATCAATGGTTAGATTATATGTTGTAAGAAGGTCTATTGTTCAAAAATAATAAGCTATGCATACCTAATTGTTCCATGAGGGAAAATTTTATAAAGGAAAAGCATAGTGGAGGGTTGTCAAGACACTTTGATCAGGACAAGACATATGCTCAGGTAAGTAATTTTTATTATTGGTCTAGAATGCATATTGATGTAAATAAATTTGTGGAAAAGTGCAGGATTTGTCAGCATGCAAAGGGGAGGAGTCCAAACACAAGATTGTATCATCCTTTACCTATCCAAAATAGACCTTGGGATTCTATCATCATGGAATTTGTTTTAGGTTTACCTAAAACTCAAAAGGGAAATGATTCTATCTATGTTGTGGTAGATAGATTTAAAAAAAATGGCTCATTTTATTGCTTGTAAAAAGACTAATGATGAAACTAACATTGCAATTTGTTTTTTCTTATAAGTAGTAAGGTTTCATGGACTACCTATAAGCATTATCCCTGATAGAGATACCAATTTTGTAGGTCATTTATGGAGGACACTATGGAACAATTTGGGTACAAACCTTAAGTTCATTTCAACATATCACCCTCATACTGATGGGAAAACAGAAGTAGTAAACATAAGTTTAGGGAATATTTTGAGAATCTTGGTGTATGAGAACCCAAAGCAATGTGATCAATTTCTTTCCCAAGAAGAATTTGCATATAATGATTCTCCAAATAGAAGTACATGTATGAGTCCATTTCAGATCATTTATGGAACGCATCCAAGGGGAGTATATGAATTGAGAAATATGGGAAAGAAAGAAATGAGGAGTGCTGGTGTTGAATATTTTGCAGTCAACATACAAGAAATGCAGGAGAATGTCAAGCAAAAAATACAGGAGAGAAGTCAAAAATAAAACCAAAGAGATGATATGAAAAGAAGGAAAGTGGATTTTTAGGTTGGTGACTTGGTCATGGTATATTTGAGAAAGAAAAAATTTCTTGTAGGGACATATAACAAGTTGAAGCCAATGAAAATTGGCCCTTGTAGAATACTAAGGAGATTTTATGAAAATGCATATGAGGTGGAACTTCCAGATGAAATTGGAATATCTCCAATATTCAATGTGGAAAAATTGTATCCCTTCAAGGAATTAGACAGCGGAATAAAAAATGAACCTATAGGTGAAGAAAATTAAATCGAATGGGAAGAAAAATTACCTAACAAGACACAATGAGGAATTGAGAAAGTTTTGGACAAAAGGATGACAAAGAAAACCAGAGGCAAAGAATACTTTCAATATTTGGTGAAATGGAAAGGTCATCCAACAGAGGATTCTACTTGGATTAAAACAACAAAGGTGCATAAATATCATGTTGATCCTAAAGACATGATCAACAGTTCCTTTCTTCCCCATGAGTCTGATGTAGGAGCATCTGAACCAAATGATCTCTTTTGACTCAAAAGGTCAAAAACCTTTACTAAGGGAGTTGGTTCCCTAATTGTTTATTTTTTTATGTAATAAATCTATCGAATACCTCTATAAGTCATCAAGGATATTTATGTTATCTAGGAGGTTGGGTGGTTTCTTGATTATAGATGATTAGAAGATTTTTAGCGATTAGGTTATTGAAGCAACTGAGGCTCAATCGAGCTTAAATATGTGTAATTGTATTGAGAAAAGGGTTAGTTGATTGATTGGTTGGTTGGATGTAAGAGGATGAAACACTGGTTCTGAAGATATTATAAAATTGAATAGAATTACCATAGAATTATTTTATTCTCCTTCATACCACTTTGCATATATTCTTGTTATCATAGGGTTAATTAATATATGTTTATTAATTCTAGTTTTATCTTGCGATATCGATCTATACATCCTTGATTAAACAAGAGTATTCATTTTGGGTGTGTATATATAAATTAGAGAGACAATATGTAGGGATGAAGCCAAGCTCTGTGTAGGGGAAGTGATCATCATAGAAGGAAGAAAGATAACCATTCATCTCTCATATTGAACATGTTGATTAAGGTTGGTTGTCATTGATGTGCCCCATAGCACAAAGGTTGGGTAATGGACCCAAGTTTGTTTGATGTAAATATGAATCATTATTTTCTTGTCATGGTTGATAATAAGTATAAATGGATGAACTCCAAAGTGGTCCCCTTATGGTGAAATCCCTCACAGGAAGACACTTTGCGGATTGAGTTATCCTAGAAGCATGGTTAGAGAACCCATGATTATTTGTGGAATAATGAGTTGAACGCCAATGAATTTGTCAGTGAAACTATCCTATATGGATAGTGCTTGTCATGCCATTTCTAGTGGTATGTGGAATGTCACATAAATCCCCACGGTTAGAGAGTTATGGCCATGAGAAGTTGCAAAACCCACGTTTGAGTAATGGAACCAAGTTTGTTTGATGGATAATGGTATGAGTTTTGATATATTTTTAGGTAATACTATTCTATATGGATAGTACATATCATTCCATTTCTGGTGGTATGTGGAATGTCACATAACTCCCCATGGTTTGAGAGTTATGGACTTACGAAGTTGGAGGACCCTCATATGTCATCTAGAAGCCTCAAAAGGTCAAAGTAGTCAAAGTGGTTTAAGAGATTTTAAAAGGTAAATAGTAAATTGAAGTTATGATTGTACTATAATTCAAAGTGAATACAAAATAAATTAATTCAATAATAAATTTAAAGGAGAAATTAGAAGTGGGTTAACCCTAAAATAAGGAAAGTGGGCAAAGTGACCTAGAAGATGTTTTTAAGGAAGCTACTTGGAGAGTATAAATAAGAGGAAAGGCTCTATGATTTAAGAAAAACTTGAGCATATTGAATGCCTATAGGTGTCTAAGGTAACCAAAGGATATCTAAGACGAATTTATGAGAAAATGGAAGAAAAGAAGGCTAGAATTCAAGGAAGGATAAATTCTTTTGATGATGCTTTCTAAGGTGTGTGTTTTTCAGGTCATCTTACCATTTTTGAAATAAATTTTTTTCTAGAATGATTCAGACATTGAGAAAACATATCCAAGTATATGTGGTAAGAAATTCATCTTGTGGGTCGTTTTAGTTTTGGAGTTACATTTCGTCGAAAATAGGGTTTGGGGCTAGTTCTGAAACTAGTCAAAAACATGTGTTTTAGGTAAAAACGTCATAACTTCTTCATAACAGATCCACATTCACTAAGATAAAATGTGTTGGCTAGAGTATAGTATTTATTATTCTTTGTAACCATTTCATATCAATTCAACAAACATTCCGTGCAGGGAACGCTCTATAAGGTCACTCTATAAAATAAGCCAGAATTTAGTAAGGTGTGCCATTTTTTCCATAACTCCTTTTATAAGAGGTTTCAAGTAGTGAAACATGGAGGAATTGAATAAAACACACTAACAAAAATTGTGTATCAGTTTTAGATATTTATTCATTACAGGTAGAAAGTTATGATTATTTCAAGTTAGGGTTGTTGACTAATCCAAAACTAGTCTTCTGAGACAAAAGAAACGTTTGATGAAAATGATAGTCTCTTGTTGTTAAAGTTAAGGAAGGTTTGTAGGTATGTGATCATATATAGTAGTTATATTAAAGTGTTACAAATCATATTTGGATGATGAAATTGATGAGGGATTTTGGTTGAGGTACAAGTTGGGTACATGGTTGAGACAAGTAGTTGATGAGTTGACACATACATGAGGTGTATAGTTGATAATATTGGTACACATTGATGAGTCATAGTTGATGAGTAATTGACACATTATTGGTACATACTTGGTACATGGTTGGTTGCACTAGTTTAAAGTACAGGTTGATTGATTTTTTGGTACAGTTCGGTGCATGGTTGATGCACTTGTTTATGGTACATGTTGAGGTATAGGTTGATGCATGGTTCAGGTTTATTGGTACATGTTTACAATGATATATCTCACAGTGATAGTGTGACAGTGGTTCCATCATTCTACTTATACTTCGGGGTGGTTGAACGGGGCAAGGACAGGTGGTTGTAGCCACCTTCCGGTTGTACCTAGAGAACATAGGGGGTTGTAGCCTCCTTCTGGTTGTAGCCAGAGAATTGGGGATTTGGAGGTTCCCTCAGGTTGTAGCTTGAGAAACTAGGGGGTTGGAGCCTCCTTCCAGTTGCAGCTGGAAAAAATAGGAAGTTGGTGCTTCCAATGAATGTAATTCTTCAAGACATATAAAATAAAGCATTTTGTGGTTTTCTCCTGATATGGGTTTCCACGTAAAACACTGGTGTACTGTGTATGTGTGTGATTGTTCATTTCTTATTGCTAATTATTGGATAATAATTATACATTGATATAACACTTAGATTATTTGGAGGAAAAGGATTATAATTACGCTATTACTGATTCAGCCCCCCTCTCAGAAATCTGACAATTGGTTTTAGAGCAGGTTCCTTTAGAAATTAGTTTAACCACTGAAAGGTAGATCATGGAGAGTACCAACTCATATAAAAATGGAATACCACACTTTGATGGATAGAAGTATGCTTTTTGGAGAATAAGGATGAAGACATATATACAAGCACAAGAGTTTGAAATTTGGAAATCAATTGTAGATGGATACACAATACCAACAGTTCCACCAACAAATGACAAAGTAGTGAAACTTGGTTAGAATAATTCCAAAGCTACAAATGCAGTTTTGAATGGTCTTAGCGAAATAGTATTCACCAAAGTTACACATTGTAAGTCCACCAAAGAGATTTGGGACAAGCTTCAAAATATTTCTGAAGGAGATACAAAAGTCAAAGCAACAAAAATTCAAACTTACAGAGGTAAGTTCAAACAACTAAAAATGAAGGAAGATGAGAATATTGCAGCCTACTTCTTAAGAGTTGACGAAACAATGAATGCAATCATAGGATTGAGAGAATAAATCGAAGAATCTATAATTTTTCAAAAGGTACGAAGATATCTTCCTATGAGATTCAACCCTAAGATATCAACACTAGAAGAAAGATTAGATCTGAACTCAATAAGCATGGAAGAACTTCATGGAATATTCACAACATATGAAATGAGAATTGGACAAGAAAATCCAGATGTAAAAGAAGCAACCTTCAAAGCATCCAAAAGATCAAAGACAAATAAAAAGGAACAGAAGAATATAGTAGCAATAACGATGTCTCAAAATATAATGAAGAAGTGGCCAACTTTGTCAAAAGATTGAACAAAGGAACCAATGGTAGGTATAGAGGTAAGCTTCCTTTAATTTGTTTTAATTGTGATGGTATTGGTCATTTTGCTAACAAATGTCCTCATAAGAAAAAGAGAAATGATGAAGGCAAACAGACATATAAAGGAAAAAGAACTACAAAGAAATATTTCAATAAAATATTATGCATCCAAGAAGACATCTCATCATCAGATGAAGATGAAATCAGTGACAGTGAGACAGGAAAAGTTCTATTCATGGTAGTAAAAGATTCTGACAAAGAAGACTCCGAAGAAGAATATGAAGAAGTCGAATAAGGATATGAAGAAGTCAAAGACAAATTGAAGAGGCAGAAGTTGACTATCAAAAAGAATTAATGTGTGCCATAGAAGTTATCAGAATAGAAAAGAAGAAAAACAAGAAACTACAAGCAGAACTAGACAAGAAAAAAGACACTTGAGAACTATAAAAAATGATCACAACATTGAAGGTTCAAATAGAAGAATATAAAAGAATTGAAGAAGCGCTCAAAGAACAACTAGAAGAAAAGGACAAGATCATTGAAAACTTGGAAGCATAGATTTTCACACTAAGAAAGGATATTCAAAAGAAAAATATGCAGAATAGCTCAAAAGTTCTAGATGACATTATCAATAGTCAAAAATCTGATCTTGACAAGTTTGGACTTGGATACATTCAAACATAAAAGGGATCAAGCTCCAAAACAACAGAGCAAGAAAAAAATCCCAAAAGCTATGCAGAAATAATTAAAGGGGATAGGAAGATGTACAAGGAAGATTATAGGAATACTCCTCCACCGAGAAGATTTAGATTTCATAATCAACAATAGATGGATAGGCCTAAAGAAGAATACGGATTCATAAGAGCACCTTCTTTCAGAAGATATTCAACTCCAAGGTATCAAACTATATTTTTTGGTTTATGTTATGCATGTAATAATTTTGGACTTAAAGCTGTGAATTGTCGAGCTAAAAACATGAGCAATAAAAACTTTGAGAGTCATACACAAAGGGGTTACTCAAGAATACCTAGTGAAACAAAAAGAAGAAGTTACAACAAGTTTGAATCTTTGAGCACTGAAGTGGAATGTTACAAATGTAACAATTTTGGACACGTGGCCAAAAATTGCAGAATGACAGTCCCTCCTAAAGAACCTCAACAAAATAACAATAGTCACAGACAAGAATCTCAGAAAATAACATGGATAAGAAAACAAGGATCAATATAGCAATGAAGAATGCACAATCACTCTACAAGCTAAGTAGAAGAAACATGGTTGGTATTTTGACAGTGGGTGTTCAAAACACATGACAAGTGATAGAGACAAATTTATTACATTGCAAAAGGAAAGAAATGGGTTAGTCTCCTTCGGAAATGATAATTCAACAAAAATCATTGGAGAAGGCACAATCCGAATTGGGAAAAAAAATAAAAAGGAAAAAAATGTTCTACTGGTAGAATATATGAAACATAATATTCTAAGTGTGAGTCAAATGTGTGACCAAGGTCATAAAGTTACTTTCGATTCACAAAAGTGTGAAATAAGAAGAGAAGGTTCATGGAAATTGGTTGGTACAACTGCAAGAACTTCAAGCAACATATATGTGTTAAGTGAAATTGGAAATGAAAAGTGTTGTTTAGGAAAGAAAGATGAAATTTATCTATGGCACATAAGAATGGGTCACATGCATTTTGATAACCTTGTCAAAGTTAGCAAAAGAGAAGCAGTCAGAGAAATACCCCAGATCACAAAACCTACCAACACTTTATGCAAGCATTGTCAACAAGGAAAGAAAACAAATACCAGGTTCAAATCAAAGGAATATTCAACAACAAGACCACTGGAAATTATGCATACTGATCTAGTTGGACCAACTACAACAAAGGGATTAAAATGTGAGAGATGCTTTATGTTATTATTTGATGATTATACAAGAATGACTGCAGTTTTCTTTCTCAAGAACAAATCATAAGCTTTTGAAAATTTCAAGATCTACAAGGTTGGTTGTCATAGTCTATGTTCTCTGACAAATTAGAACAAATCAGAAGCTTTTGAAAATTTCAGTTGTAAATTAAGGTTGGTTGTCATTGATGTCAACTATTGAATAAGGCTTGTAGCACAAAGGTTGGGTAATGGACCCAAGATAGTTTGATGTAAAGATGAATCATTATTTTATTTTCATGGTTGATAATAAGTATATATGGATGAACTCCAAAGTGGCCCCCTTATGGTGAAATCCCTCACGGGAAGACGCTTTGTAGATTGAGTTATCCTAGAAGTATGGTTAGAGAACCCATGATTATTTGTGGAATAATGAGATAAATGCTAGTGAATTTTTCAGTGAAGCTATCCTATAGGGATAGTGCATGTCATGACATTTCTGGTGGTATGTGGAACGTCACATAACTCCTCAAGGTTAGAGAGTTATGGCCATGAGAAGTTGGAGAACCCAGGTTTGGGTAATGGAGCCAAGTTTGTTTGATGGATAACGGTATGAGTTTTGATATATTTTCAGGTAACACTATTCTATATGGATAGAACATGTCATTCCATTTCTGGTGGTATGTGGAACATCTCATAACTCCTCATGGTTTGAGATTTATGGCTTTAGGAAGTTGGAGGACCCTCATATGTCATCTAGAAGCCGCAAAAGGTCAAAGTAGTCAAAGTGGTTTAAAAGATTTTAAAAGGTAAATAATAAATTTAAGTAATGAGTGTACTATAATTCAAATTGAATACAAAATAAATTAATTCAATAATAAATTTAATGGAGAAATTAGAAGTGGGTTAACCCTAAAATAAGGAAAGTGGACAAAGTGACCTAGAAGAAGTTTTTAAGGAAGCTACTTGGAGATTATAAATAAGAGGCAAGGCTCTCTCATTTAAGACACACTTGAGAATATTGAATACCTATAGGTTTATGAGGTAACCAAAGTATTATTGGATCATGTTGTCATTGATGCCAATGGTTTGATTGATTGATTTCATTGATTGATGTCAAGTAATTGATTGATGTCAAAGGATTTATTGATTGATGATTGATATAATATAATATGTATTGTCCTTGATGAGAATGCATAGATGAAGATGGATCAATGAGTTGTCATTGATACATGATGAAGATGGATCGATGTGGTTCCATTGGTATATGATGCATTGTTGGAAAAAT